>CM026206.1:15168430-15738856 GCA_014839995.1 Xenentodon cancila
TGCACACACTCACTGAAAATACTTTCCGTTTAAAACAGGGTAAGTTAGAAGTGTTTTCACTGTGTGTGCATCATTTCTTTCTTTATGGAGTCCCATTTTAAGTGAATAATTTGAAGCTCAGAACTTGAATGCCCTCATTTAGTTCTACCAGCATGTCCTGAACGAATGCAAACACGTGAGAGTACCGAGGTGGCAGAGGCGTTCAGAGATGCATCCCAGTGTGACCATATTTATCGAAGGGTATTTGATATGAATTCTCCTCCTCGTGGAGCCCATCTCTGTGTTTTCTACCTGTGCTCATACTGTAGCTCAGACTGTCTTCCTGTCAATGTTGCGCTTGCTCTTGATGTTTGTTAATGTTTTTTTTTAACTGTTTCTGAAACTGCTACCATCTTGTTTGTCCATGTGCCACTTGGCTCCAGTGGAGACACACACCAAAGCATCAAGACCTTCTCACTTTTGGCCTCCAAATCTGATACTTCGCAACATAGATGATTGCGAAAAGAAATTAAAATAGTTATATGTATATAGCTTTACTTTAAATAGCATATTGATAAGAGCTGGTTAAAGACATTAGGGTCTATTTGGTTGTGATATGTGGGTGGAAAACCATTTTGCTGCGTGTCTCCTGTCCTGTTTTGTCTCTGCTCACAAAAGCACTAATGTCTTGTTTTCAACCAATCGCTCATTGGTAACACGGACCACACAAGAGTCCACGCTCCAGTAAGTAACTCTGTCTGAACGTTTCACTCACGCCTGCTTGATTTTCTTAACTGATTAAATGTCCCACGCTCATCTTTTCAAGCTCTGTCCTGTTCTGCAGCCCCTCCCTCTTCTCGACTCGCAAACCTTAGTTGAATCCATAGTCTTTTAGAGCTATTCAACAGATTTCATTCTGCATTGTACTCTTTTTGTTACAAAAGTCACTCGGCAGCTTCTGACTTGGTCAGTTTTTCACCTTGCACCTTCATTGGTCCAGTAGACTGCTTGATGTTGAAATGAGAATGTTCTCTTGATTGATAAATTGCTTGAATGTCAATTTTCTTTTTTTTTTTCTTTTTTTTTTTGTGCACATGTTTTGCTTGGCAATCTACATTTCATAAAACAAGATAGGGAACTAGAAAGTCCAACCTGAAGTCTGTGAAAGCACATTTTTACATTCTCATCAGAATCAGATCATTTTGGTGAATATGGCGCATGCAAGTAAAACCAGGATTTAAAAAAAAAAAATGTAACTAAGATGAAAAGAAAGTCTTTCATGATATTCAAAGTCTGACAATAACTTGTTCAGTGCAATATGTTGAAGCATAAATACAATGTTTTCTGTGCGTACAAACTGATTTTATCTTATGTTGCTCTTCCCAGGGGAAGCCGGAGGAGGCGGCCCTACCTGTACAGGAAAAGAGCCATTCACCGCAGCCGGCCAACCTACTCCTACTCCCTGGATGAGGCCCAGGGCAGTATCAGGGAGGGCCGCCCACCTCCACCACTCAATCCCTCTAACTCTTTCATGTCCAGGAGAGAGAGAAGAAAGAGGATGACCATGTCAGTGTGGGAACAGAGGACCAGCCAGCTGCGAAGACATCGGCAGATGTCCAGCCGAGAGATTCTGTTCAGCAGCCCCAGTGAGGAGAAAGATGCCCAGGGACGTCCATTGTCACAACATCGCAAAGCCGTGCAGCACACACCATCAGGGAGTGTGAAACATCTGACTGACCCCCTGGCCTCCCCAGCCAAGAACCAGGCTCAAGTGCCCTCTATGTCTGTGGACACGCCCTTGGATGCAGCTCTCCCTGATAATGTACCTGAACCATCGATGTCAATGCTGCTGCCAGAGTCACCGGATGCTACAAACACAGCTGTCACTGACTCCGTGTCCATGGCCATACCAGAGCCGCCTGAATCGGAGTCTGTCACAGAAAGCAGGAGACTGGGCGTTACTCACAAATCCATCGAGCGGCGAAGCCCCAGGCTGAACGGTGAACGTCAGCACAGGGCTGTAAAGAAGTTCAGGCCTCCGGATAATATTGACACACTGACTCCAGTGATTGGAGGCCATGTCAGGGACAGGAGGGCACTGCGGCACTGTGACCATCAGAACGGGACCGGAAATCAAATGTCTTCTCCTGGGAATGGTGAGCCCTCAGCCAGTTGCTCTGTCATTGAGGACAGACGGAGGAATCCTGAAAAAGTAGAGGAGAAGGAAGTGGAGCCTGAAAGCAAAGAGGGAGAAGTGTGCAAACAAGAGGACAGCAGGTGTGACACACCAACAAGATTTTTGTAGATGAGATTTTTTTTATTTTGGTAGACTAATGTTGAATAAGACAGATCATTTAGAGAAGAGAAAAAATGACATCTGCTCATAATGTTTTATAATGTATTTCATTATTTCATGCATCACTCTGCAGAATGTGAGGAAAAGACGGTCATACCACTAAATACTGATGTATTTCTAGCATTTGCACAAAACAGATCAAACTATGCTCTGCTCAGTTATTGGGAATTGGCAAAATAACATTTGTGGATCTTTCTTTTGTACAATGAGTTATCATTTCAAGATAAGATTATTACTTATATCATAAATCTACACATATATATTCTTTTTTTTTTTTTATCTGTCTGCTCATGTGTTACACTTCAACTTCAGACAGGGTGATCGGAGTGAAGGAGGGAACAGTAACCTGAAGGAAACCCAGAGCCACGTTGACCCTTGTCCTCAGCTGCAGGAGGAGCTTCCACAGCAGTCGGAGCCGTCTGCTTTCACCAACCCAGGAGAAGAGACAGAAGAGAGGGAGCCAGACCAGGACCAGGATAAAACTCAACTTGGTTCCAGTGTGGTCATCGACGTGCCCAACGTGCAGCCGTGTCTTGAACTCTCCACAATAACGGGTAATTGCACAAATGCTGTGATCTAATGTGATCTTTAGTTAACATTTTTCATAGTTAGTGAATTTTGCTGACACTTTAGTTGTTAATTGTTTGTTTTTTTTTCGCTGAGTTGTAACAAGGTCTTATTAGAGTGACTGTAACTGACCGTCAGTGGTCAGTTACATGTACGTTATTTTAAATAGCTGGAAGATCTGAGTGATCCGTCTGTACAGTTACAGAGACATGCATAAGTATATATTTTTGAGGAGTGCTGATACATGTCCTCACAGCATCCTGATCAAGCCTTTTTTTATCTGACAAAAGGCTTTTTTTGCAAGGTTTTATTAAAACCACATTAAACAAGTGTAAAAAAAAAAAAAGAAAATCAATTCTAAGCTTCCCTTGACCTTCTGCAGTCAACAACAAGGACCTTGAAACCTGTAAGTCAGACAAGGAGGAAGCAGAGGAGACAAAGCCTGTCAGCACTGTGGCACCCGACAGCATGTTCATCTTCAAACCTGACAACCCGTAAGTTGTAACTGTCCTACACTGCAACTGTGGATTGACGTGGATTGGAGTGATTTTGAACCTCTCATCAACTCTAATTGTCAGCATGGAGGAGATTAAGTGTAAATATCTACTATTTTATAATGGTTCGGGTGCGTTTCTTTGTATGATTGTGGTTTAATCCTAAGAATGGTCTTTTTTGTTTTGGTGACGGCATTTGTTCTTGCTCTCTGTACTGTAATTTGCTTTTGTTATGACAGTATTAACACCTGAGCAAGCATTCACACCTAAAACTTGTAAGATACAGATGCCAAACTTGGCATCACGTTGCCTCCTCTCTGCCTCCCCTCAGGGTGCGCCGAGCGTGTCACTATGTGGTGAACCTCAGGTACTTTGAGATGTCCATCCTGTTGGTCATAGCTGCCAGTAGTATCGCGCTGGCTGCAGAGGACCCCGTATCCAGCTCCTCCGACTGGAATAAGGTTCGTGTTCCCATGGTTTTTTTTTTTTTTTCTCTCTTTTCAAATTGGTGTTAACAGCTTTGTGCTGAGGTAAATGCAGCACAGTGTGAAGTTAGGTGGAGATAAAGATGGGAAAAGTAAATGATACTCTAAACTGGGTCTGTGATGTCCCAGTACCCAGCAAATCTGGACAGCTTGAACAAAAAACAACAAAAAAACGGTAGTCATTAACAAATGAACAAGGTTGTGTCATCTCTCACTTTTTTCTTTTTTCATAAAATGTCCTGTTAATAGAAGTTTGGATATTTTTGGCTGCTTCAGCGGTGATGAATCTCTTCGTTTGCTCCTGGAATATGATTACAATCACATTTTATCTGCGTTATGGGTCCCTTTAGCTACAAAAAGCAGCTGAAACATAATAAAGGAATTGTTTTGCTGTTTGATTGGGGGCATTAAAACTAATGGATGTACCAAAGGAAGTCTGAGACACACTTGTGCTTCTCGTTAATGAGAGGGATGTGCCCAACTATCCTCTGTTGTCTTATTACAGTTTAAAGGAACTTTTGAAGAACAAGCTAAGTGCCTTTATGTGTTATTCTTTTATATCCAGCTCACACCTGATACTGTTGTTCTGTTTTCCTTTTTCGTCTTGCCAATGTTTCAGGTTCTTCGCTATTTTGACTATGTATTCACTGGAGTTTTCACTTTCGAAATGATTATAAAGGTGAGTTCATGTTTAAATTGCACAATAACATAAAATGCACCTGCTTTGACCACAGGATACCGTGATTTTTACCCTGAACAACAATGACTGGTGTCATGTGAATGAGAGGCTTTTAAAGAATTAAAATGTGTAAAAAGAAATCATTATAAAAAGTGAACAGCGACAACCCCTGGACAGTGTTATCCTTGACCTCAGTAACGACACTTGGAGCCAATATTCTCTCACTGCAATAAGTTCAAGAGCTGGATCGTCTTTAGAGTCCACAGTCTGACGCAGGAATGTTCCAGACTTATTTACTGCCCAGCTCTGTGTTGTCCTCAGATGATTGACCAAGGTCTGATTCTTCACGATGGCTCCTACTTCAGAGACCTGTGGAACATCCTGGACTTCATCGTCGTGGTGGGAGCACTGGTGGCCTTCGCCCTCACGTCAGTCTCGTTATTTATACTTGTCACTCACTTCTGCAAAGTTACAAAGCCCAGAGCCCCACCCCATCAAAAGTAATTATTCTCTCCCACAAAATAGGCTTTTTTGACTGATATAATAAATGTTTTTTTTTTCTATCTGTCCTTGATGCCTCCATGGGACTGACTGACAGCAATGTGATGGGGTAAAAAAAAAAACAACAACTTTATCGTAGTAACATCAATTTTAATTGTACTAATTTAGATTGTCAAAGACTTTAAGGCACGTTCAGGTGACTTTGATATTCAGTAGCAGTGAAGTAAAGGTTATAAAAGTGTTTTTTCAAGGTTCTCATTTGCTCACACTGTTCATCCTTCTGCTCAGAAATAACAAAGGAAGGGACATTAAGACCATCAAATCTCTGAGGGTGCTGCGTGTCCTCCGACCTTTGAAGACCATCAAAAGGCTACCTAAACTGAAGGTGCGATATGTTCTGTTTGTCATGCTTTTGATGTCTGTCTGTGCTCAGCTTATCGGGATACTTCTGTCAGTTTCCCTTGTCACGAGCTAATGACCAGCTCATACATTTTGCATGTTCAAGCAATTAAAAACAAGGTTGGAAATTACAAATAGTCAAAGTCAAAGTCACGTTTAAAAGGAAAGGAACTGCTAAAGTTGCTCTTCTCTTGTGTCTGTTAGAAGCTGGAAATATAATTTTAAGAAAATTCTAAGTACTGGCATGTTAAATGAAATATCATGTCTCAAAGTTAATATCCAGGTCGTAAAATGTTATTTATCTCTAAAGGGGGACTCAATTTCAAAACCTTACCAATGCTTATGATAATACTAATAACAATAACTCCATAAATTTGACTTGGATGTCTCACCTTCATTTTTTGTTCAGGTGTTTACTAGATTCCCAAATAAGCAGAGGTTACAATTATAACATATTAGTGGCATTACTTGGTTGTAGTTTTACAATATGCCAACACCTTCAAAACACCTGTTTTAAAACATGAGAATGAATTTGAAATGCAAGACATTTATCTTAATTGATGGGAATTTCAGCAGCTGAAAAAGCACGTGTCAGCTGAAACAGGGATTGCTTTTCATTTTCAAAGTTACAAATGTTGTCTGGACATGGATTTATTGGAGCATCACAATCAGTACAAAGTTTTTCAGCCAATAAAACTTAAATAACCTACAATAAAGAAACATAATGCACTATACATCTTATTCCTACCGATCATTTCCTAAATCGAGTGTTAAAAGCAATAGATTACCTGTGAGCCACCACAAAGTAGAGGCGTATCTGCAGTTTACTGTTGACTCCTGGGAAGGCGTCTGTTTCAGTCAGGTATGATTCATGACACAAAGGTCTCTCCAGAGACAATATGGTTGTTTACAGCAGAGATTTTTTTTAATGTTCACCAATAAACAGTGTGAAATCACCACCAGATGCAATCAACCGCCATTCATGGGCAATCAAATCCAAGTTTTATGCGGCGTTCATGAATAGTAGCCTTTTATTTAGGGAGGAAATTTTATCTGCAGATCTTCTCGCAGATGTAGGTAGAGTTCATGAATGAAGCTCATTTTGTTTACTGACACAAATATTCCTCTTTACTTTAAGTTGGAAGCGCTGGAAAATTCATTAAACAGATTATTACTTATTTAATCTCCAAAGGGAAGTTATGTTATTGCAGTGTAAACATTTATTTTTAAGTAAAACAAATTAAAATGAGGTCGGTCCGTCTGAAGTCTTTTGTCCACCTGTAATCGGTAAGAAATCAGCATGGTTTTTCTTTATATTGATGGTGTCTTTATTAGATTACTATCATCAAAGTAGCCACTGGTTTAGTTAATATAATTTTTAAAGCTACTTAAAGGAAACTAAATCTTTAAAGTTTAAGTTACAAGGTTATTGGATGAACATTGTTGCCTGAAAATCAGAAGAAAAAGAAATAAATCTTGCATTGCTAACAGAGTTTGTGCGATTCATATGTGATGACATCATACTTTAATAAATAAAGGAATTACAGTTACACTTTGAGTTTGAGTAAAAGAGGCATCCCAAACATTGCTTGAATCTCTGAAGAAACCTGAAACGGGTGTTTTCTTTTTGTGTCCTTCTCTTCTCCAGGCGGTGTTCGACTGTGTAGTGACGTCTCTTAAGAACGTCTTCAACATCTTGATTGTCTACAAACTTTTCATGTTCATCTTTGCCGTCATCGCTGTGCAGCTCTTTAAGGGGAAGTTTTTCTACTGTACTGACAGCTCAAAGGACACACAGAAAGACTGCCAGTAATCTTACTTTCACTTTCATACTTTAAGATGGACAAGATTTCCCCAGTTCTGTCATTTCATGTCTTTTTCTCTGTTTGTTTATGATTTGTTTCTTCTGTTAAGGTTTCTTTTTTTCTTCATTCCTTTTTTGATGAGTATGCACATTTGTAGCTTTTGACGACGTAACACTTGTATAATTCTTGTCTCCTTTTTTTCCCCTTCCAGGGGTTACTACATTGATTATGGGAAGGATAAGAAAGAGGTGAAGAAAAGAGACTGGAAGAGGCACGAGTTTCATTACGACAACGTCATCTGGGCTTTGCTCACACTCTTCACGGTCTCCACTGGAGAGGGATGGCCTCAGTGAGTGTCAGACTGGAGTCAGGCCGGTTCTCGTGCCGGATGATAAAACTGATCGGGAGCTTTGCAAAATATCCCCTTCCTCTCTCAGAGGGGTCATTACAGGGGTCATAACTATTCAAGATCTGTTTGGCTTTTTGGTGAAGGTTAAATCTGACCTTTTGATGAGGGAAATGTGAAAGAAAAAAGGATTTCCTTCACCCCAGTAAACAAATGCTGCCAATTATAAAGTACTATGATAACATTTTCAATGGTTTGTCATGTGTTAGTGGTTTCTATTCATGTATGCTTCCCTTTGCATCGCATCTCTGCTCTGCCAGGGTCCTGCAGCACTCCGTGGATGTGACGGAAGAGGACAGAGGTCCAAGCCACGGCAACAGGATGGAGATGTCAATCTTCTATGTCATCTATTTTGTTGTCTTTCCTTTTTTCTTTGTCAATATCTTTGTGGCTCTCATCATCATCACCTTCCAGGAGCAGGGGGATAAAATGATGGAGGAGTGCAGTCTCGAGAAAAACGAAGTGAGGAAAAATCAATGAGCCTCAAGCTATCTGTCTTTAGGTTTTGTACTTTGCAAATGCATGACTCTCAAATAATGCCTGGAGCAAAATCACACCCAGTTTAGACAACAATCAGTTTGAAGCGGTGACTTTTAATTTTAAAACTCAGGGAGTCTCTTGGTGGTAGCGGGCTTTTTCCTTCTTAATATGATGGGCAATATTGTGTTTTTGGACACTTTAGGGATTATTTTATCCTTCCCCAGGTTTGTCCCCAGACACATTCTGTATTGTTGTTGAAATCTGAACAATCAGGTGGAATTTTAACATCAAAATCATGTTTATTGTTTTTGCTCAGCACAGTTCTTTTGACACGCAGCAGTGTTGGACACTTTTTATTATTACGCATCAATAATGGTCACATTGTGGGATTGTTGTGGTTATGGTTTTCCATAATCTTCCCGCTGGTCTTCCCATCTGCCTCATTAGGATTCCTGTGGTTTCTTCCATGCACTTAAATTGTTCACTGCTTTTTGTACACTGCAGTAGAGGCCCTTTATGTCTGTCTGTTATGTTATCCGTCTCTTTCAGAGTTCAGAATGCAGAACCAGAAAGTTCAACAGATGTTTTCCATTTTTTCATGTCTATCTCTCTGCATGTTTAGAGAGCGTGCATAGACTTCGCCATCAGTGCAAAGCCCCTGACCCGGTACATGCCACAGAACCGACACACGTTCCAGTACCGTTTGTGGCATTTTGTGGTCTCGCCTTCTTTTGAGTACACCGTTCTGACCATGATCGCTCTCAACACTATTGTGCTGATGATGAAGGTGAGGAAAATAAGGGAAATGACATAAGAAGGAGTACCTGAAGAGTATAATTAAACTTTGCATTTTTAATGAGATCAGAAGATTACTTAAGTGATAAATGAAAGAACAATAGCTGAATCACTGCAGCTATTTCCCCTCTTTGCCCTGAATCCACAAACTGAAGATAATCAAAGAATCCGACACTTGTCACTTGTCGGTGCTTACCATCACATGCTTGCATTTAGATCTGGTGATGTTCTCCTCCACCTTTCCCTCATCAGTGTTTAATTCCATGTCTAGCCTTTTCACAGGCAGTTCATACGGACAGACAAACGCTGAGTGACTCAGCCTGTATTAAATATTGATCTATAATGTCCAGACACTCCTATTTAACATGACCTCATTAACTGTGGCTGCCGGCCCTAGAGAAATGACTCCTTTTATAGTGCTACAGATGACAGGTGCAGAGACAGAGACGCTATTTATGGGTCTGGAGGAATCTTCAATCAACCTGTAGATCTGCAGGGCGCAGTGAAATCAGAGAGGAGGGTGATCTGCAGTGAATTGGTTTGGGAATACTCCATTCGTAGTTTGAACCGTGCCATCTTTGTTTTTCCAGTATTACTCTGCCCCACCAGCATATGATGCCGTACTGAAGCACTTGAACACAGCTTTCACTGTGCTCTTCTCTGTTGAGTGTGTGCTCAAGATCCTGGCCTTTGGCTTTCTGGTGAGAGAAAAGAGCAACACGCAGCCTGCATGTCAATTCGGAAACTGTCAAGATGTTGCTCATTGCGCTTTTTTCTGTGTCACTAGAACTACTTTCGAGACACTTGGAATATTTTTGACTTCATCACTGTCTTGGGCAGCATTACTGAGATTGTGGTAGACTTGCAGGTAAACACACAATAAGACTGCACTTTTCACCTTAATATGTAAGAATTAAATCGTCATCAGGCTGACGCCGTTTCATCCAGTAACACCTTCCCTTTCCATTCCTGTATTTCTCTGCCAGAAAATTGATGCGTTCAACATGAGTTTCCTGAAGCTCTTCCGAGCTGCTCGTCTGATCAAGCTGCTGAGACAAGGCTACACCATCCGCATCCTGCTGTGGACCTTCGTTCAGTCCTTCAAGGCCTTGCCCTATGTGTGCCTGCTCATCGCCATGCTCTTCTTTATCTATGCCATAATTGGCATGCAGGTCAGAAGCAGGGACATTGATCACACTCTGCGTCCTGCCTCCTTAGTGTATTTCTTTCATAGTGAAAGTTTGTGTTAGGCCCCACTAAGCAACATGTTGTTTTTTTTTCCATTTGCTTATTTGTGTGTGTCTGTGTAAATCAGGTGTTTGGGAACATTAAATTGAATGAGGACACGCACATCAACCAGCACAACAACTTCAAAAGCTTCTCTGGTGCTCTGATGCTGCTGTTCAGGTAGGACGCATCGATACCTGCAGATGTGCTATTCAAAGGCAAATCTCACTCACCATTATTTTTAATCACTTAATCCATCAGTTCTAGACTCATACTCCAGAATGGCTCCATAAATTTGTCATTCGATTCGCAAAATGCAGGATAGGCTTCAGCAGACCCCTGTGACGACCCCCCCCTGTATTGGATTATGTGGTTATAGAAAGTGGATGGATGGATGCTACATTTTTTAATGTAATATGTATTATGTTGCTAGGTTACAGTAGTAAGCCTTTGCTTTCTAAACGCACAAGGGGCCACTCAGGGTCAAGGAGTGATAGATGGAGCGGTGTACCACTTTGCTCCTCAGCAAATAGCTTTGCAGTTCTTTTTATTCTTACAGTCTGTTGACAAGCCTTCTGGTTGTGAATCTACACAGTCAAGAAGACAAACAAATAAGCAAAACAACAATGCTGTGCTTAGATACTGAGGAAATTGACCCATGCTGTGAAATCCCAGGAAAAGCAGTCGATGTGATGCCACGACTAGAGTCAGGCGTTTTTCTATAAATAGGGTGACGATTAGATGGAGAACAAAAGAGAATTTTGAGACCGGGGAAAAAGTGCTTCCATGGTCATCATTCTCAGAAAGACTGGTCTTGTGGACATGCTAAAAGACTAATGGGCCAATATTTTGTGGACAGATTAGATCAAAATACAGCCTTTTGGTCCAAATAAGGAGTACGGTGTGTTAGGTGGCACTTGTTGATCGGACACCACATATGTGGAGTTTTCAAGACTTCATGCTCATGCACTGTTTCTGCAGAACAATCTTATCATATTTGTGAAAGACGTTTAGTGGTAGTGTCATGGTCTGGGCTTGATAATCAAATTCTGTATTGCGCCCAGGATTTCCAAATTCAAATGTGTTTATAAACTAAATCTCAACAAAACTGGATTTATTGCAGCAAGACAAAGAAATTAAGCAAATCATTGATGCTCAAATAGTTTTTCCAAATCCAAATCACGGCCCTGTCTTGTAGATATGTTATGGAGCATATCAGGTGAGTAAATATATACACATAACATCCTATAAATGTGTACTTTAAACCTCTAGATCTAAGAGTCTGCATGTTCTAAAAGCTGTTTCTGACGTGGGAGGTCCACGTCTTTCTTGTTGCCTTGAATGCATCTTCCAGTGTCTTCACCAACCAACCAGTCTTAACCAACAAGTCCTTCCCGCTGGTATTGTTTGGTTCTTGTTCACCAGGAGTGCCACCGGGGAATCGTGGCAGGAGATCATGTTGTCATGTCTGGGAGGACAGCGGTGTGAAACCGACCCGTCTCTTGTGCCAGCCGTAGCGACCACTGACCAAAAAGAGGGCTGTGGCTCCGACTTTGCCTATTTCTACTTTGTGTCCTTCATCTTTTTTAGCTCTTTCCTGGTAAGACTTAACACTAAGTGAAACTATAACTTGCACTAATTCTGCCCTTTTTATGCGCTTCAGCTCTTCATTTGTCGTGTCTTCCATGCAGATGCTGAACCTGTTTGTGGCTGTGATCATGGATAACTTTGAATATCTGACAAGAGACTCGTCCATCCTGGGTCCGCACCACCTGGATGAATTTGTCCGAATCTGGGGGGAGTATGATCGCGCCGCCAGGTCAGTTTCTCTGAGTCTGACTTTCATGTATATCAGGATTTCGTCTGAAAAGCTACTGCGCATACAGGAAAGTAATTTCTGCTCCGAAAGGACATATTGGTCCTATGTTTCAAGATTTGGCATAACTATGCAGAAAGGATGTACACTGTTGTTAATTCAAAGCTGATTGCAGCCACAGACTGCATATCAAAGTGATGACAAAAATGTGATTAATTATCCATTGGTAGTAAAAAACATTACATAAATTTGTCTCCCTGACACTTGTGAAAAAGCATGTAGGAAGGAGGCGTTTTACTTGTCTGTGTGAGGTCATTCATCTTAGTTTGAGACTGGAAAAACATCCTCTCATTCTTCTGAAGATTTTTTTTTTTTTATTTATTGGAGGGGGGGGTCATGAAAACTCTTTAATTCAATGATATTTAAGTAGAAGATGTCTTAGAAGCCAGTCTTTTCCCACCAGGCATTTAATCTCTTATCTCTGTGTATGTGAACTAGAAAACATGAGCATGGCCACATAGTTTGGAAACTCCAAACAGTTGTGTATGAGTGTATGTGTATGCTTGATCACAAGCGCCTGTGCAAAGGTGGTCTGGTCTGACTCTCCATCTAAAGGGGGACTAAGTCTCAGCCTCTCAGGCTTGTTCCTCTAATTGAAATGAGCTCAGTTATTTAAGCTGGGGAGACATGTACAACATCATACAGACTCCTGTATTCCACTTTGATTCGGAGTGCATCTACTATGTTCACAGAAAGTTGCTCCGTAAGTCCTGATCCTAATACTTTTGTGCATCCAAAGTCCTTTGATTGATGTGTGATGTTTACTTCTTAGAGGGTTTTTACTTAATTATTTGGGTACATTCATTTATAAACAGCCTTAGCTCTGTTTCTCTTTCTATTCTAATAATACCTCTCTCTTCTTTTGTGTAAAATATTTACACACAGACAAACACGCATTTTCTTTCTCTGTCCTTTGGTAATTTTGAAACTTGTCCAGGAATCGCCGCTGTTAAGGAGTCATATCTGTCCTTCATCACACCTTGTCCACTATTTAAGCAGTCGTTTATGTAATTTACAGATCTGTTCGATGCATATTATTCATTTACACTTTTCTTGTTGCAATTACATTATATATACATTTTTTTCTTTTTTTGTTTTTGCATATTACAGTGCAGCATTGTCACAATCATCTTTAAAGTCACGTTAATATAGGTGGATTTTAGAACTTTATGCTCTATTTAGTAGCTATCTAGTCCCATTGCAGTTGATTTGCAAAGGACAAGACCATCTCAGCCAAGTTTGTCTAATATATTTCTAATTTTGATCAAGAGTGAATTATTCAAAGTATTTTTTACACACTGATATTATATAACATTTCATCAAACTGCACACAAATAAATCACTGGCTGCCTGCAGACATGCTCCTTTCCACATCATAACTGCATTTCTGCAACTTAGATCCAATGTTGCTGACACAAATGTCTCGTTCTCCAGTTGCAGCTCCTCTAGCACCGAGGCTTCTTCTGCTCTCACATTCTCCTTTGTTGCTCTGGGATGACTGTGAAACACACATCAACCAACACAGGATCAGATCAGAACAGTGGCGGACCGTGTGTTTCCCACCTAGGCTTCAGAGGTGTCCTGCCTGAATTATTCCACCTCCTAACCCATTACTAAAGCAAGAAATCCAATTAACACTATTCAAGACATTTACTGCAGCCACAGCTGCTCGTCATACTATAAATCAGCTCTAGTATAATTTTTCAACATTTCACTTGGGTTTGG
The DNA here is from genome assembly GCA_014839995.1 of Xenentodon cancila. Lineage (NCBI taxonomy): Eukaryota > Metazoa > Chordata > Actinopteri > Beloniformes > Belonidae > Xenentodon > Xenentodon cancila. The sequence goes on from CM026206.1 coordinate 15,182,205, forward strand.
TCCAAAGCTAAATGCAACATTTCAGGCTCTAGAGGCCTGAGTTTAAATGTTAGATAGTAAAGCTTGCAATTAAAAAAAAAAAATTAAGAAATGGAACTTGTTGAACAGTCAATTGAAGAAAAAAAACAAAAAAAACTGAGATTTGGCCACAATGAGCAGCACAACATTTGGAGGAAACCAAACACAGCATATCAGCACAATTACCTCGTACCATCTGTCATTCAAAGTGAAGGAAGAGTGATTAATTATTCTTGTTTTAGCCACAGGACCTGAACACGCCAGCGAATCTACAACATATGGCTGAAAAAATAAGAGAATCAATTAGTTGCCTTAACCAGATTTAAAGGCTGTGGGGAGACCTTTAAAGAGCTTCCCATAAACAAATACCGGCAAAACCTCTGAATTAAGGCAACAATGTAAAGAACTGCGGACCAAAATGTGCTCAGAGCAACGTGAGATTGTCAGACAAAATAATGTTTGCTAATTATTGTTCTACAGACCACTAAGTAACCAGTGAATAATGGGGTGGTCTTAGTTTTCACATGCGGCTTCTGCAGGAAACAACTTTTTTTTTAATTTTTTATATTGTTGAGCCGGTTATGTATAGTTGACATACACAGCCAGACATCATATAAAATATAATAAAAAAGGGAGAGAAAGTGAAAGAAATCCAGAAGGATATGGATGTTCCAGTTTTCCACTAAAAAAAGAAAAAAAAATCTTTTCACAACCTGAAGTGATGTATGTTTGTGTGTTTACTTCATCTGCCAGAAGGGGGCGACAATAGTTCTGTAGTACTGTAGTGTAATATAACTGCTCTGTTTAAGAATGATCAATAACTTTGCATCAAATGTTCATGTGCAAGTGTTTCCTGTTTTCCTAACTGCTGTATTCCATGTTTCAACAAAAAGACAGAGCTCCTTGTTGTATCGTCTGTCTGTAATTACAGCACAACTAAAGACACGTATGTTCTTTCCAGTGGTAGGATCCACTATAAGGAGATGTACAAAGTTGTACGCACTATCTCACCTCCTCTGGGCTTTGGAAAGAACTGCCCCCACAGGGTGGCATGCAAGGTTTGGTTCCCTCGTGTCAACAAACCTCCCCTCTGCCTATTTCATGTGGGACCCTTCCTGATGTCTTTCCTTCTTTCCTGTCCTTCCGTTTTACTGACTGTCACCATCCTGCTTGACCTTTAGGGATGTGTGAATCAGGTTAAAGAATGATGATACTTCAGTGTCAGGGTACTAAGGCACAGGATGTCCCTCATTAGCCCAAAGATTTTGTCTTCACCTAATGATGAGTTTGGCTTTTAAATACAATAACTTAAAAAAATTAAAAAAAATTCTGAGGGAATTCTGTCTCTTTCTACCTTTTGGATCTGGGGTTATGTTTGCAAAACTGTCTCACACACATGAAGCGCCAGACAATGTAAGTATGAAGTATTTGTACCAGATCCAGTGAAGATGTCATTCCTTCTCTCACCCTTTCAAAGGAGTCCTCGTTCCCCACATTTCTATGCCCAGGTCTTGGCATAGAAATAATAAAACCTGTTTTATTTCTCCTACTTTACTCACTCCTGTTGTGTGCAGCCTTGAAATAACCCTCTCTCTTGTATCTCCTCCACTTCACCCTTCACTCCCTCCTGTGTTCCTCTCCTCTCCTCTCCTCCAATCCCTTGGGAATGCACACCCCTGATGCCTCCGTCTTTACTGGATTTCTCTTCCAACATCACCCCTGTTTCTTCCTCCCCGTTTTCCTTTCCTTCCCCCTTTTCTCCACCTCCTCATCTCCATCTACACGGTTACCTGGCGCCCCCAGTGGCCGCATCCATTACACTGACATGTATGAGATGTTGACCAACATGTCGCCACCTCTAGGCCTGGGCAAGAAATGCCCCTCCAAGGTGGCATATAAGGTAGACTGAATGCCAGACACAGGCACAGCCGTTTATTTGAGAGCTAAGCACTGTAAATTTCATTTTATGTGTCAGAATTTGCATAACTAAAGCATCTTTTGTGTTGACTATATGATGCAGAATTGCTTGTTTGTCCACTGGCAAATAGTGAGTGCTACTTACTGCAATAGTTTGTTTGCTTTTCATCTTGGCAGAGAACTAAGACACATCATTATGTTTACTTATATTGTACTAGGGGGGAAAAAAACAACATTTTATTGCAGTTGATTTTGAGCAAATGTGAGAAAATTAATGAAAAAAGTTGTAAAACATCTACATGCTTGATATTGTCATTGGCAGAAATCCACTGTCAGTTGTTCTCATGCCTTTCACACTTATTTCTTCCATCTATCTGTCTGCATGTGCCTGCTGCCACGGCCCAATTTTGTACCTATGTTTTGTTGGTTTGTTTTTTTTAAATGTGCTCACTGCATATATCGTTCCTGTTGTTTAGGTGTTTGGTTTGCGTGTGCAGACCTGCAAGCATGCTCACCTGCAGATGTCGCTTTGGTTCTTTAATGAAGCCAGATAAGCGGTTTTATTTGTAAATCTATTATATGGAATCCAGTAGTATTAAGACGTATTATCATTTTGGGTATCTTTTGACAAAAACATGTTTTTTTTTCTGAGATTGCAGTATTTTTATCTGATACGTGTTCTCAAACAAAGGGTTTTTTATGATAATATAGAAAATACTGTAATTACATTGGTGCCCCCTTGTATCACGTATACATTGCTAGATTCTAACTCAAAGTTAATTAAATTTTAAAAAATTAATTCAATTACTTTCAAGCAAAGCTACAGGAAATAATGGTATAAATGGAAATGCTGAATATGTTGTTACGCATATTCAGCAAAAGCATACCATGCCTTTAAAGTCTGATTCACTTAGTGTTATGAATAACATAGTTAAAAAAGATTCTTTTGAGTGGACAAATCTGTTTAGTTCAATCATTTTGTTTCTCATTTGAAGTGAAATTTGCTTAACTTTCCTTTGCGATAAAGTAAAACGAGGGCTTTCTTGCATCAGTCGAGCAGCATTTCCGTTGCATGCAGCGTTAACATAGTTTAGAATATAAGAGCACAACCACATTTGTGTGCGTTTTAATCAGTGTGGACATGAAGACAGACTATGATACTCCTACTTATTTCTTCAGAGACTTGTCCTGATGAACATGCCTGTCGATGATGACATGACCGTCCACTTCACATCCACCCTCATGGCCCTCATCCGCACTGCCCTCGAGATCAAGATAGCGAGAGGTCAGATGCAATGTCAAATTAACTCAAATATAGAGAATTTTAACCATCATTTACATTTGTGTGCTGACATTTTTTGCTTTTCTTCTTCTGATATCCAGGAGGAGAAGACAGAAATCAGATGGATTTGGATCTGCAGAAGGAGATTGGTCTAATCTGGCCTCACCTTTCTCATAAGACCCTGGACCTACTGGTTCCCATTCACAAAGGTAAAAATCCGCTTTTCGTTCTATTATCTTATTGTAAGCTGAAATAATTGGTGAATTACAAGGAAACGCATTCTGCTTTCCCCTTTCCAGCCAGTGACATGACTATAGGGAAGATCTATGCTGCCATGATGATCATGGATTATTATAAGCAAAGCAAAGCAAAGAAGCTGCGACAGCAGCTGGAAGAACAGGTCTTTCCTTTTCCCTTCATTATCTAACTTTCTGTTTGTTTTTTGTTTGTTTTTTTATGCATGATTTTTTTTTTCTATCACATTTTAGTTTAATTGTATTATCATAAACCACTGAGCATACACTGGTGCTGATTCATTTTCGTGATTACCATATTGGTGCATTTTTAAATTGAATGTGTCAGTGCCATGAGACACCCTAAAGCATTAAAAAAATGGTGATTTATACCTGAACTGCATGTTGTTTGTCCTATGATAGTATGATTATTCACTTTTAACCTCTTTTTAATGACTTTTTCCTCGTGAATAATAAGAGTTTTCCTGACATGAGACAGAATTGTTGTTAAATTGTCTCCAGTATTTATTTGACATTTGTCCTGTTTTCATGTTTACTTTGCATTTATTAAACAGGCCTCTTCATGTTTGTGGTAGCTCACAGAAAGGTTTTCATCAAATATTAGTCTAATAAATCTTCCAAGTCATACTTGTCAGGGGTTCACTTTAATTTGTTTTCCTTTTGAAGCAGCAAAGAGAGTCTTCCTACATCAGATTTGCTTTGTAGAAGTGAATGAACGTTTGCAGAAACTAGGGTTGGTTTATGGTTAATTAGAAATAAAAATAAAAAAATTTAATGAATATGTGAAAGAGGCCCAGACCGCATTTAGCACAGATTGTCACTGAAGCAACTTGTAGCTGTTTTAATTTCCCACATGTTCATTTTGTTACTGCTGTGTGTGATGGAGGGCCTTAACGCAGTGGCAAGGAGATGAGGAACTCAGGATCTTTTATTGACAGAACCAAAAACAAAGGTGCTACAGAGCAGGATGATCTAGATTCAGTTCAAACAGCAGGAAGTAATTGACAAGATGACATAAAAGTTCCCAGCGATAACTAGCGACACTGGGGCAAGACAATTAGGAAACAAAACACAGACACACACTAAAGACTGAACTGCACAAGGGGGGGGGGGGGGGTGACTGGAAGTGACGCGCACTAATAACATCTCAAAATTAAAACCTACAATCCTAAAAACATGGCTGTGGTGAGATGAACGACTCAAAAACCAGAGAACATGACACATTTGTCTTTATCTCCCCACAGAAACATGCTCCCATGTTCCAGCGTATGGATGCTTCCTCTCTTCCTCAAGAAATCCTATGCAATGCCAAATCCTTGTCATTCCTCAGGCACAGTGCTGGATCTGCTCTGTAAATATCCACCTTTGAATCTCTTTTACAGCATTTGTTTTACTGGTTTGTGTTTATTTTTGCCGGTAGCTGTCTTGCCTGAGTCTTTTTGTGTCGCGCTTCCTCAGCACCAGAGGGGGTTTTGTGGCACTCAGCCCCATTTCCCCCCAGGAGATGTTCCTGCAGCCACTGTCTCGCTCCAGGGAGGAGAAAGAGGAGGAGGAGGATGAAGACTACCACTCACCCTACCACCCTTACCGGCATCCTCATCACCAACACCACCAGCAGCAGCAGCAGCATCATTTACACACACTGGTAACCACTTTCTTGAGCTCAGGCTTCGGCCACCACTGGTTCCATAAGTTTAATGTTAAATACTCCATAAAAATCTATAGACACTATTTTGTTTTCAGTTAGTTTTTTTTAGGATCGATCTCATTATGTAAAACCCAGTCACTCGTCTATTTAGGACTTGCAATCGTTGAAGCATTGCTACTTTAGTGTTTAGTGAAGAAGAAATTAATTTTTCTCTGTGGTATTTGTGCAGGTGCCAGAGGTAGTGGAGTACAAACAACTGATGCAGCAGACCAGGCAGGACCCAGCACTTATTAAATCACCTAAGCGCACTGCATCTATCAGAGCATCTTCTATGCCGCGACTCGCTGTTGATCCACAGGTAATGAGGAGTAATAACCTTTGTTTAATCATTCATCCAGTGCCTAACAAATAGATGCTGTGCAAAAAATGAAAACGCAGTTAAAACCCTCTCGTGGTGCTTTTACTGCTCTCGTATTTGGCGTCTGTCTGGGAAGTGAAATAATTTGCGTGCACAATGTGGCAAAGCAGTTAAATCCACCAAATAACAGGTTTGTGTCCTGATTCTGCGTTATCCACATTTATTTAGGCCAGTGGTCTTCTGATTGTTTTTCATGTATGAAGCCTGGGATGTCAGCGGAGAGCAAGCTGATGAAGCGCTCCTTCTCCACCATCGGGGATCAGTGTGTGAACGGCCTCTGGCAGGAGCAACACTCTCTGGAGAGAATCAGTCCCGATGGCACATACAGACCCCGGCAGAGGAGTTACAGAGGTACCTTCGCTCTTATTTCAGTCACAAACAAATACAGAGATAAAACTGAGCCAAATTCATACATTGATTGAGCTACTGTAGAGCTGAGCTTAATGTTAAAGTCAGAGTGAGTAATGATGATTCAGCGAGTAATTAAAAGTTACGGATTAACTTTAGTGATAACATTTTTGCTCTCCTAGCATTTATTGTGATCGATAGATGATACAATAAAAGAAAACAGGACATTTATATTTTATATGATCAGAACACATATTTTGATCATATTATCATGTTATTACCAGTTATAGATAAGCTAATTTTGTAAATAAATAACAGAAAATGAAAGCGGTCGCAATCTCTTATACTACACAGTATCATATAAATGAGCACATTTTTGTTACAATGGCTGAAAATTAAAGAAGAAAAAAACATTTTGACCCTTGTTTCCAATCTACTTTAAAAACTAACTGGAGTAACTGTTTTTCTTGTCAAGAAAATTGAGTTGCAACTGGACTAAATAAGTTCCTGCTTATTTGACTTCTGGCCGTACTAATGTCATCAGAAAACCTGTTGCTTAAAGAAATAGGAATAAAGTGACAACGCTGAATGAGCTGCAATATTCCTCTTGGTTTAACCTGGATTTTCATCTTATTTACTCTGATGTAGCACTCAGAACAGTATAACACTGCAGCTTCTCAAATTAAATTTTAAAATCGTTGTAGGGGTGGGGTTTTTGTGTTTATTATTTTGTTTTTTGGCTTCTTTTTTATTTGCATTTTCCATTCTGTCCAAACACATTCTTCTCTGCTATTTAAAATTCCACATCGACCAGTTAGAACTGCAGTTTTAAACAAGCTGGAAATCTGACAAGATCAAGAGCAGCCATCAACAACAGTACAACCAGATAAAAATAAATGATAAAGTAAATGTTGTAACTGTCAGGCCCAAGAATCAACCCCAGAGAAACAAGCAGTCATGAAAGAGGAAGATCGAAGGAACGACGCCACCTGCTGTCTCCCGACGTGTCCCGCTGCAACTCTGAGGAGCGAAGCAGGGAGCCTTCCTACGAGAGGAGACGGTCCCGTTCCCCGAGCGAAGGACACACACATACCTTACACAAACAGGTGCGACTGTACACAACAAACAACACACTAATGTAGGAGTTGTATGGTTTCTTTCTTGCAAAGCACAGTTCATGGGTCATGAATTAGGATTATTAATTACATAATCCGGTAACGCTAAAGAATATTATTGCACAGTTGTAAATAGGATAAATGTCTAGAAGTAAAACAGTTTCGTACTAAGTCATTTTCACAAATGTCATAGCTTTGATGCATTCGGGGAAAGTTGGGCGGGGACATTTTGGATTACATTGCAAGGCTGTAATTTAAACATGTAGTTTCACGAATGAAATAAAGTTGATGAGAGAAACATCTTAGGTTTGTACTTTCTGCAAAGAAAAGTCCAAATAAATGTAAGAATTGTCACATTGTTTATTTGAATTATGTGTTTCTGATTAAGGTTTGTAGATGCAGCATTTGGTTGTTTTAATTAAGTCAGGTCTTTCTGCCTGTGAGTTGATTGAACATTGTGATCCACGTGGAAGAAAACATTTCCTCTCCACTGTTTGAATTATTCGCAGGTGAACACATCAGACAGCCCTGCCACCTCGGCCTCGGAGTCCGGTACTCCTCGTAATCGCCGACAGCTGCCCCAGACACCCTCTCGCCCACGGCCTTACATCTCTTATTCTCCTCTTGTCTGCCGAGCACCCACCTCGCCTCCTGCTCCAGCCTCCTCTGAGGGACAGACCCAGACTCAAGAGGGGCCTAGTGGCTCCGCTGAGACCTCATGGAGGACCGACAATGACAGCAGACCCCTGTCTGCAGGTCAGGGATCACCTGGAGGCCACGCCTCAGCACCAAGCCACCCATCCCCTCACCGCTACATATCAGAGCCCTACCTCCCATTCCACAAGGAACTTGGCAGTGGCGGCGAAGGTGAGAGACAAGAGACCCTTACCTTCGAGACCGCCATGGCCACCAGCCTAGGACGCGCCAACGCCATAAGCTCCGCCCCTCAGCTCAGACACTCCTGGCAGGTTCCTAACGGCCATTTCCGGAAGCACTTGGTCCAGGCAAGTCCAGGTGATGGCAGTGAGCTTCTAAGTGACACAGATGAAGATGACCGTTGCTAAAAAAGAAAGAGGATGCACAGAGCAATTAGGCACCTCAGAACATCTTTTGAGGGACTACGACGCTTTTGCTCTCCGTTGGTGAGAGAATCTGATGTTCTCAGCACCAGTAGCATTTAAGGCAAGACTGAGCAACACCACTGTTTATCTGGACACTTGAGTTTGTGTACACAAGTCCTTATTTGTGTGTGTGTGTGTGTGTGTGTGTGTGTGTGTGTGTGTGTGTGTGTGTGTGTGTGTGTGTGTGTGTGTGTGTGTGTGTGTGTGTGTGTGTGTGTGTGTGTGTGTGTGTGTGTGTGTGTGTGTGTGTGTGTGTGTAGTTGAAGGGAAACATAATATATGTGGATTTATGAATGTGTGTGCTCCTAACAGAGAATATTCCAAATAAAGAGAGAAAGCAGAGACTGATGATACCGAGAGAAGCTCTGTGCTGGAAAACCCATTAAGTTAGTGTTTTGATTGTTATTGAACAAATTATGGTAAGATATTGATCCAAGGTTTCCAATTCTTCTGAGTGTATCCCAGAAACCAACTAAGTGCATTTCGTACAAGTGAAGATAGAGGTAGCATGTAAACGTTTAATAAGATGAATGTATTTGTTTTATGTTCATGTTAATCGAAAAGATTGCCGTTAGTATTTGCTGTGCATAGTTGTGAGGGTAGAAATGAAACCAGCTTGTGTAAGAGGCTGCCAGTTGTTCCCAAGACTTCCTGTTTACAAGAATATACATGAGATTTATGGGCATTAGTTACTAAACAATAATACTCATTAGAGGACCTCAGCCTTCGGACATTGAATGAGCAGTATGGGTACATTTATCGGGTTAAAATGTGAAAATGACAGTGTGCATTAAACTGGAGGACAGTGTTGTTGATTGAGAGCAGAGGAGAGATGCTCATGATATACTGTAATGTATTTTTCATATTTTCTAAAAGGGATGCTTATCTTTGACCCAAAATGAAGCCCTGTGAACATAACAAAGACTACAGGTACAGATAAGCAACATGACCCAGGCCCTTGACAAGGACCGGAGAGTTCACGACGGCTCTTTGGTCTGCATCTGCTCTGCTACCCTGACTACATCGGCCTGAGGGGCATCTGTCTGCAGGAAAATCAGCCTTGATGTTTGTTGTCATGTGATGCCAAATGGATCTTCATTCATTCCCCACATCTCTGTGCTGGATAGCTCCTATCAATATTGTGTCAGAGAGACGACTAAAGCCATTTCCCTCCTGTACATAGAACCAGGGATTTGTCCTCTTCAGGATGTGTTGCCTTCTTTCCTGAAAGTGATGAGAATTTAATGACCTTTGTTCAGTACTTGTGATGCAACATAAATGCTTTAACAATAGAGGAACCACTGGAAAGCTAATGTTTGTCTCTTTGTAACGGCCACATAGTCATTTATGTTTTTTTGTCCATACATTACTGTATTTTCCGTGCTCCATAGTTACAGTAATTACCATGTTGCATGATCATGTTGATGATGATGATGATGATGATGATGAGAGGGTTGTCGCAAAGCTTCCTGACTAATTCTTACTGCATCCATAATGCTTGATTAATTTTGATTATTATGTATTATTTATAAAACAGAAGGCGAAGAAAGACTTTTTCATTCCCAGCATTTCCGCTCAATTTCTTTGAACATTCCAAAACTTTAAACTATTTGTTGTTCCCTCTTAATAGGATGTATATTTATATCATGTGCTGTTGTGTTATAACAATATGATGAATATGTAATGTGAACAGAGGACATATCTGGACTGAGAAACACATGGAAAAAAAGTATTTTAGCAACAAAGCCTTTTAAATGTGTTGACTACAAGATTTATACAAACAGCTTAAGTTAAGGCTTCAGCCTGAAGTATATACAGTATATCTGAGCGTGCTTATGATGTACAGTGCAGCTTAGGACTTGATGTTGATGTCTGTCTGTACAGAAGAGCCTAATCTGTGCCTGGGAAAATTCACCCAAAGAGTTCCCTATCAAGCCTGGATTTCTTAGACAGAGAAGCTCTCTGGTAAATATGTAGTATAAACTGTATAAAAATGCATCCATGTTCACTTTATTCCACTTTTTGTAATTTACTTTCATCATTATGCCTGTTTTTGATTGTTTACATCTGTTCAGAGGACCATTAAAAAGCGATCACTTGTCTTTTCTGTGCTTGGTGACATTAAACTGGTTTGATTTGTCTCCATGTATTCATACATTAAATGGCATTTGCAATAATTTTATAACTTTAGAGTGAACGCACTGAAATAGAATAAGAATAAGTATTCACATCTAACATTACAGACTGTGCAAATTATAGCTTTGAACCTTTCAAAGAAACATGAAAATACACTCAACTACCATCAAATGAATGTTTGGCTGCTTTTGTTAACTAGTTATGATCAACATGGGTAATGCTGTCATGGGGTCAGTCGAGAGGACATAAATGCAGGTGATCCATCGCTGTAAAGTCCTTTATTTCAACAAAAAGCACTGTTCAGGCAGAAATCCTAAAAAAAATTAATACAAAACAGCCTCTGACAGAAAACAGTAAAAATATATAAGATCGAAACACATTCAGATGCGAGTGGAAGGCAAACAGACCAGAAGCAAAAATGGGAAAGACATATCTACTCAGACACAGGTGCAAACAATCAGGATCATGGGCTCAAGGGAACTCAAGAAAGAACTAAACACACAAGACTTTCAAAATAAAACAGGAAAGAGGTTATAAACACAAGACCAAACCTAAAGAACCAAGTAAAATACAAGAAAGAAAACCCAAAAACCAACAGAAACACTAGAGACCATAACAAATACATCCCTGGTAATAACTGGATGGAGTACAAAAGCTTAGGATGAGGTGAATTTCTACAAGTGGAAACATTTCAAATCTTAATTTATTTTTCAATTAAGTGAGAGTTTATACAATCGGGCAATTAAATCCACTTTTAAACTGCTTTTCAGTTAAATTAATAATTAGCATCAGTCTAAGCAATGGATTTAGTTTTTCTTTCCTCCGTAGTCAATAAAACTTGCGGTTTCATATTTAAAGCATATTCCAGACGTAACACTACACCTTAATTCTTGATGCTATCTTCTTTTCTACAGTAAGTAAGGTCTCTACCAGAACTTCCAAATTCATCACATGCAGTTCCAACATGATCCAAGACCATAAAATGTTTGATCTCCTGCCAAAAACAGTCCACAGCGTGACCTGAACTCAGCTTCTAGTAACACCTCCAGTACAGTTGGAGGTACTGTCCTCTAATTACTGAGATGATTTCAGGACTGAAAACACAGACGCAAGAAACTAAGCAGGTACAATCCAAAAATCCTACAAATGTCAAAAATAATGAATATATAAATACAATAAAAAAGGATGTCATACACAGTTGGTATGGCATCTTAGGAGTCAAAGGTCAGACAAACGGTAAGAAACGTGGTAAAACCTGCGACACCAGGGAGCTCGTAGAAAATCAAAGTAGTTTAATACAAAAAAGACTTACTGTTTAAAGTAAAAACTATGAGGTACATGATCTAAGACGGAAAAATTATTCACTATATAGCAGTCAAATCAATTATTACATTTACTGAAGGGTTTGTGTTCATGTGCATTTCTCCATTAACATTTATTTGAATCTGTAAACTCCCTTGATTGCAAATGAAGAGTCTGCTCTTTATTATGTTTTATAGGGTATAAGTTCCACTTGTCATAGTTATCTTCGATTACCAGCTCGCGCACTTGTAACAAAATAGTGTTTCCTGATCTTCCGGTTCATCCACTATAAGTTCAAACTCTGACTTTCTTCTGGAACAGACTCCTGCACTCTTTCAAGATTATATGTGTGAAAGACTAGTCACCTCATAAATAAGCACGTCATTGCATTGATTTATGGTTTATCATATTGAGAGTTTGCAAGGTCACAGCTGACTGCTGTAAACTTGTGTGTCCGGCATGGATTTTCTTTCCATGAACTGTATAGATTGAAAGCATTTAGCTGAAAGGTTCATGTTAAACCTGACCTTGGATATTTACACACAGAGTGCTGCTGCCATCTGAATCTGTCAGCTTTGTGATACAGCTAACGTTCTCTTGTGAATCTGCCCCTCTGTGAGGAAAGTTTTCACTTTCTCTTTGACGCCACAACCGTGACCTCACCGTGACCTCTTTACTGAACACATTAATATATCCATTATTGTGACAGTCTTCTGTATGTTTAGATGTATGCATTAATGTATAACCACTGACATGGCAGGTATCCCACCTCTGCTTGCCCATATGGGATTTATCTGGTTTTTAGCTGGAGCCAGATGGTCCTCGCATAGGAACAACAACACGTTCCCCCTTCCTGACCCACCACTTAGCCCTCTTGAATCCATGATGGACCTCATATATTTAGCCCATGCAGGGTTTCCATGATACCGAGACCGTGGACCTCATGCCATTTTAGACAATTCAAGCCAAAGCCCCCCTTTCCCCCTCAGCCTTTAATCCAGATGGGTGATTTTCTTGATTGTTTCTTAAAGGTCAAGTTTATACATATATTTATATATTTAATGTCTTGTTTCTTAAGTATAAGGTATGGGATCCTCAGAAAGCATATTTGCTGCAAGTTTGCAGGCCCAAGAAGTTTGTAAATGTGTATAACAAACATTTATTGGCTTTACACTATTACAAAAAGATGTTCTGAGACCAAATATAAGTAAAAGGTGCCAATAATTGTGTCTTAAGTGTGCTTCAATTTTCTATTACTTGTATTATTTTATGAAAACGTTCAATGACTTTGCAATTGTTTATTAAAAAATATTGAAATGTCATTACCCATAATTCAGTAGTTTCAATTTTTCTGACCAGTGCTGTGCTGTAAGGATGTTCTATTTTTTCTTAAGTTAGTGTTGGAAAATTGATGAATATTGTTTTCCTTGTCTCTAACAGTCAATTCGAGTGTATTTCTGTTTGTGTTCTGTGTCATGATTTGTCCCTGTCCATCCCGCTGAGCCGCCGAGCACCGCCGTAGTTCAGACAGGGCCGGGGGGCCTGCTGGGAGGAGCCAGGAGTCCACATCACACACCTTTTACTGTAAGCCCCGACGCCAGCGGACACGCCCCTCATCAGGCAGCCGCCCTTCACTCTTCTGATCCTCATGTCACATTCCTCACCTGGGCCACAGTCTTCCCCTTCACAAAAAGTATTAAAAAATTTTTTAAAGACTTTTTTTATACGCTCTAATATACATCAAGTCTAAACTTCAAATAGACAAACGAACAAAAGTGGTCCTGTTTATAACCCTTCGGCAGTCTTTGGTTTTCATTCACACCTTCAGCATGGCAACAGGCACAAGTGCTGTTCAGACTCTGAGATGTGAGCCCCCTGCAAATGCACCGAACATTAAAGTGCTGGACACCAACCCGTCTGGCGTCACGTTGCCATATTAAGCATAAGGATATGTATACACGTGTGTTTGCGTGGCTTGCTGTGTGGATGTATCATTGCTCTGGGATGTAAACGTGTGGTCAGCGTTGAGCTCCAGGAAGGGGTGTGTAGGAGCCTTTCAAGAGCAGCCTCAGCGGCGAGTCTGGCAGGTTGGGGCTCTGACTTCCAGACACTAACGCCAAAGAGAGTCCAGATTCACCCTGAACAGAAGTCATGTATACGGCTGCTGGACTGCTGCTGCTGCTGATAACCCATGTAAGTCTGTTTTTTTGTTTGTTTGTTTGTTTGTTTTGTTTTGTTTTTTATAATTTCAGGATTATTTAAGCAGGACAATGATTTTAGTTGATTTAAGTTTCAGTTTCACTTTCACAGCCAATAGTTTGCTTAGTTTGTAGCATTCATTAACTGTGAAATTAAACTTTGAAGCTCTAAGAAGATTTCACTGCAGTGTTGATTCTAGACACCAATGCAAATTAAAATAGGAAGAGATTTAGTTAGGGAAATAAATGAGAACAGCTGGACTGACGCTCTGAGGGAGTGTAATAATATCTCTCCAGATGTGCATCATTCGCTTGCTGCTCTAGTTACATCTTGGGGCTCATTTGGTTACGACATATTCTTTATACTGTATACAGAGTCCTCCCTCTCTTTCTGCTCCCGTTTCCTGTTACGTTACTTTCAATAAAGGCCACCAGAGTCACAAGAAAGGAAAATGAATTAATAAATATATAGAAATCCTTACAGCCTGGAATAATTAAAGATGTTGATATGGACAATTATGGGATGACCTCGGTTTATTACAAAAACATCTACTGCTATAACTAATTTCTTCATGTTGCACATTCCCAGCAGGTCCGATGTTTTGATGACACAACCATTCAGCCTGGATTAAAAGCATCACCCAGAGCAGAAAATTCCACCAACAGCTCATCTCTGTGGACTGGTCGCACTGAGCTGACACTGAGACTGGATCCAGGGAGCGGGACGTCCCTTCAAAAGCCGCTTCCTGCTCCACACATACATGACGGAGACACCAAAGCTCTGTTGAAACCTCAAGCTGGCATGGAAACAAAGTCTGCAAACTCAACTAGCAGAGAAAAAGCAAACACTGCAAGTGAGGAAGTATATCGAGGCAAAGATCCCAAACCACCAGTGCCTCTCTCTCAAAAAGAGCTCTCCAACTCACCCTCAGAAAGCAGCGCCATAACTGAGAGCCCTCATGTTGGAATACCTCAAACTGATCGCCCGTCACTACATCGGCCTTCCAGTGCGGCCGAGGAGGGCTCCAAGAGAAACCTCATATCTGCCATGTATGTGGTTGAGCCAACTCTGTCAAGCCCCATCATTCAGTCCACGAATCCCACAGAAAAAAGCACAAAAGGCGCTTTCTCTAATGGGCCACGCTCTGCTCCCACATCCACTCTTATCTCCGGCTCCATCACAGAACTAGGGCCTATCGCCTCCAGCATGTACCCTTCATCTGAGGAAATAGGAGGAAAAAGAGAAGTTACAAACCAGGCACTGTCATCATCAGTGACTGTATCTCCACTTTCAGCCATTAATCCTTCCTTTAAAGTCTTTAGAGTGGGAGAAGAGAAGTTATCGCAAGAGAAAACAGCACCAGAAGAATCTGCAGCGCCCAAGACAGATGGAGCCACACACCTGACTATTTTAAATCCCGCACTGCAGAGCGGAGATGCACTAAGTACCAGTGACATGGAGCCTGAGATTAGACATATTTCAGCCAGTGAGTTTAAAGGAAAACAAAAAACAGAAGACGAGTCTGAAAATGTTTCACCCAAAGCCAACAAAATACAGCTTCCACATGAAGAACAAGAGAGTGGGACAGACATTGATGACGATGAGGCAGATTTAAGGACAGATGCAGAAGGGTTCGGGCATGCAGATGCAGAAGAAGGAATTTATGACGATGATATTAACAATTTTCACAATCAGTCCACATCTGATTTAACATTTCAGTTCAGCAATGCAGACTTTAGTCCGCAGTCAGTGACTGAACCTCCACAGCAGCCTGTTAAAGCAACCGACCAACCTCCGACTGTCACAGCCAGACGTCACGAGGCAAGACTGAAACCACCTGGAGTCACAGGTCTTAAGGTGAGGTGTTGTTTACATTTCACAATAACAATTTATGCATAAAACTGGGCTTAAGAAGAGGAGGAGTTTTAATGACATTCTAAAAATATGGACTGAATTAACAAAGATGTTTTTCACATTTGTATGATCATTAAATCTTATTTATTCATAAATAGGAACTGATAAAAACAGGGTGATGGATGGTGATGGATCTAAACAACTATGAATGTATTTTTTGGTAGAAGTTAGGAAAACTCCCCTGAGTGAAAGGCGTTGTCTCCCTCCGCTGGCAGAACTGTGGTACTGCAGCTGTAACATCCTGGTCCGGTCATTTTTAACAGAAAACTCATCCAAACATTTCTCCATTTCATTAGAGGACATACTGTTTTTATTGAACTTCACAGTTTGAGATGCATTTTTACCCCAGTGGCAGTTTTATTTGACTCAATTTTTAAAGCCAAAAGTTTCACTTTCTTTAAAATATTAATCTTTCTTTTAACTCGTTCAACCTTCATATTCATTTAATTTAAATACAATTTAATCAGACATTAGATTTTGCTGGAAGGTTTTTCGTTTTGTTTATATGTTGCTGGTTCATGGGAGAAGAAATATTTTTGTAATTAAAAACATTTCTCTTTTTGCTTCTTTCTTTAGGGTCTGCGTGGACCACCAGGGGCACCGGGACCATTGGGACCTAAAGGAGATAAAGTATGTGTTCAAAGTCTCGCCCAGTACCATATACTGAGCCCAACAATAGCATAGTCTATGTTGTCAAGTCTACACAGTTGGTAGGTTTTCCTGTTGTTGGCATTAGAGGAAAGGGATCTAACCTTAATCCAAACATGGACAATTTGATCTAAAATGAAAGTTGTTTTGTGCATCAAAGGGAAGTATTGTTTCTGTCATTTCTAAGGGCTATCAAGGCATCATGGGCAGGACTGGGCAGACAGGATACAGAGGCCCTGTTGGTCCTCCTGGGATGCCTGCCATAATTGTATTCAAAACATCTGAAGAAGAGTGGGAAGCGTTCAAGGTCAGTCTCTGTAACCAAACACCCTGCGTACACATTAAAGAAGTCGCTTTCATCAAATGTAAACCTTTCATCGATATCCATGCCAGTTCAGTAAATAAAGAGAATAAAATTATATTCTTCAAGGGTGTTTATTTACAAACAATGTACACATATACTGTACTCAGGAGTGAAAACAGGCCAGAAAGATCCAGTACTAAGGTTCTGATGAAAGATGATCTTAAAGAACATGGTTCACTCCAATAGCATCTTCAAAGGCAGTCACAGTAGCGCTTCCAGTAGCAAAGCATATTTGCTATAGTTATGTACTATAAAACACCACAATCAATGTATTAACATCTTTTAAATTGTTCTAAACGACCTCTGAATTGTCGGTCTTTAACTCAGGTTACAGGTAGTTGAAGTGAGCTCTGCCTTGCTGTTGATCCAGAGCTGGGCACTTCCAATCCTCGAGGTCCGCTGTCCTACATGTTTTAGATGTTTCCCTGCTTCAACGCATTCTGATACAAATTACACTAATTAACAAACTTATGCAAACCTTGATGACAAGAAGTTGATGACCCATAATTTGAATCAGGTGTGTTGATGCACATGCAGGACTGTAGTTTGCAAACTCAAAGGCGTGGATTATAAACCCGTACTCGTGAATTTTTCACATAAACAGGCCCCTTGCTTCCTACATGTTGTGAGTTATTACTTGACAAGAATCTTGTGACTATTACTATATGTCAACATACATCCTACATATAACTTGTGTAACTTGTGTTTTATAGTCTATACGTAAATATAAAGGCTTTCATTTTCTACAGCATTTTCTACATTGAAAAATGAAACGGCTTAGTAATTAAATGGAAAAGGGCTCTACAATGTTTCTTTACAGAAAAAGAAAATCTACAAAAAGCTGGTATCCTCCTGGCCGGTATGTATTTCTTTCTTTCTTTCTTTCTTTCTTTCTTTCTTTCTTTCTTTCTTTCTTTCTTTCTTTCTTTCTTTCTTTCTTTCTTTCTTTCTTTCTTTCTTTCTTTCTTTCTTTCTTTCTTTCTTTCCCATCCCAGTATGGCAAAGACAGTCACTAATGAGTTATTTATAAACTCCTGCTTACTAAAACTCCCAGATCTGGTAGAATTTCAAACTGCTCAGCTGATGTATAAAGCCAGAAACAAACCACATACCACATAATATACAGAACCTCTTCACTGATAAAGAGGGAGGTTATGATAACAGGGCACACTTTAACTTCAGAACCAAGAGTGTCTGAACAACCATGAAGAGAATGTGCATTTCCGTCAGTGGTTTGGGAATAAACTCAGCCAATAACTGAAGCAATATCCAAGCATGAGTTTGTGTAAGAAAAAGCCCCTGACTGATGATTTTCAACAAGTACAGGGATGATGATCTGAGGTGAACCTAAACGGGTGTCTCTAATGCTGTAAATAGAATTGTACATATGAGTATGATTGTATATTTGTGTGTGGGTCTGTGTATATGGGTAAGTCACAGTGCATTGGAATGTTGTTGGAACTCTTTTGGTTTTCCTGGTCCTTCTGTGTTGTCTCGTCTGGCTCTGTGATTGCTTGGGTTTGGGTTCCCTCTGTGGTTCACATTTGGTGCCCCTTGGTGGCTGGGCAGGGGGAGGGTTCTGGGGGCAAGGAACAGAAACATTCACGTGAGTGAGGAATAAATTCTAGGCACCAGTTTAAAAGTGGTTACTTATTTACTTGACCTGTTCATATGATGGTGCCTCTTATTTTCTTCTCTACTATCTTTGATAGTACCTAGTCTATTTGAAAAATAGTTCAGCTTTCATTTCTTTCTTTTTCAACACATTCTGTGATTGCTGGTTATGTACTGTACATCTACAATGAGTCAGGGGTTTAAAAAAAACTGCTGCTAAAAGCTGAATTACCTGAATAGTGTAAATATAGTACTATATAGTACTGCAGTAACGGCCTTTTCTGGATAGTTTCAAGTGGTTTAATATCTTTTGTTTTCTCTGTAACTTCATTGTTGTGTATCATGTAGGAAACATGACCTTGTTCATTAAATTTATATTGACTTACCTATTGTCATGATTCAAGAAATGTTTATTCTATAATTCTTTTACTTAAAATGCCTCCCTGATTCACCCAACAATTATTCACCTGGGCACCTTTTTTAAAGCTATGATACTTTTTGAATATCTAACAGATCTGACATTCCATCTCAATTCCATCGCAATATCCTTGGAAAAAGTTATACGTTCTTGGAATTTTTGTTTGCAGTATAACATCTTTTTTTACTCATGAGGATTTCTGAATACCCCTTTTATTTGTCATTACTTTATTGACATTGAGATATGTATGCAAATATTTAGATCTTGAATTTTTTTGCTGCTAGAAACGTAAAGGTCCTCCAGGGCCCTCTGGACCTCCTGGAGATGATGGGCCAGTTGTAAGCAGACACATGCATTTTATAAATAACTATTTACGTTAACTATTTTTTCTACAATAATATCAAACATAAATAGGCTCAAATGGTTATGTTTATGTCCAAGGGGCCGCCTGGAATAACTGGAAGGCAAGGACCCAAAGGAGCTCAAGGGACAATTGTAAGTATCTATCCTTCGCTTTATTAAATAATTAAAGTTAGTAAATCTTTGATTGCCAGCCCCAGTGGCACATTATAACACTGCAAGAGGGTTTATGACAGTTTAAGTTGCTGTTCTTGTAGAAAACATCACAAAGTTGTTCCTGCCATCTTACTAGATCACTGCCAGGGTGTTCGGAGTAGTAGGATTATGTAAATGTAGCATGGTGGCAAAACTTTATGGCATTGGATGGTTGTTGCTTTTTTCTAGTCACGCTTCAGTGTTCAGATGCATTAATTAAGTGTTTTTTAGAGTTGTTGCTGAGGTCATACACTGCTGTATTAGGTGGTATTTAATGTAGGTTCTGGCCTGGGAGATAGCTTTGTTTTGGTGTCTGAAGGAGCCGTAAAAGAAGCAGC
Organism: Xenentodon cancila; assembly: GCA_014839995.1. Taxonomy (NCBI): domain Eukaryota; kingdom Metazoa; phylum Chordata; class Actinopteri; order Beloniformes; family Belonidae; genus Xenentodon; species Xenentodon cancila. The sequence goes on from CM026206.1 coordinate 15,201,814, forward strand.
TTCTTGAAGAAAAAATAAATAAATAACAAAGTAAAGTGAACATGTTAATGTCCTCTAGGGCAGTCCTGGTCCACAAGGTATGCCAGGTCCTCAAGGGCGACCTGGAAGAGAAGGCACCCCAGGACCAAATGCTGACCCAGGTCCACGTGGGCTACCTGGAGAGCAGGTAAAGCAGTACAGACAAGTTTACGATTCTATTGAAAAGTCCTGTGTCTTGTCCTTAGAGTGAACCATCACATCATTTTCTGAACCCACTGTAATACATTTAGGACTGTGAATAGACTGGACATACCCCAACTGTGATAAATGAGCCATGTTTATATAATAAAAATATTCTGATAAAAAATATCTAAATATAAATATATAATGTATAAATATATAATGTATATATAATATATAAGTATAAAATGTTTTCAGCACCAAAAAAACCAAAAAGATATTTATATAGCTTAATTTTAGTTTCAGCTTGAGTGCTTTAGTAAATGTTGACTGTGGGGCAGCACAATGGTGAAGTAGTCATCACTGTCCAAATCAAATCCAATCAAACTTTGTTTATATACTGTAGCACATTACGTCCAATAAAATGCAGCACAAAGTAGTTAACAGTAAAAACAAAGTCGATCCCACCCACCCACCCACCAATACCTTTCCCCACCAGCCCTAATCTCTATCAATGATAAAACACAATCAAAGATGAAAAGAAATGATAACATGGAAAAACACTGCTGGGCACAGAGGAACCACTGAGGAACCACTGAGGAACCACAATGACACTATTACAGTGAACCGTCTACCCGGGGCCAGGATGGTTGTCAGCAGGCCACAACTTTCTATGGACAAGGTAGAGTGTAATAAAAATAAACAAATAAGTAAATATATGAAAAATAAGCAAATAATAATAGTAAAACGTAAGAGAAATAGACAAATAAATAAATAAGATATCGGCAATAAATAACAGGAAAATGTGGTAAAAAAAAAAAAACATTGGTGCTTAACAGAAAATCTGGGGTAGAAAATCTAAAGAGGATTAAAACAAAGGCAACATTAGTTAAAAGCTAGATTAAAAAGGCAGGTCTTGTGCTTGCCTTTAAAAACATTAACATCGTCTGATTCTCCGGTAGGCTGTTCAATAAATGTCCGTAGTCGGGTGTAGTGTTGGAAAGCAGCCTCACCAAGGGGTCTCGTATTAACAATGGGAGTCTTAAGAAGCCGGTGCCAGAGGACCTGACGGTCCACGAGGGTTCAAAAGGTAAAAGCAAATCAGTCAGATAAAAAGACTTTTTAAAACCATAAGTAGTACCTTAAAATCGATCCTGAAAGACACTGTGACTCCATGCAGTGATTTTAAAACCAGTATATTGTGAGCCTACTTACTAGTCCTCGTTGTCTCACACCTAGAGTGTTTTACTTTGCATTTTGTGTGTGTGGTTTTTTTTGTTTGTTTTGTTTTGTTTTGTGGGTGCAACTGATTTTTTCCACAACTCTACCATGCATGTTAAATTGAGTTGTGATTCTAAGAACACCAAAGGAGTGAGTTTCCGTTGTTCTTTGTATCAGCATGGTCCTGTGACGGACTGGCTACCTCTCCGGTCTGTACCTGAAGATGGGATAGGCTCCACCCTCCCTTGCAACCCGGAACAGTATTTAAGTGCCTACGTGGCAGAAAAAGACAAGAGTGACATTAACAAAAACTTTTACAGATGAGCAGCAGTGACTGTGATGGGTGAACATTGTGTGTTTGCTCCATTTAACAAAATAGTTTTTTTCTTTTGTTTCATTAACCTTTGATATATATATTTTTTTAATTTTTCTAAATTGTTCTCTTTTTATTACTTGTAGAAGATATTTAGAATGATGCACTTGGAATCCCTCTATGTCAGTGCTAGTAATTTTGACTTTAGGATGTTTTATGTAACTCATACATGTTTCTCCTTACAGGGTCCCAAAGGTTACAGAGGAGAGAAGGGCATCAAAGGGGAGCTGGGTGAGTGGGTAAGAGTACCCCAGACTTCCTATCTTAGGGGGAATCATTCTTAAAGGCCTTAGCATTTATACAAAAAGAAACCCCATCATTTTTGATGACTGCATTTAGCTTTTTATTCTGTGCAGCCAACTCACACTCTTCTGGCTGCACATATTCAGTTGCCAAGTTTCTACACAATCCACATTTCTTTCATAAAACACTCAAACACCCATTTTTTTTCTCCTTTTAGGGATATCAGGGGGAACCAGGACTGCAGGGACAGAGAGGCAAAAAAGGAGACAAGGTCAGGCTGAATATCCACCGCACTTTAACAGGTCTTTTTCAAGTAAGTCTTGTTTTGTGATTTTGTGTTTTTGTGTTGTGCTGTAAACAGGGAAAAAAAGGGGTCAGAGGCTTTGTCGGGGTCCCCGGGTACATTGTAAGTATAGATATCTTTATCACTCAACCGTGGTCCCTTTTTCTCACATTAAAATGGACAGTTTTAAAAACACAAGAACATGTTTCTTTAGTAATGGATTTATTCTCTTTTTAAGTAATTTACATAATAAATTAAATGTCAGTGTATCATCTGATGTTTGCAGGGAATCCCTGGAGCCAGGGGGCCTCGTGGTTTCCCTGGACCATCCGGACCTCTGGTCAGTGTTACACCGTTCATTGAGTCACTTTCACATAAAGCTGTAAAATAAATACATTTATGGAAATAAATACATCTGGATCGTGTATATTGCTGCTTTTCAGGGACAAATTGGAGATCCTGGCTTTAGTGGGCCACCAGGTCCTCCTGTAAGTTATATTACCTAATTTATTATGACAAAAACATCATATTGACAGTTGTTTTGGCTTAAATCATGGGCCACTATAATCATAAGATGAGCATCCATAAATATGATCTGTCTGCAGGGGACGATGAGCACTGGAGGAGCAAAAGGGTTGTTAGGAGTTAAAGGACCTCCAGTAAGTTAATAAGCAGTGAAGATTTTTCAAAGTTGAATATGTTCTAATTATATTTAAAATATTCATGGAAGGACTGTTCATGGTTTTAGGGTCATCAAGGAGAAATAGGTGCCAGAGGACCACCTGGACCCCAGGTGACATTTATACATACTCTCCTAAATGAGACTAAATGTTGAGCTTATCATGAGGGATACACAACACATTGAGACTGTGTTTTGTTTCAGGGTGAAATTGGTCCGGATGGAGCAGTTGGGCTTCCTGGTGTCCGTGGCCCTCAGGTATATATATATATATATATATATATATATATATATATATATATATATATATATATATATATATATATATATATATATATATATATATATATATATATATATATATATATAGAGAGAGAGAGAGAGAGAGAGAGAGAGAGAGATACGTAACAATCAATTGTCATAAAATCATTTATATTTATATTTTCTGTTATCAGGGAAACCCTGGACCAAACGGACCCCCAGGTCCTAAAGGAGATCCAGTTAGTACAATTTCAAGGAAAAAAAAAACGGAACGTGACAAGAACTTGTGCTTATTATTATTATGTACTTGAGTATTATGCTATTGGTCTTTTTCTTTATCAGGGGGATACAGGAGATGAAGGTGAAATAGGAGAGACTGGACCTCCTGGAGTTAATGTAAGACAATATGATCAAACCATTTGTAGCAGCTCCAATAATTAGGACAGAAGGTACTCTTAAATGTACATTGCTGTGTTTTTCTGTACTATAATGAATTTGCTATTATATTGTCTTCATCCTTATTTTAGGGTGCCAGTGGAAATCCAGGAAAGCCTGGACCCTCAGGTGATCCCGTAAGATTACTTAAAGCCATTTCACTATTGACTGTTGCCAAAATGGCTTCACCATTTACAATCTTTTGCTAAAGTTTAAGATATTTCACAGTTACTACATTAGATCTTTACTGATGATCTGTAACAGCCCTTGATTCTAACTGTTTAGCTAAACTGGCAGATTTTTGTTTGTTTGCGTGTCCGTATGCCACTGACAGGGAGCTAAAGCCAGACGTGGTGCAAAGGGGGATCCAGGGTTTAAGGGAGACATGGTGGGTTATAGCCTTTCTTTTGGTGAGAAGTTCAATGATCGGCTCAGTTAATCAATTCACTTACTGAATCGATTAATTGACTTCTTGTTTTGCATTAAGGGACGTCCAGGGACTCCAGGAAAACGAGGATTTAAGGGACGGCAAGGCCCAACCGGACAACAGGGACACATGGGAGCAGCAGGGCCCCCCGGACTTCCTGGACCCATTGTGAGTAAAATAAACGTGAAGGGAAAAAAACAACAACAAAAAAAAAAACTTCATTAAATGATGCCACAGTAACTGCAGTTATTAAGTGCTGTCTTCTCCTGTTGCAGGGGACTGATGGCAACATGGGAGAACAAGGGAACCAGGGAAAAGATGGACCTAAGGTGAAGAGAAAGCTGAACTCATGAACTGAAAGAGGAAAAAAAAAAACATTTTGTGCTTGTGTGTGTCTGTGCATATTGATATAGGGGGATCGAGGACCAACTGGTATTCAAGGAAATCCTGGGCCTCGGGGTGACAAGGTAAAGGATGCTTAATATGCACGGAAAGCCCTTACAGCAGCTAGTTTATTAGTCACAATAATATGACACAAAATGTAATAGTTTTCCTAATTTTTCTCTAACATTGTCCAAGTATGATGACATGCATGAGGTGCAGTCCACATTAAGAGACTGAGACCTCACTTAGGTGCAGTAAAATTCAAGATACTGTTTGTACACTGTTTCATAATGTATAGTTGTTGTTCTGGTCCAGGGTCGAGAAGGTCGAGCAGGATTTTCTGGACTGCCCGGTCCAATTGTGAGTATGAGTGACGGGAGAATTGGTTTAATATATTTGCTGATCATTATGTGATGTGGTTCCGTTTTCCCCCCTGCAGGGAGAGATGGGGAAATCAGGAGAAACAGGACCTGAAGGAGAACCTGGTATCAAGGTTCCTATGTGGCTACATATCTCATTCTGTTTAAATTGACTGCAATGCACAGTTTAAAGATAGATGTTCTCTCACCTTTTTCTATACTGCAAGTTAGATTATTTTATGAAATCTCAGTTAAATATCATGTGATCACAAAAAGCATAAATATGGTTAAATATTGTCAAGGACCAAAGTCCACTGGATTAAATAAAATGCAAGTGCAAAATGAAGCATCAACCAGCGGCAGAAGGCCAACAGAAAAAATCTAAAGGGCAACATCACCATGGTAACACCATGGTATTCTGTGTCTGTAAGCATTAGTTTTCATGTTAGAAAGTTAGTTCAAAGTGACTAAACTTAATAAACAATTAACAAATAATAAAACCCCAGGGCAGAATAAGGCACCTGGGAGACAGGCACGATGATTTGGCAGAGAAGATGGTAAATAGAGGAAGATGAACAACAGCCGTAAGGAAAAGAAACTAAAGGAAAAGAGAGCATGTCATTTCAACTTACAAATGAACATTTCCAGTCTTATAGCTTTAAATGAATTTAATCTAATAACTCCAGACTTATAATACTTTCTACAAATGGTGTTAATGATTCAGAAAGTCTTGTCCATAAACAGTCATCCAGGCAGGACCCTTTGGTGGCACTGGAGGGACTAGTGTTCAGACACCATTTGCTAAATATTCATTATATCCATAGTGAGTTGGCCAAATTTCTTTGAAATTTCTTTCAAAAGTAATTTGAAATAAAGATGCATCCAAAATCCAAATGCTGAGAGAAAAAAGATGGAAATAAATAAGAAAATGAAGAAGATGACTTCCTATTTCTAATCACCTTAATTCTTTGTTGCTCAGTGACAGGTTATGTGAGAGTATCTGCTTTGCATTTGTCTAGGGGAAGCCTGGACTTCCAGGTGTTCCAGGACCTAAAGGCCTGAAGGTGCTCACACTTCCTATACAATGATGTTCAGCTCCTTAAATGGCAACAATGAAGACACAATACCCTGATACGATACTCTGTAAATTTATAAATGAAGAAATGCCATCATACTTATTTATTTTTCTATTCTATTCTATCCACACATGAATAAGCTGCTGAAACCAAGAAAGAAAAAGTTTCATCTTCTGTGTCCTGTTATAGGGTTTTCAAGGTCACATGGGCAACAGAGGCCAGGACGGCACTCTAGGAGCCCAGGTGAGACCTGTAGGATTTAGGCGTGTGGTGTAAGGAGGAGGCTTGGCACCAGTCCTCACCTGCTGACATTGTCAAGCTGTGCAGTTGTGCATTGTAAAAGTTGGTTAACAAAAACAACAAAATAAAATAAACTAAATTCAAGTTCAAAGTAACCCAAGGAACATATCTCAAACAATTGCTAGTGCTTATAGTCTTTTCTAGGCCCAACTGCACCCTCAAGAGCAAGTTCTTACTCTCGACTTATACTGGATCCTCCTACGAGACAAACCAAACAATTCACATTCACGCTGTCAACACATACCTGCTTTAGATCACATGTGCATCTACTGAATCCTTTAAAACACCATAATATTAAGAAATTTAAATTCCATATATGCATAGAGCATCTTAAAACATTTTCTGCCACCACTATTGAAACCGTAGTCTCTCATACCTGGTACATCCTACACTACCTATAAATCAGATCATATCTCTGCTACCCACTGGCTTACCTAAAGGATTAAGCAACTGCCTTAACGAAAGAGCAATGAAAAGTCAAATGTGAGCTCCAACATTTAAATAAATAAATTATTCTGAGTCCTTATCACTAGTTCAGTACAACACATAGGAAGCTGAGTGACTTAGCAGCTGGGTATCTTTTTTACTTCCACTTGTAGTATGAGTAATAACTCCTGAAGTAGTGCAAGACAATAAGCACAACACAAATGACACAATTCCTCCAGCCAGCCAGATGGTAAAATGAGATGGAACTGTGCATATGTCCCTGTGTGTGCAACGTGTGCCCACCTACTTAACAGAAGGCATGGTGTACCCCATGACAAGACCAACACTATATTCATAAATTTGAAATAAGAAATATTTGTTGCCAAGACAAAAGAGGTAGTGGTAAAAGAAAACAAGTCAGTAAATGTTTATTAGTCGATCAAAAATTAAAGATTTCATAGCACTTTTCATTTTTATAGCACAAAAAAAAACAGTAAAAAAGAGACTGAAAAACTGAAGAAACAGTCCAAACAGGGTTGAAAAATCTTGTGAATTATTTTTGGACTTAAAATGCGGGAATAATGTTTAATGGAATACTAGCCTTTGTTCTTTGGGCTGTCGCCTCTTGTCTTCGTAGTTCTATATCATGGCTTTTCTTTAGCACCCACTACCAAATCAGCACGAAAATAAAATCTTTATGCACGCTTATTTAAAATAACTGCACCCAGTCAGCCAGCTGGAACATTTATCACACAGTATCATTATAAACCTGAAATCTCTTGAACAGTCCATAATTCACAAAAATGACTCTCCAGTGGGACTGTTATAGCTGTAAACTGTAAAGGGTCATATGTATTATAAACTAACACCTCTCTCTCTGTTTGAGGGGCCGCTTGGTGAAAGCGGAATGGCTGGGAATATTGGACAACCAGGACCAAAAGTAAGTTACAGCTCCACATTAAACAGTGAGCTATCATATTTTCTTGCTTTGCTGTTGCAGTGGAGATCTTGTAAGATCACTAACTTGTGCTGGAAGGATTTTCACAAGACCCAGATGGTTTCATGTTGCATACATCACCAAGGCGACTGATAAACAGCAGCACAGAATGATGCATCACAAATGGATATTTGATGGTCTGGTGTTTTCCACAGGGATTGTCGGGGAAAACAGGATCTCCTGGAATCCAAGGACCTGTAGGAATAAGTGTGAGTATTTAATGAACCTTTTTGGTTTTTAAAATCTAGTAAAAGATCCATCCATCTATCCATCCATCCAATTTCATCCACTTATCCGGGACGCGGGTCGCAGGGCCAGCAGTCTGAGCAGAGATGCCCAGATCGCCCTCACCCCAGACACTTCCTTCAGCTCTTCTGGGGGGATTCTGAGGCATTCCCAGGCCAGCCAAGAGACATAGTCTCTCCAGCGTGTCCTGGGTCTACCCCAGGGTCTCTTCCCAGTGGGACATGCCTGGAACACCTTTCTAGGGAGGCATCTAGGAGGCATCCGACAGCCACCTCAGCTGACTCCTCTCGTTGTGAAGGAGAGGAGTAAAAGATAACCTTCCAAATTTTCCTTTCCTTTTCATAAGAAGATCAATCAAATTAGGCAGTTTATTCATAAAAGCCATCCTTTTTTTTTTTTTTTGCAATTTCCAGGGAAAACCTGGCAGTAAAGGAAGGAAGGGGACATCGGGAAAGCAAGGAGATAGAGTAAGTTCTTCAACAATGTTTGACTGCAAAGTGCAATATTTAAAAAAAATCCCGTTCTCATATCAGGAAATATAAAGCACTTTAATTGTATCCAGAATGACACTGAAAGCAAAAAAATCTTGGTTTCCTTTAGGGAGTTGAAGGTAAACGAGGCCCTAGTGGACAGAAAGGAAGTAAAGGATTAAAGGTACAATGTTTTTCAATGCCTTACATTTTATTTGCAAATTAATCGGCATGGACACATGCAACACAGATTTTAAGTGTCAGATTAATTTCATAATTGATCATTGTTGTGAAGGGTAAAAGTGGCAAAGAAGGACCAAGGGGAAAACAAGGACCCCCAGTAAGTCATTCAAGATTTTTAGTGCTATTGATTTTGTTCAGTAAATTTTTAAGAATAAATTGAATATTTTTGTGTCAGGGTATTTTTCTGAGCTGTTTCTTTTGACTTGTCATGCTTCAGGGTGAGAGGGACCTACCTGGACCAAAAGGATACAGAGGACCCCCTGTAAGATGATTTGAGTGACCCCTTTAATCAGTCCAATTAATTCTGCCGATCCAATGATTTTGTCAATAATGACAACTATCTTAGTAACAAAATAAAGACTTCATCTCCCATGACAATCTTCTCAGTGGGCAATACCCTTCTTTAGCAAAGATTCAAAAGTTATTTATTACATAAAATAGGTTTTGTTATGAAGAAGGTGTGGAGGAGATCAGGAGGTTGCCGGAGTAACCAACAGTATCCTTTAATATAACTAAAAACGCTGTCACAACAGGATAATCCAGAAATTCAAAAGTGGAGCCCCGGATAGCTCAGTGAGTTGAGCCGTGCATCATATGCAGAGGCCGTCACCCTCATCCAGGTGGCACAGGCTGGAATCCCGGTCTGACGCTCTTTAACTGTGTCTCCCCTTCTCTTTCTACCTGTGTCTTGTCTAGCCACTTTTAAAATAAAGGCCACTAGAGCCACAAACAAAAACCAAAACTTGTAGTGACAAAACACAAAGAAGAGTGAGGGACAGAAAGATGGACAGAAGGACTGACATCGAGAAGACAGTAACGTGAGGACAGGGAGGAAAATATATAGACACGCACAAATACACAGACAGATACTCAAAGGGAGACACAGGTGTAAACATTTAGGACAAAGAACCACCTGAGGGAGTGAGTACAGGAAAGGAAAGCACTTTCAAAATAAAACAGGAAATAAAAATACAAAACAGAAGTCAAAAAGAGCACAAGAAAACCAATACTAAAACAGAAACAGATATTTTAACAAAATCCCAGAACCATGACAAGTATTCATTTATTTCCCCGCTGGGGTTTGTAGAGAGACAAAAAATATTTTTCCCACTCGTCTCATGAATTACAAACTTATTGTGGAGTGAGTTAACATAGGTTTATTTGTTTAGTTGTAATTGATTTTTGCATCTCATTTATACAGCATCTATACAGGAAGATGGGTCTTGTTTCAGTTTTTTAATGTTATCCAGGAGGAAGCAAAGTCACTTCAAAATGTATCCCAAACTCTCATGTCTGAAGCAAGAGTTTGTTATAAATGACCGATTACAGAACACAAAGTTCAATTAATATACTCTTTAGTATACCTCTAAGAGAACATAATAAGTTTTGTTATCTTGAGATTAATAATGATAATTATAGTATATATCAAGTTCTGTTTCTGCTTTTGTGACCCCTTCCCCCTTACAGGGTATCAGGGGTAACATTGGACCATGGGGTGAGGTTGGGCCAGGTGGTCCTCCAGGTCACAGAGGACCACAAGGTCCCGTTGGCCCTCAGGGAGTTACAGGTTATCCTGTAAGTTAAGTTTTTTATTGCTGTTGTCAACCTATATTATTACAAAAGTTTACTGTTTTTGGTTTGTAAATTATCTCAATTTCATGAGTTCATGAGTGATTGCCAGCTTGGGACTCATGATCACCACTTGTGTGCTAATCAACAAAACACAGGTCAAAAAGTTAATTACTTAGTTGCTGATTCTCTGCATCTTTGTTGAATAGAGTGTTAGATCAACTGGCAATTAAATATTGGTAGTGGGTGCAGGCATGAGCAGGCCGGGTTGTTTTCTCGTTAATGAGCTGACAGAGTTTTAAGATGATGTCCCCCTCTCAGAACTTCATCCTCCCATCACCCTGGGCATGATGTGTTTGTGGTAGATTGATGGATGGAACTTCTGCCTGCCTGTAGTTGCTCTATGTGTGCTTCCTGGCAACCAAGTGACTTTTCAAGACTCACTGAGCAACTATAGTTCCCCCTATCAAGTCAGAACATGTTGGGTTGTAAAAAAAAAAAAAAAAAAAAAAAGTACAGACACTGGCACATTTCTTCTCTAAGAGACCTTTTTCATGTAAAAAGTCAAGCATTTCTAAAACTAATTACTTTTGAGTTGCAAAACTACTCGATGAGAGCAGTCCTCTTGTGACAACAGCTGATAGATGCTGATCTGAATAGCAAACAGAAAGTTTCTTTCATACCACTTTGTTTAGTCATCAGATCAGCTCAAGTCGGGTGTCAGCAGGTCTGATGCTTTGGTTATGATCAAGGATGACCTTATGCTGCATTTGGATATATTGAAAAAGTCAGATAATACACCAATGTATGTTTCATTGTCATCATCATCTTTGAAAGGTTGCGATGAGACTCCTTGGTAAGAACCTCTCTAGATTCAAGAAATAAACATCAGTGTTTTTGTTCTTTGCTTTTACCACAATGGTTTCACTGAAATTTAAAATGCTCTCTAAGATCATGCACCAATCTCACTGAGATTAATCAAATCTTTGCAGGAAACACTTATTGCTGATTTACTCTGTACAGGGTAAAGATGGAACGCAAGGACCACCTGGACCCGTTGGTGTTAAAGGAGACAAGGTCACAATGGTCTACTTCTGAGCTTCTCTGAGCCTGCAGTTTCACTTCTCTGTCTTCCTAAATGGAAAATAAAATGATGCATGGAAGAATGTCATAGAGGTGTGAGGTATTTTCTGAAACAATCAATGCTTATTTAGTCAATTGTGTTTGTCTCTTTATGCTGTCTCCAGGGATCCAGAGGTGCTCCTGGGAAGGAGGGGGTTGCTGGTCTCGATGGTGAGGAGGTAGATTGATTAGACTGTGTTCGTTGCAGATTTGAATACATTTGACAAAATATTTGCCCAACACCAAGTTAGAATAATAAATACAAAGAAGGACTTGTTCTATAAATCTGCCAGTGTTAAGACATCTAAGTTAGTGCTTTCGTGTTTAGGGTCCATTCGGACTAACTGGAGATCTGGGCCCAGTTGGTCAAAAAGGCATATCTGTGAGTAAATGTAAATTCAGATTTTATGCCACTATTGTCAATTATTTTAGATTATCACTGCATCTCTGATTATTTGAAAATGTGTCCCACTTGAAACCCTGGTTTCCCTACATTTCAGGGTGATAAGGGATATGCTGGACTTCTTGGAGAAAAGGGCTCAAAGGGAGCTGAAGGGGAAAGAGGGAACCAAGGGCCACAGGGACGAAAAGGGCCACCAGGGAAACAGGTTGTTTGGAAATGCGTCTAAAGCAGAGATTCCTTAATGCAGTGACTTTAATGACACAGGGTCAAAGGTGATATCGGAAAATATGAATATAGTTTCCTCACTCAGCGCTAAAACGTTTCTGAAAGTGCGGGGTGCTATATGCTCCTTCAGTACTCCATTGTTTATTTTCTTTTACAGGGATACAGGGGTTCACCAGGCGACAGAGGACAACAAGGGCTTACAGGGCTAAAGGTTTGTTATTTGAACTCAGAAATTCTAAACCCAATAATGAAGGACTGAATCTAATAAATTATGCAGCAGACAATTTGTAAACACCATGTTAAAGATTTAGGGGAGAGCGTGACTTGATGTTGATGATATTCATAGGGTGATGCAGGCCCCAGGAGTTTATCAGGCATGCGTGGACAGTTCGGACTTGGGGGAAACACTGGGGCGCCAGGAGCCAAAGGCCAGAAAGGGCTGCAAGGACACACTGTCAGTGAAAGAGTGGGATTTTTCTATGACTCATGTCAGAAATGCTTTGTGTGTACTAAGACGTCAATCCCCATTTCAAGTCAAGAAATACAGGTGTATCATGATGTTACTACATGAGATAAGACACTGCAAGCAATAAGCACTGTATTCCTTGCCAATTCAGGGTCCACCTGGAAGTAGAGGTCCTGCGGGAAAAACTGGATCGTCAATGCCTGTATGTGAAATCTGACAACATTAATAACTATATTGTTATTCTGATGTAATAAAACTGTATTATTCAGTTGCGTATATGCTCATATGTTTCTACAAGACCAGAGTAGGCTATTCTGGAAGCACAGTAAAAGCAGGCTTTCATTAGTCAGGCCTAATCATGAAATATCATGCTTTATTCTTTTATTTAAATCTATAATTTTTGGACATGAAAAAAAAAAGACATTATCCAAAAATATCTGTATTTTTAGGGTTTGCCAGGCAAGAGAGGTGATGGTGGCAAAACAGGAAACCCTGGACCAAAGGTGTAATGTACCATTCATTTTGACACATTATAATACAATAAAGGTTACTGATGCATTGTAAACTTCATGTTGTTCCACTTTCAGCGCCTGTATATCATTCTAGTGGTGTTTAATTGATAATGTCTCTGCTGTTTCTGTAATTCAGGGCAGTCATGGTGAGAAAGGCATAACAGGTCCTTCAGGCCTTAAAGGAGACATGGTGAGATTAAATTATGTTTTACCTTGGGGGTCCAATTAGTTTGGTCAAGCGTATTTGAGGTTGCATAGGGAGATATAACCACAGTGATTACTTTGTACAACTGTGTGTGTGTTCACAAGGGCATAAGAGGCCAAAAGGGTCCAAAGGGAGTGCCTGGGACACATGGCACAGTGGTAAAACAGGATCTTTTAACTTTCAAAAATGCAGATTTTTGTCAACACTGTTTAAATGAAAAGTGAAATTGAATAATGGTGTGATTTTTATCACAGTTCATTAGAGAAATTCTTCTCTAATGAGTGATCATCATTTATTATTGCCTCCTAGTGCATATAAGTATATCAATGTTTTTTAGGGGCCAGTGGGGAAAACGGGGTTCATTGGGCCTCCTGGTGCTAAAGGTCGACCCGGACCTGCTGGTCCTCCTGGTCTTCCAGGAACAAAAGGTATTCAAGGACAAAAGGTAACAAGAACTCAGTGGTGAACCTGAAAAAAAAAAACGCTTTACTAGTATACTAGTATTAAGATACTCATGTTTCACCTGCTAATGGAAACATGCAATGCAGTTTTTACACTTACATCCACTTGGAGTTGGAGTTTTATGCCATGACTTGGTATATTTTTTAAAGGGAAAACAAGGTCAATCTGGAGGAAAAGGGCCCAAAGGACAAGCTGGGGAAATAGTAAGTTTTATTTAAGTCTGAAAAAAAATCAGATGCAGTAATTGCTGATGCAGAAGCCGCAGGCCAAATAAATCCACAGTCTTTGAATTGAAGTTTTTCACATCTCAAAACTGGAACTATTGACAGTATGAGGGACTTTCTTTCATAGCAGGTATGCTTGGTTAAAAAAAAAAAAAAACTTGCCAAAAGTTGTCAAGAAAAAAGGCACATTTTTGAGACCCTAATGTATTTAAAACGAAATACTTAAAAACCTCTTTTACATAAGCACTTCCACATGAAACTGTTTGAGGTCTATCTGCCTTCTGTCAGTCATGGGTCTAATGCTTTTTCAGTTCATTAGACATAAAGAAGAAGGTACACCCATACTGCTATGAGCAGGATAAACTTCTGTGTGGAGAACTTTGAAGAAAAACTCTCGGATTTCAGGCTAGTGTCACAACTGTGTTAAATATGTGTTTAGGAAAACCCATTAAAAACATTGTTCTTGTCTTACACCTTTGGACACATATGAAAATATAATCTATTTAAGGCATAATTTTCATATAATTTTATCATTTATAAAGGGGTCAAACTATCAGAAGACCTTTCAGATGTCTGAAAGAGCTAAGTAGGTTTCTAGCAACATAATCTCTCAAAATAACTTGTTCAGTTTTGACACTAAAGCTTTAACACTTTTAATAAAACTAATTGTGTAATGTATCTTTGTGTGGGGAGAAAACACTTTGATGGGGATTTAAAGGCCTTTATCTGCACTAGAGATATAAAATTTGATAACAGTTACATTTGTATGACATAATTATATAGTATATTATACTACGCCACTTATGGCATATTATCCTTCTGTCTGTGTTTGGTGTCTGAAAAACAAGACACAATATTTTATATTATTCAAAGGTTGATCAAATATTTTCTCTTGGAGCTAAAAATGTAATAGTTTTGTCTGTGCTCATGAAAAAAATCACTTCTCTGTAGGGAACTGAAGGTCAGCCAGGAATGCTAGGACCTCCTGGATTACCTGGAAAACCTGCAAGTATCCCTTTTGTTAAAACGGATAAACACACATTACTACAAATCCACTGCTGCTCTGGAAACATGATAGTCATTTTAAGTGTTAAAATTGATTGACATGGAAAAATTAATCATTTTCTGACATTCATGTTCTGATTAGTAGATAGTTGTTTTGGTTCTTTTGTTTGATTCCTTCTTTTTCAGGGCCTGGATGGTTTGGATGGTTTACTGGGGATTGAGGGGAATGAAGGCGATCCAGTAAGAAAGTTATCATGGAAGCATTTATAATATGCCAATTAAGCGTGTGGCTCAAACCTTTTCATACACTAAACTCCCATTTTGTTCTTCCCAAAGGGTGATATTGGTTTCAGAGGAGCTCCTGGATCACCAGGCAGGGCTGGCAAGACGGTACACCCATGGATTACATCTATCTATACAATAATCAACAACTGAACCATAAACAAATTAAAATGTTACATAACTATCATTTCCTGATGCATATTGTAGTAATACATATATTTAATATTGTAGGGAAAACCTGGACCACTTGGTATTAGAGGAAACACTGGACCAGCAGGGTTTAAGGTGTGCCATTGAGTCATTGATTTGAACCAACTGTACGCATGTTCATCACTTACTATTGAATGCACACTGTTGGGAAATTTACCTTTACTTCTCTCTTTATGAATTGTTTAGGGCAAAACAGGCCCAAAGGGAATGCATGGACCTCGTGGACCAGTAGGGCCAAAGGTATACTTGTTCTTGTTACAGAGAAATATGGTCAGCAAAAAAAATCATTTCATTGCTGGTGAGCATTTGCAACAGTGCTGGTACTGTCACTCACAGGGTATTCCTGGTCATAGAGGAATAAAAGGGGAACATGGAAGTGCTGGCACAAAGGTAAGAGGCCTACAGTGCAGTGTGTATATGTTCAAAATGTTCTCTCATATTTTTACTTTGTACTGAAATAAATGCTGTTCTGTAAAAAAAACAAAAAGTAGCTTCTGGATTTTTGCTGTGAACTATGACAACTGTGCAAATATAAAGAGAAAATCATTCAAATAACTTCAATTCAGCTTTATTTATGTAGTGGAAAATCCACACAAATGTCATCTCAAGGCACAGTTCAACTCATTCCAAACTAGTCCAATTATGCAAAGCCAATAAAATAACAATAAAAATTATAGCTTAACTAAAGAAACCAACAGATTGCAGCCAAACTTTTCTTCAATACAATCCCCTGTCCTGAGCAAGCAACAGGTGACTGTGGAAAGAAAAAAACTCCTTTAACAGAAAAAAACCTCGGGCAGTCCAGAGTCAGGAAGGAGGACCATCTCCCTCGATCAGATGGGGGTTAACAGGACAGGAAATAGATGCGAATGGCAACTATTTATCATGACTTCATTATGAAGTGTTTTGGTTTCTTGGTATTGTTTGTCTTGGTTTTTCTTTGATGTAGCTGCCCTGTGTTTTATTTTGAAAGAGTCTCACCCTACCCTCAGTGTCTCTTCTTCTTGTTTTGTTCCCTGATTGTGTATAGTTGTGTCTCATCAACCTATTTGCTTCCCCTTGCCAGTCTGTTTGTTGTTCTCCTCTGTTGACTGCTTCCTGTTGTGCTTCCCTTTGCTATTCTCCTGTTTTTTACCTCTTCACCTCTGCCTTTTGGATTTTATTAGTCTGCTGATTTAGCCGTTTTTTATTAATAAATTATGTTAGTTTCTACCCCCTGCATGGTTTTTCTTCTTTTTATACAGGGTCTTCAGGGTGATACTGGGATACTAGGTCCAATTGGTCCACCAGGGCTAAAGGTTGGTTTAACGCAAATACAAAGTTGTTAAATTTTCTGGCTTTTATGTTACGTTAATAACTTACTTCTAACTTCAATCATAGGGAAATCCTGGTTTGCAGGGACTAAAAGGTGAAAAGGGTCATAAAGGAAAACAAGTAAGTTATATTATGATTTCTTTTTATGTCTTAATTACTCGTACCAAATTATTAAACAAAATACTGGTTTCCACAGGGGGATTTGGGTCCTCCTGGTCCACCAGGGCAGACTGGTCCCCCTGCAATCCATGTATGTTATTCTGATGTTCTGCTTAGCATAATGATTAGATCAAACATTTGACTTTGTTAACAGAAAGTATCATGTTGGTCAGATCTTTAGGAAATCAATAACTCCAAACTTGGGGCTATATAATATTTCAGTGACGACCATTTCTGTCATTTCATTGGTACAGGGTGATTTTGGAAAGAAGGTGAGAATTTTTATTTCTTTTCTTTTTGTTTTTGTATATTTGTAAATCTGTGAGTCTAACCATACTTAAATAACAGTTGTAATGTATATTCTACAGTTAATATGAATGACTGAAATAGTCTATTCGTGGCCATTTCAATTTTCATACATTTTTTTTCTTTTTGCTCTGGACTAAAATTACCCCTGGACCTGCAGTAATTCTGACATTACACCCCAAAATCTGTATTTAGGTCTGTGCAATCGACCTGGATAAGTGAAGTCTGTGTTTCACTGTGTGTGTACAGACATTGAGAACTTGCACTTTGTTAAAGGATTAACTTTTATTTAACATTCATTTTGAATATTGAGTTAAAAGCATCTGATCAGACACTCAAGAGTTAGATTTCAGTGAAGACATGTCACATATTGACTAGTGACAAAATCATAAAATGGTGTTTCAGTCTAGGTGTTAGGTTTCTATGGTAACAGTAAACATAATGGTAAATGTAACTGGATCCAAAGTTTTCGTTGAAGTACTAAAGATTTTACGCCCAACACATCATTGAATTTCTAACATGTGCATTCGGACCGGATAAAAATGATCATGACCTGAAAAAAACGTAGGTAATTTGCGGAGAAATTTTACTTTACAAATCACAGACATTTGGACGGGATTAAAATCACAGGTGTTCCCCATTATTATTACAAATCACCACTGGTTACGGATAATTTTAATCCTGTGCGAATGAGGCAATTCATTGCTTGACTGTTTTTTAAAGGGGGTGAAAGGTACCCAAGGCAGGAGAGGGCCAAAGGGAATTAAAGGCAGTCAAGGACCTCCGGTAAGAGACAATACAAATGGCAAATGATCTTGCTGGAACTCATCAGTAAATGTCAGACAAAGGTACTGTACCGCTGCTGAACTGCCTTAGTGTTTGTATTGTGTTTCTATTACAGGGGCAACCAGGAGCACCTGGCAAATTCAGGTCCATACAAAGTCGAGAGTCAAAATCTGAGTCAAGACCAGGATTAAGAACTGATCAAAGTCCCAAAACAGCACCCAATGCAAAATATATGATGAAAACTTTATCTAATTCAATGCAACCTCCTGACCTCCTGGAGCAGAGGGAAGGACAGGAAAATGTAATTTCTTTTTGAGGATTAACAAAATATTATTGAAGTGAATTGAGTGTCAGTACAAGCTTTTTTCCATATAGATTTATTTCTACAATGTCCTCATTTTGCTTTGCGTTGATCCTTTATTTGAGTGCTGAGAGTGTCACCGTGGCTGAATAAATTATGTATTCCTTTACAGCAGCACAGGCTGATATCCAAGAAATGGTCTCAAGGAAACGGAGCTGAGGAATCCTTCAGCTGGTCCCTGGGAACTGAAGATAATCCCGGCACAACCTGCTATGAACTGAGACTCATACATCCACACCTTAATGACGGTTAGTGTCTGTGTAAGTTCAGAGCCAAAAATTCTTCAATATCTCAGTTTTTCAGTGAGACTCTATGTGTCAATTTTTTCTAATACCTCAAGTCTTTTGAATTTTAGGTTACTTTTACATGGATCCAAACCAAGGCTGTCCCTGTGATGCTGTGAAGGTGTTTTGTAACTTCACAGCAGGAGGAACAACCTGCATAGATCCTCAGCATGCACAGGTAGAGTCCCTTATAAGGCTTAGCATAAGCAGGGTCAGAGTGGCGTGGCATGGCTTTCCTCTCCATTAACGCATCACACAGAAAAGTATCACCACAGGGTGTTTTTTTTTTAATTTATTTTTCTTGCGATATTAAGCATCAGAAGCCAATCATTCTCAAAAACCAGCAGTTTTGTAAAAATATGATCATATCAATAAGGAATGGCTGTAAATATTTATTCCCTTCTTTAGATAACATTAAGGTGGGAAAAAGAATATATAAACACTAGGATGCCTATGCAGTGGTTCGTTCAACAACAAGGTGGCCAAAAGGTAAGTTCATTGAAAATGTCATTTAATCATTTGTGTACAAAGTGACTAGTGATTTATTTTGTATCTGCTACTTTCTTTGTACTAAAGTTTTGTACTTTGTGCTAGTTGGAGTATGCTGGTGTGGATTTCATACAGCTGAGATTTCTGAGGCTCCACAGCCACACATCTTTCCAGCACATTAGTCTCACCTTTCCAGCAAACCAGTCCAGTTCTGCTGCTGCTGCAGGGGAATTTACCAGTCAAATTATCCACTTGTTGGGAGACTCTGGCAAAGAAATTGACTCACGCGTCATTACAGAATCCAGGAAAGGCTGTGAGGTAAGAATAAAAGTTTGTAGAGCAAATGACATTAGCTTTATGCTGATGTGATGAAGGTAAAATATCTTGAAATGAAACAAAAGAACAATGACTTGAATTGTCATAGATCAACCAAAAGTCTTTCTGTGTAAAGAAAAAAGGAAAACAAGGTGAAAAGCATACCTTTGTGCAATTCTAAGGTTTTACAGAAGAGAGCATGATAGAAATAATTTGTTTTTCCGAGGTCTGAAGATTAAGTACAAACAACTTCAGATTAACAAAAATATATAATATATGCAGAAAAATCTCTAACTGCAATCATTTGAATTGTGTTTGGAATGAAATTATCCGTCTCTCACATCATTATAGAGGGATTTTGCCATCCCATCTATCTTCACAGCTTTGCCTCAGTTCATTAAAGCTTGTGGAAATTTGCTTATACCTAGTTTTCTTGAGATCCTGTCTAAGCATTTTAATCAGGTCGCGATATGAACCACTGCAACTCTGTCTTTCTTTTTCATTTTCTTGCAGACTTTCTGGTCTGTTTGGAATCTTTGTCCTTTTTAACACAATTGTAGTCAAACTTTAACTTTCAGAAAGATGATTTCACATTTGACTCCAGAATATTTTATCACCCCTTATACATTTTACATGAATGCTGGTGTTAACTGTTGATATCTTTGTTTTTGCTGTTCGTTTTGGTGAAACAGCTCTGCTTTGCTTTTGTCTGCCCAAATGACATTGTTCCAGGGGTCCTATGGTTTGTTCTGGTAGATCTTTGCAAACCTAAGCCAACCGGGCATTATTCTAACGAGAAAATATGTGCTCCTGGCATCCTTTTCAAACAGGCGTGTATGTCTATTACTAACATCCTGTTTGACAATTCCCAAGATGCCATCAATCTACCATCGATTTGTATGAAAATAGAATTTATCCCAAAAAGATGACATCCCTCCTAAGTGCTTTTGTCTGAACTTTTCCAGGTCCACATGACCGTGACTGTTCGGGGCAATACAGAGTTGCATCGAGGTGATATGGAGTTACTTCCTATCAGAGATCTGGGCATAGAGATGGGCAGTCCAGCCAACCTAACCTCTGAGATTTTTGTGGTCGTGGGGCCCCTTTGTTTCTTGTGAACATTAAATTGTGTGTGTAGGTGTTGTTCCTTGCATTTTCCAGTGTATAATAAAATTCTGTAAACATTTCTTTCACATCGAAAGCATAATTATACAGTACTATGATTGGTTGTGTTATTTTTTAGCAGTGTAATTTTGTGCTATTTTTGTATTTTGTTGTATATTTATTATTTTTTTTAAGTTGTTTGATTTTGTTAGATAAAACATTTTATAATGTGTCATGAAATTCTTTTGTGGCACTAATTGCCCAGCTTAATTTGACTTATATCTTATTCGTGATAAGTAGTCAGTGACTCATCTTTTACATTAAAGCATGGTATAAAACAGTATCGTTGCATTGTCGAATTTGGCTATAGTTTATACAATAAAATTATGTATTCACAATTTTGTCTGAGTAATGTTTGTTTGGACAAGGCAGATAATTCAGTATCATAAGTTATGTGTTGTTATTTATCTGGATGTACAGAATATTTGCTCAGTTTTAAGACCTGGTAAAGATCAGGTGATTTTTATTATGTTACAAAACTTTAAGAATGGGTGTGGGTTTACTTTCTTTTTCATATTACTATTTACAAGGTTGCTGGATTTATACCCAGCCCCATCATGTGCCAAAATGTCCCTGGACAAGGCATTGAACCCCACCTTGTCCCCATTACACCAGCCAACCATAATGCAAGTCCCAAGCCAAGAATGATGAGTTGTGTTTAATATCATAAATATTCTGCTTGTATACCAGAGAATTCAGCTAAATTTAATAATTTATTAATCCCCAAAAGCAAATTATATATTTTATAATGTTTACATCTTTTCACAAAAGAGGGAACATTATGAAAAATAATTCTGTATATATCTGGATGTTTTTTTAGGGATTGCTAATTAGAAAAGAGAGATTTGTGACATAACATTACCCAGCCTCATTTTTTTTAAAACTCTGAAAATATATTATTCAGTTATGTTTTCAAATGTACAGGGTGGAGTGACATCACAAACCCAGGTCAGACTACAATCATGTATTACACATCTTTATATCTGCCCATTTACAATAATGCTAGATTTACTGTAGAAAAATGGAATTTGGTTCAGTGTGTTATTTTATATAAAGCATATCAGAAAAACATAACATTGATGCCAAACAAAACTGTCAGCTCGTGATAAAAGTGCATAAAATGACTCCTTTATTAAACTCAAATGTTTTGACAGAAAATATACAAATATACAAAGAAAGAAGAAAAAAAGCCACCAACATCCTTTCGGTCCCAAAACGGTCATCTCCCTCCTGCTCCAACGACTTCCGTCCAGTTGCACTGACTCCCATCATCATGAAGTGCTTTGAACGGCTAGTCATGCATCATATCAAGGCTGCCCTCCCCCCCTCTCTGGACCCCTACCAGTTCGCATATCGCTCTAACCGGTCCACTGACGACGCCATCTCCACTGCCCTCCATACAGCCCTCACACATATGGACACCAGAAACGCTTATGTGAGAATGCTTTTCATCGACTTCAGTTCAGCATTCAACACCATCATCCCCCAGCAGCTCGTTCACAAACTGAACCAGCTGGGGATCAGCACCTCGCTGTGCAACTGGCTGTTGGACTTCCTGACTGGGAGACCACAGGCAGTACGGGTCGGGGGCAACACATCCAGCACCATCACACTGAACACAGGGGCCCCCCAGGGATGTGTGCTGAGCCCCCTCCTCTTCATCCTGCTGACCCACGACTGCACACCGATGCACAGCTCCAACCTCTTCATAAAGTTTGCAGACAACACAACTGTGGTGGGTCTCATCAACAACAACGATGAGTCAAACTACAGGAGCGAAGTGAGCCGCCTGGCTGAGTGGTGCGGCGACAACAATCTCTCCCTGAACGTGGTGAAGACCAAGGAGATTGTTGCTGACTTCAGGAGACAACACCCCCAGCATGCTCCTCTGACCATCAACGGTGCTGCTGTGGAGAGGGTGAGCAGCACCAAGTTCCTGGGTGTCCACATCTCAGAGGGCCTCTCCTGGACTGTTAACACCCCATCACTTGCCAAGAAAGCACAGCAGCGTCTTTACTTCCTCCGCAAACTGCGAAGAGCCACAGCCCCGGCCCCCATCAGGTACACCTTCTACAGAGGCACCATCGAGAGCCACCTGACCAGCTGCATCACCGTGTGGTACGGATCCTGCACCACAACCTGCTGCAAGTCTCTCCAACGTGCAGTGAGAGGAGCTGAGAAGATCGTTGGTGTCTCTCTCCCCTCACTTCAGGACATTTACAGCAGCCGTCTGACTCGCAAAGCCCTCAGCATTGTGAGAGACCCCACCCACCCGTCACACAGCCTCTTCAGTCTGCTGCCATCGGGGAGGAGGCTGCGGACCCTCCGGGCCAGAACCAGCCGACTGAAGGACAGCGTCATCCACCAGGCCGTCAGGAAGCTGAACACTCTCCCAGCTCTTCCACCGTTTCCCTCCCTGCCCCCCCTCACTCACTCTGACCTCTGTCTCTGCACCAGGCACTTTTGGCAGAACTGGACCGCCTACTTTGCACCAGGTCACTTTAATCAGACCGAAAAACTGTTGTACACTTAAACCAAACGTCATGCCATAACTTGTTTCTTTTTAATTTGCACTTTGTGTTTAAAATTTATTTAATTTGTAGCACCGAGGGTTTGAGAGTAACGTAATTTCGATTCTCTGTATGTATCTCACATGTAGTAGAATTGACAATAAACTTGACTCTGACTCTGACTCTGACTCTGACTCTGACTCTGACTTTATTGGTATGTAATCCACTCAAAGAAAATGCTGAGTGATACATTTTTTTCTTTTTCTTTTCTTTTTTTAGGTTTTACATGGGTATTTAATTAATTAATAAAACTAAATAACCTTGACATCGTGTGAAGGATTTTTGGGGAATTTCTTAGGGTCTGTGGTGGTTAGTAAACAGATGACGTCAAAAGGAGGAGAGACTTTCGTCCAATCAGACAGCAACCCTGATGATCATCTCCACAGTGTTTGTACAATGGGGAAGGTGAGCAGTAGCTCGCATTTTCAGGATTAAGAGGCGCACACATCCGCCTCTCTGCTCAGTAACATTTGAGAAAGGAATAACAAGAGAGGCCGTGGCGGCTGAAGCGAGTAAGTATTCGGGGAGTCGAGCCGCAGCGTTTTTATTTTCCCATCCCTGTCAGTCACCTCTTCTGTCAACCTGTTCCGCGTCTACCGACCGACGGACGCCGGCGAGTCGGCTAATTTAACCACGGGGTTTCACCGGCCAGAGGCGCTGGTGTCCGTGTTGACCGGCTGTTACACCAAACATAAGCGAGGTGATGATTTAGCTCACCGAGCTTCCTGGGATAGTCACCCGATGAGTCGCTGCCTGGCCGCTGACCGAACTGTTGGCCGTCTGTCCGTTCATGTGAGGCTGATTTTCCTCGAAACTGGGATCGCTTTGTCTTTCGTTTAAAACCACTAGTATTCCGTTTAACTGCATGCCAAGCGAACAATGCTACAGTTTATAGTGTGTCACGTAAATGTTGACATTTTGCATTGATATTTTTCAACTTTTTTTTTTTTTTTTTTGCTGTATAGGATGGAAAGAGGGGATGAAAGTTCAATCCGATCCCGCCGCAGGGGCGCTCCTGCGATGCCTGCCTATAACCAGGATGGGGCATCTCCTGCTGGGAATCACCAGCAAGGCAATGAAGAAAACCACATCAAGAGCAATGGTACAGCAAAAAGTCATGACCTTTTACTATGGCCTTTGAGATGACTAACCCCTGATCAGCGTGTTCAATGCCAGTAAATGTCTGGTATTATACTGTAAACCTATGTCATCTGATGATGTGTTCCTCTTTTGCAATTTTTTTGACCTCTGGTGCAGTTTTTAGGAGGATGACAGTGACTGTTTAGTGTTAAAAAAAAGAAAAGAAAAGAAAAAGGTATCTTTCGGTCAGTACAGACAAAATGTAAAAGTGAGTTCATAGATCCTGAGTAATGATTGTGAAACTGTCTGACAACAAGCTATTAGACACATAAAGAGTTAATAGTCAAGCCTCTATTCTCATAGACTTTAAGTTTTTAATACATTGTGAAGTTAATTTAGGGTTTTCTTTTTTTTTCTTCTTTTTTTTAAATTCTTTTATGGGTGGAGTGCTGCTTTTACCTGTCACTGTTGACCTTAATAACAGAGGAGACCTGCAAACATCAGACAGTAGCCAGTAATAATGACCTGTGGGAACCTCAACCACAATAAGTCACTTATTTCACTTGTCTGACACCTCTTTAGGTGCGAGTCGTTTCAGATCTTAAACTCCAACGACCCAGTCTTGTGCCATTTCCCACACTTTTACGATACAGCGGTCAAAAATCTACAGTGCTATATCTAATATTCACTGCTAACATTTCAAATTAAAGTAAACTGTATTGATGTACTTATACTGGAAGATCAGGCCACTGGATAGCTCATCTGGTTTCAGTTGTGGGCTGTGGCCTTTTTACTACATGTCTTCCCCATCCCTCTCTACACCCATTTTATAACTCTTCACTGACAATAAAGGCCAGTAGAGCCTCAAAATCTTTATTTAAATAAATCGATGAATATGAAATCTTACAGTGGAGGATCGATTTAGTAAACAACATGTTTATTTTTTTTCTGTCATTATTTACACAAATGTCTGGGTTCTTTTTCTGATTTCAGGGAGAATCGAAGTGGAGCATGTGGTCAGCAAAAAACTACAACTGAAAAGGAAGGCAGAGGTTAGTAAGCTGGTAACATGGGTTAGGATATTGCAGTAATGCGTCACTTACTGTAAGACTATACTTAAGAAATGGCATAAACCAGCGTTTCCTCTTTCAGTAATTTACTACAATAATTAACTTACTTCTGTAAATAGGAGTTTTTCAGCATTTGGGTTGACAATCAGGAGTATGTTTTATGTTGCATTGTTTGAGAGACTTTGTATAACCAAATTCCCGCGACAGTGATATAAGATATAAGCCTGTCTCAGTGCTCGACTGTCCTGCGAGAGCTCAGATCACTGTATCAATCCAGCAGGCCATGCCTTTTTGTAGAACATTCTGATTATCTATGAACTTGAGCAAGTGATGCGATGACCAAATAAAAAGAACAGAAAGACACTTGATTTGCAAAAGCCAAAAATTCACCATGGTTTCTGCCAGTGGGGGGGGGGGGGGGGATAAAATAACTTCAGAAGTGTTCTCATGACTCCTTTTGCTGAGATTACAACAGTGACTTTCACTGCACAGCGCTGTGAGGATTTGAGATGCATTCATCCTTACTGAGAGTTAAATGAATCTACGTGCTTACTACAACACTGCCAACTGTTCACGCAGTTTTCTGTTTGTCACATTCAGCGTGTGTTTTCAAAACTGCAGTGACAAATGCCACTGCGGGATTTTGCGGTGCTACGCAGAGGTTTTGCTGGCATGCAAAACATCATTGTTGACACAAGATCCACATTTGTTTGAAGATGTGTGGGCTGTGAATTACTACTTTTCTGTCACTGCATTTTGTCCAGTTCTTGAAGCATGACCTGATGCGTCAGTTTGACTGCCAGGTCAACGACTTCATGGACAGTCTTATTGAAGAATCCGCCAGCCTGGAGCCTCCACCCGTACCTCCTGTTTTCTTACCTCCACTGTCAGACAAGGAGAAGAGCAAACTTGGGTATTGCAATTCAGCCTCTTTACCAAAGCGACTTAAATGCTTGGCATATCATTTTAGCAGTTCTCTGTTGGTCAAACTTATGCTCTTTATCTGACAAAACTATTAAACTCGCTTTGTACTGTCATTGTTGTGCTGTTCTGTAGGCAGTTTCGACCTCCTCATGGCCAAGGAAAGCAGTTCATAAGCCGGAGGTCCCTACTAGAGTAAGTGGGCACTTGAGTGTAAATGTCAAAATATTTCTAACAAAAGTAGTCTGTAATTCAAGTTGTATACGGTGGTTTTACTTCTGCTTGAGGATTGTGTAATAGCTTTGTGCAGCTGTGGAAGCACCAAGTTTATACCGTCTGTTTTCCTGCAGCGAGCTGTTTGAGGTGAACCACATCAGGACCATCTACCACATGTTCATTGCCCTGCTCATTCTCTTTATTCTCAGCACACTTGTGATAGATTTCATTGATGAAGGCAGGTAATATAAACGTGCTATGAATTTGACTTTTGTTGTCATCTATATTGATTTAGACAACTTGGGAATAATAGCTTCTTGTCTCTATTCTCTTGCATTTGTTAAAGGGATACTGCTACATCCCGATTAGATGATTCAAGTTTAAACATTTTTGCTTATTTGTCTTTGCCTCAGACTGGTGCTGGACTTTGATCTGCTGGTGTACGCATTTGGACAGTTCCCTCTGGTGATGTGCACATGGATCTGCATGTTTCTGTCCGTGCTGGTGGTCCCCTACGTGCTATTTTATCTATGGTCAAAGAGCCAGGCAGGCTCTGATGGTCACCCCAGGTTGTACAGTTTGGTCTTTGGTTCTGTGTTCCTGCTTTACCAAGCTCTTGGTCTGGGATTCCTGCCCACATATGTGGTGGTGACCAACAGTTTCCCACCTGCATCCTGCTTCATCATCATCCTAGAGCAGGTAGATGAACAGGGTAGCTGATTTGCGTATTAGGATTTCCACTTTCACAGTTGGGAGAATTTTGTATTACGGCGTGTGTCTTTTCATATATTCTGCCCTCCAATCAAATAGGATTTTTAAAACTATGCTAAAAACATTCAAATAGCTTTGGATTCATTTTTTTTCTGTTTCAGGTACGTTTAATGATGAAAGCCCACTCTTTTGTCCGGGAGAATGTGCCAAAAGTCCTTTCTTGGGCAGAAAATAAGACCTGTATGTAACTTTCCACCTGCGTTTTAAGCCTCTGTCTAATTATGTATAGTTTTTACTGACCAATGAAAATAATTTTTCTTTTTCATAATTAATAAGGAGTGTAACTCATCATTGACAGGCCCTGATCCAGTGGTCCCTCAGGTCTCTCAGTATCTCTACTTCCTGTTTGCACCCACCCTTATCTACAGAGACAAGTATCCGAGGTAAAAATGCTTTCTGGTTATTTGTCTAGTGTTAATAATAAATGCCTCTTGAAAACTAAACACAGAACAGTATTTAGTTTAGTTTAGTTTAGTTTAGTTTAGATTCGTTTTTTTTTTTTCCTTCCATACAGTGGCCAAATTAGCAAACCCTTTTTCTCTCCAATTGCAGGAACCCAGTGACAAGATGGAGCTATGTGGCCACAAAGTTTCTCCAGGTTCTGATTTCACCGTGACTGAACACCAGATTAAAAGTAGACTTTTATCAGCTCAGTTTATTAACTAGTGCAACCACTCCCACTCCGCAGATACTCGGCTGTCTGTTTTATGCCTATTACGTGTTTGTGCGGCTGTGCATCCCACAGTTCCGCAGCATCAGCATGCAGCTGTTCGATCTGCGGGCCATGGTCCTCTGCGTGTTTAATTCCATACTGCCAGGTAAGGTTATTCATACATTTATCTACACTTTGGTAGACTCCCTAGCCTTGTGTCTGTTTTTCATGCTAGGTGATTTTTTTTTTTTTTTTTGCAGGAGTTTTGGTTCTCTTCCTGGGATTTTTCGCCTTTCTCCACTGTTGGCTCAATGCTTTTGCTGAGATGCTTCGCTTTGCAGACAGGATGTTTTACAAGGTGCTGCTCACACTCTCTTTGTATAATTTTGGCTAAGCCCTTATGTTTTACTTGATACTTAACTTTACTGTAAACACACCTGACAGGATTGGTGGAATTCAACCTCTTTTGCCAATTACTACCGAACTTGGAATGTAGTGGTCCACGACTGGCTGTATTACTATGTGTACCGGGACTTTCTGTGGGTAAGAGGCTTTTCTGTCTACACAGGGTGGCTGATTTCCTAATGAAAGTTACATACACACATTTTAATTGTCTTGAGCATATTTTCCTGAATGTTAATGAATAGATAGTGCCATGCCTCTGCCAAAGCTGGAAAAAGAAAGAGAATAAAATATAATCTGGGTAGTGATGAGGGCTGATTTTAAAAGTTCATCCAAATATATCTATTAGTTCTTCATTGCTGTGTTAACAGCTAGTTAACCAAGCCAGCCACGTGACCTCCATGGTAAGAGTTAAAATAAAAAGGAATGTAGTATCTTATGGTGCCATATTTTGATGTGTCTGTTCTCCCTTCTGTTGTTATTTCAGATGTCTCAGAAGCGTTTCCGGCCAGCCGCCATGCTCTTCGTGTTTACAGTTTCTGCAGTGGTCCATGAGTACATTCTTGCAGTTTGCTTTGGCTTCTTCTATCCTGTGCTCTTCTGTCTTTTTATGTGCTTTGGAAGTAAGAAATAAAGAAAAGACTATCACACAATATAATATGCAGTTCTCTACAAAATACATAATCTCTATGAATTACATAATTTCCCATTGAGGATTAATGACACTGAATTAAATTCTTATTTTTTGTTTCTTTTTTTTTTTAATCAGGGTCTTGAAACTGTCAATCCTGTCAAGTTTATGTTGGACATTTGCCTTTTCACTGTTTTGATTCCCTTGTCCCCCTTCCCCCTCCCCCCAATCCTCCCACAGTGATGTTCAACTTCATTCTGCATGATAAGAGGAAAGGCCCCATCTGGAACATAATCATGTGGACTTCCCTGTTCCTGGGCCAGGGAGTCATTATCTGTTTGTACTCTCAGGAGTGGTATGCACAGCGCTACTGCCCCCCAAAGGAGGTAACGCCAGTAATTTGAGTGTATCTATTTTCTTTGTAGTTATGTTTAGTAATTTAATAAGTAAGCATACGTGAAGTGAACAACTATATCCTCCCATGTTGCCATGCTGTGTTTTTTATCATTATTGTTGTTTTGTTTTCTTGTCCAGTCTTCTTTTCTAGAGTTTCTAACGCCTCGCTCTTGGAGTTGTCAGACAGGCCTAACAGCAAACTCTGATAAGTTCTGACCACTGAAGGTCACAGCTACTGGCAGGAGGACAGTGGCTAATCAGTAAAAACTCAACAAGGCTCTCTGTTAATGTTGTAACTATTTTATTTTTTTTTTTTTTTTGGTATTGCACTAAGGTTAGGAGTCTGAGTCTGTCTAAGAATGTATAGAAGAGTATCTGCTGAAATGCCAAAAAACTGCACAGTACTGCCTTATCTGCTTTACGTTTTCAATGGCAACCCCACATAAAAACAGGAAAAAAAAACAATTCATAGTTTTAAAAAAAGTACTTGCAAACCCCTTACTTTTATAAACTACATATTTTTCCACATCCCTTTTCGGTGATCTACTGTGAAGCCACTCCTTGTGCCAATAAGACAGTGGAAAATATGATGTGGCAGCTGAATACAAAGCTGAATACAAACATTACACAGTGTTGTACACAAACGTTTATATATGCAATAATAGTTAATATATAACAGAGTTTACTGTCACTGTAATGAACTTTCTGTATGATTCATGAAAAGACTGAATCAAATGTATTTATTAATTCAATGCCAAGATTTATTTTAAAATAACTACTTTTTGGTGTTTTTATAATCTGACAAACAGTGGTGTCTGTGTTATGATTTAGGAAATATAGTCAGGTTCCTTAAAAAAGAAACTTAAAGTTTGTATTTGCCACGTTCACAAAGAGAGGAAGCAGTTCTCTAATGTATCTGAAACTTAGATGTTTCAGACATTGAGTAGCCTGTGATACGCCTGAGCTGTTCTGTTGATCTTTTGGCTGGCAAGCACAAATTTAGATGGTAGGCACTCTTAAATTATCAGTAGAAACTACAAATCATAAACTTAAACTGGACACTAAAGAAAATTACAAAGCAGAGGTATTAGTTGTGCTGCAGTTCGCCAGTATGTTCTTCTGAATGAACTCTGTGATTCATTCAAGTGTTTTGAGTATACTGTACAGCACTTCCAATATCATTCAGACCTCTCAAGAACCTAGATGTTGTCTTTTGAGAGGTTTGTACAGATATTTTATGTCTATTGTGAAATCCCCACAAAATACTTCTGTAAACTTGCTCGTGGCTGCTAGAATATTTCAACAATGAGATATTGAAAGGGTTACATTGTCAAATAATCAGTTAATCAAATTGGTGTTTTATTGTCATTATGTATTCCTGCTTACTCTGTCTCTGAGTCATGCCAGTCTATCGCAGGGCCACATTCAAAGACAAACAACCAATCACGCTCAATTCACACCTACGGGCAATTTAGAATTATCAATCAACGTACCAGCATGTTTTTGGACTGTGGGAGGAAGCCGGAGTACCTGGAGGGAACCCACGCAAGCACGGGGAGAACATGCAAACTCCACACAGAAAGACCCACCGGGCCAGGAATCGAACCAGGAACCTTCTTGCTGTGAGGCAACAGTGCTAACAACTAAGCCCCCGTGCTGCCCTATATACTAAAACAATAAATTATAATTTGTCAGACCAATGGATCTAAACATTTTAATATCCTTACAATAATATGTGTTGTGGTATTGATGCAAAGTTTGTATTAGTTCGGGAAGAGTTAAAGCATACTTGGTGTTTTACAGCATAACGTGAATGCTTTTCAAAAATTAGACTAACCGCGTAAGATCTTAAAAAAATCAGCAATGGAGAGCTCGGTGCGTTTAAAAGCTGGATGACCACAAGGTGTCTCTGTTGTAAAGGTTTTCATTGATTTATAGTTGCCCCGTTAAGGCAGAAGAGTCTTCCCTGGATTCCTTTACGAAATTAGCAGTGAAGTGCCAGCATTGTTCTTTAAATATGTACGGAAAACAGAAATATTTGAAGTTCACACTATTGACTGAAGTCCTAATCATGCTTAATGTCTTTGAGATTTTGATCATAAGGTTAATATTTAATGAAAAGGAGCCATGCTGATATTTTCTCATTTGAAAAATTTGATATTTATTTTAAGAGAAATATTATAATACTGTCACTGTCTCTATAATTGAATTTTTGAGATTAAATAATTCCGTCATGTACATTTTTACACATCAATGTGTTATGTTTTGTAGACAATTTTCTGATACATTCCTATATATCAAAGTATAAGATATATCAAGAATAAAACTGTATTCCGTTAATTTTGTATTATTTTTTTTGCCTCTTTCACATTATATGACAAATAAATAAACAGTTTTTACTTCGAGATGGCCGGAAGTGACACACGTCCATACCTTGAAGCATGGGACGATATTGAAAGAGCCTCGTCAGAGTTTATGTATTCCTTGTAAAATATGCATAATGTAAAGATAAAAGTGTGGAGATATATATATGTTAAAATTTCAAGTAATTTTAAATGTGTTAAACTAATGTCGTACTGTTACTGAGCGGCACACAGTGGTTTCAGATATTTTCCATTATCCCAGTGAGGAAATGATTAAACAGAAGTTGCCCACAACTTTTTTTCTTTATAAAAGTTACAAGCATTTCCCTCCGACAGTCGGGGGTCATAAAGGCCACTTCGACACGGTCCTGCTTCAGGCCTGCCTGGTTCTGGCCCTGGCCCTGGAGCTGGTTCTGGAGCTGGTGGAGGATCTGACCGAGCCCCCCCCCCCCCCCCCCCCCCCTCCTGGTGCAACACATCCTCTATTCTGCGGTAAAGATGGCGGCGTCAGAGGGGGCGCGCAGCGGCCGGACAACGGCAAAACGCTTCTGAACAGGTCCAATTTGACCGAGTCCGGCTCGTCGGGTACCATTTACAGCCGCTCGGATACTGACTGGACCATTGCAACAGATATAGTCGCTGTCACGCGCCTGGGCTGCGATTTTATTGTTTCGGGCAGGCTGGGTGGGTTTCACTGGTAGCTGCTGCTAAAGCTCGCTAGGAAGCTAACAGTTCGGGTTAGCTCGGGGGAGCGCTGCGGGGAGGGGGCCGAGCCGAGCCGAGGCAGGGGATTCGGGCCTGGCTGCTCCAGCTCTGGGGGAATGTGAACCAGACGAGCGCAGGGGGGTTTTGCCTGGTTTGTCCCAAACGACCTCACGCCAAACGTATCGGAATGGGACAGCAGGTAGGCCGCGTCGGCGAGGTTACATCGACCGTGCTACAGCCGCCGCAGACCCACGCTCCGCAGCCACACCAGGGGAGGGGGAACCGGGGAAGCAGCGCCGGGAGGAGACCCCGAGAACCGGGCTGTAGCTCCGGGACGCCGCCTGGTAGGGCGGCTGCAGCCAACATGCCGGATCCAGGGATCAATATATTCACGCAGCATTCAGGTAGAGTCCGAGGCATGTTTTTGACATCGTAAGTCTCCGTGTTTGTACTTGGATGATTGTTTGTTGCAGTTGGCCCCTGCTAGCAAATTCAGTGCTATTTGACAACGGTGCGTTAGCGGAAATAGCCATGCCATCCAATATTAGCTTTCTTTGCTTCGTGTATTATATTCTATATATATTTTTTTCTATATATACAAGCAGGGGGTAGTGTATTTAACATAACTGTTTGGGTCGGGCGCCACTAAGGCAGTGTGATGGAGCCTATGTTTGTGATCCCAGGATCCCCGAAGACAATGCTTTGAATAATCCTATAGGTTCTGCTGTTGGGTCAGAGCTGGAGGCTGGTTAGTTTAGCTCTTTCAGACGCCTCTATATGTCATGTCATACCATATCTGGCTCGAAAACGCGTCCTGCTTCCTGCTGCAGGAGGTTAACTAGCAATTCCACTTCATTAACTCCCTGTCGGAGCCATGGACCGCAGGCTCACAATATCCAGTGGTTTACACGCTCACTTACATCCTCTGACTCATAATAGCTACACTTAAAACGCACTCAGTGTATTAGTTGCTCAGTTGAATCCAATGGGGAATGTATATTAACTATTTGAGACATATTTAGTCATGTGATTTTAATCATTGCAGCCAACAGCGTTTAAATGTCCTCTGATATTACTCTAGTATGCAAGTCTGTGTTATAAAGTTAATGTATTATACCAACATGAGAGAGCTGGTATCGGTCACCTTACTCAGCACTGCTCCTCAAATATGCTTCTGCCTCAGAGCAATAGATTTGCGCAGAAGTTTATGTATGCATACAGATTTTCAATATCTCACCCTCTTTTGAGCTTCAGAGAAATTGCTTGCTCCCTTCTACGCCAATTTTTCTCATTTGGCTCGATGTCTGATGTAGGCTAATAAGTAATAGAGATGACAAAATACCATCAAGATGTTTTATGTCATTATCGGTATACTCCTGTTTTATGCATACAAATATATATTTGCTTACCTTTTTTATATCTTTATTGTACACTTAGTAAAAGGTTTGAAGTCAGTAAACCTGCTGTTGGGTTGGCTTCTTGCTCATGTGTGTTCTCTAATAAATGGTTGCTTCACATGTACTGCATAGATATGAAGCTCTACTGGCATAACTTGCCTATTTTCCATTGACATCCCAGGCCCAGCTCCCTCCTGCCACTGCAGTGAACAAGGACACACGGAAGATGCAGTCTATGTGGATTGGAAAGCATTTTCAATTCCTGGCCCCATATCTCAAAAGTAACAGTCCCCATTGACAGAGACAAGCCCACTAAGTGCAGCACCACTCACTGCTGCCACTTTTCTTTTCTTTCTTATGTCAGGGGAAGAGTAGCCTTTTGATGGTGTCCAGGATGTAGACACACAGCCACTCTGCAAAAAGACTGTTCCTCTTCAGAGCACACAATGTTAGAACAAAGACTCTTTAGGTGTGGAAGCTTGGGTCTCTGTCCTCAGTCTTTCCCTGAATAACAAAAAGCCTTTTTGTTTTTATTTATTTTATTCTTTACTTTTGCCAAGTAAAAAATAAAGACAATCTTAAATAATGAGTGCAAAATGACTTGATGTCAGAGATGCAAAATGTAGCACAATTCTTTGAGCATTTGTGATCGGGGTGATGAGATGTGTAGTGCAGCTTTTTTTTTTTTTTATGTCAGATCTGATTAAATGTTAAATTACTCATGTGATTTTTGGAAACATTTTTACTGAAAGCAATCAAGAATGAGGTTGCGTTGAAGTAGTTGCATTAATTCAGCCTCATAAAGGAATAATAACAGACCAGCTTGCTTATTAGGTTCAGAAGTAAGCCTTTTAATTACATGGATGTTGTTGATGGGTGCCAGTCTGTGAGGAATGTATGTTTGTCTGTTGGATTTGTGCCTCACGGTAGCTGCCGTTTTAGTATTATGTTCATATTGTCGATATGAACATAAGAAAGTCTGAACTTGATGAGATATTGTAGGTTGATATATAAGGCTGGAGGCCATTGAGGCAAATCGGCTGTTTCTCTCACCACTTGGAAAAACTGAATTTTATTCTTAGTTTGTGTCAGTTATTTTCAGTTAACCTTTAATGTAGAATCATTGTTTTTCAATACTGGCCTCCAGACTAATTTATTACTCATTGCGCAAGCTTTCCTAAATAAAAACATTTGTTACAAAATATGACCAAATGGTCTTTGTGTAAAAACCTCCAATAAGACAGTTACCCTTCTCACGCTGCCCATTTAAGGCAGGATTGTCTGGATTGTGTTGTGCATCAGAGTCCATAAGTTGATGTGGCTCTTATGTGCCTCTGAGATGGCAATGGAAGTAGACACTGAGCCAAATTGGCATGTATTTGCTAAATGGGAATGTAGCACAGCACTGTTACCAACAAAGATGTACATACTAAGCTGATTCTGCAGTTCTGGCTATTTGGAGAGGACGCACTGATACAGTACTAAACCACTTCTATTTAATCTGTATGAATTACTGAAAGGGAACAGCAGCAGATTAACAGACATCTTTCTTTGTACCGATATTCAGCTATATGAGGAAAGATGAGGAGCAGACCACCTCTGTGCTGATTCAAAGAGTGCTGGCGCCTCCTGGCTCATTGCTTCAATCATTATATTGGTGAATCAGTGGCTGCAACATATTGATGGCTCCATCTCAGTCAGGATTTTAGAGAGATCCATTTCTGCTGTTGGTTCATCCAAGACACAAACTGCAGTATGGGAAGGATTTTGCTAAAGAAGAGCTGTAAATTGGTTCTCAAAATAGAAAGTATCCTCAATAATTACTGTTCCAGGTGCTGTAATGCACTTTGTTGTTTTTCTGCATTTGTCACATTGTCAATTGTGTTTTGAAACTTTAAATGGATTGGATTGATTGGTTTAGTGATGGCACTAAGAAACTGCAACAGTGCCTTTTAGTGTCTTTTATAAACTCAACAGTGACAAATAATTGATCTATTTTTATTCTATTCCAGATCGCTAAAAATTAGGACAGATGGGTGGATTTGAGTATTATTTTTGGCTGCACTATTAATGATGCACATAGAGCCAGCTTTAACAGTGTTGAAAGTAACCCGGAGGCGAAAAGAGATTCCTGGCTCATAGAATCAAGCACCTAAGCTGATTTGCATCTTTGGCGAAATTAGATTAGAGACAAATCCACTTTTCCGTTGACTCTGTGCAAAGCCCTAACAACTTGGATAATTATCAAAACCTCCAGTCTAGTACAGGGATAAGGAAAATTCTAACACTTCAAAGGGTAAGATTTTAATAGGCTTTGAAAGATAGTGTCTTTTTAGAAAAGATAATATAATGATAAAAACTTTGCACTAATGACTTCCATCAACCACTAGGAGGAGCCACGGCCACACCTCCTTGGGGTGGACTGGCAAAAAATTAGGACAAAACAGATGAGGCCAGCTGATTGTCTAAGCTGGTATTAAGTGTGAGAAGATCTCCTTGTTGCAGCATATGGTATTACTGCACAGACAATGTCAACACAGCCAAACATGTTTTATGTCTGAATATTACATGCACCATTGTACATGATATGCATACATTAAGTATGTTTGTTAAGCTTTCCTCCTCATCCCAAGCCTTACTTTTTCTAATAACTAAGCCTTTGAATCACACTTATCAAAACAATTGTTTAATATATATACTTTTTATACTTTCACAATAAATCCCTCCAAAACTAATGGCAGTGGATGTTGAGTCTTTTTAACTTTTTCAGGTTTATTTACATTTCTCCAAGCTGTCATAGTTTTTTACTTGAAAAAGGCATCTGCAATGAATTGTCCCAATGTAAGATCTCATATATGGAGCTGGTCACAGCTGAAGGATTTCAGCAGTGGAATTAAAACTGTAGGATGCCTCCTGCATCAAAAGTTAAAATGCTTCAGAGCTGGATAGGTGTCAGATCACTACCGCTACTAGATATGTTGACTGGTTTTGGTTAAGAGCTCATGTTCCTTTGAACGATGCAGTTGTTTAATGCAGAAAACCATCAGGTCAAATCATAATGGTTTTCTGGCATTTAGGACTAAGTCAGAATGAGGACATTCATAGTAAGCACATGGGTAAATGTAATTAGAAAATGGTCCATTGCAAATTTGGCTTAAGGAGGCTTGGCAAGCAATATTGCAGCTTACTGACAAGGCTTTAAAATTATGCCTAATGGAGCCAGTTCACCATTGAACTGGCTGGTATGTCACATGACATACCAGCAGGAGTGTGACTCTTTCTGGTATGTCATGTAACCTATAGGTTGTTTTGATTGTGGTTTTGCAAAATATTCCCTATCCACCTCACTTACAATATGTAGGAGTTTTTACAAAATGGACGTGTTTCCAGTTGGCGTATTTTCTATTCACAATTTCAATTTGCAGTTTCAAGGGTAATGGAAACACATCTACTCCTTTATCTCATATGCCAGTTGCAGCCTAAAGCCTTTTCACCTGCTTCTAGTAAGTTTTAGTCAGTAGTTCCCAAAACCGCAGATCTAAGGTTTATTACTTGGTCTCCTCTCAGTTGCTTTTATAAAGGAAGAGGATTAATCAGAACAGCTAGTGATTGGCTGTGTAGATGGTGAAGCAGTCCTCTCCATCTGTTAGCCTAAAAAAACATAGTGTTTTAAACTTTATGGGACGGTCTCGCCAAATTGTGGCTCCCAGGGAAATTCATTTTCATTCTTGCTCTGCAATGCTGTTGCAGGAAATTATTTAGGTTTGGATGAATGAAAGGGACAGCTTCTATGCCAAACCTGTTATACACTAATTTACTTCAAAGATGGGTACTCTGCTTCTAGGAATATCACTGCTGCTTATCTTATCTGTTGTAGGCTTCAGACTTAGCTGGAAATTCACTTTTCAATCCATTTATTGTCAGAAGTTAGACATGCATGTTCAATCTTGTATACATTCATATGCATCCTATTTTCTTTCTGTCTTTATTTTTCTGCAACTCATGATGAGGAATGTCTGTCAAGTTAAGCAAAATCATCCACCCAGTCAGAGACCCTTTAATCTGGGTGCCCTAAGTCCTTATATATACTTTGTGATGCTGTGGGATTAATCTAAAGTGGAGAGAGTCCATACTTGTTGATAGTTGCTTTGTTTTTGTTTTGTTTTGTTTTGTTTTTTTACTTTATAATCAGTCAATGTCTGCTATTCTTGTAAACTAACTTCATTTTGTACTATATATAACAGAACTATATTAATTATCAAACGAAGTATTGAATTGGTATGTTTGATATTTTGACTTTGTCTGCATAACTGTTAAGATAGAATGGACAGAGTGAATCAAAGAGAATCTGATTAAATGGAGGGGAAATTTTAGTTGTTTTTTTTTTTTTGTTAAAACTGAGCCTGTATAAAGCAGCTAAAACCTACGCCTTTGCACACCTTAATCACACCACACAGATTAGCTCTTCAGACATTCAGATTTGATTACAATCTCCTGTTAAACATCACTGAAAACAGAGAAGAAAAACTAGGAAGCGGTAACAAAGAGTGTCTGTTTAGGCTTCAGATAATTCTGTTGTGGTGAACGCACCTCTTTACCTGTGGGGAGTTGGCAACAAAACCAACATAAGCATACAAATCACATCATCCTCCAGAAAAAAAATGCTGTATAAAGTATTGCAGGAGCAGGAAGAGCAGCTGCCTGCCTGCTAGCAACATCTTTCAGTGTTGTATCTATTTATCAGAAATGGGGAATTTGCTAACAAATTAAAGCATTTAAAAAAGGCAACATATTGTAACACAGATGCCCTGTATGTAATCTTCACCAATCCTTTGTAGAGACTAGATGACTTCAGAGTGTATCTCTGCTTTATTTTTTTTTTATTTTTATCAAATTATATTTTAATCTGTTCAATCAGTAATCAGTAAAGTTGGTGAAAGCTCATCAGTCTTGCGCGTGTGTCCAGGCTATAAAGCAGGCCACTGCAGTGTTGAGTGTTTTTTTTTTTTTTCCTCCTTTCCAAGTCATCATACGCCATTCATTTTCTCCTGTCACAGAAAGAAGCACTTAGCTTTGTAGCCAGCACACCTTGAAGGAAGCACTTAAAGCCCATTATTAACCCATAACAAGCCCTGAGAGACACAGGGCATGGGGAGCTATGGGTTTGACTTCATTCTTCTCAGTTGGATGATTCACAGCATTGTAGGCACTGTGAGGAGTTGTTGGTTCACTCCCTAGTTGGGGAGTAAACGGCAGACATGATGGCCACCTGGAGAATGTTTGTAGGTGTTTCAAGTTGTGACCTGTATGTGTAACTGTTGCCTCAGACAGTTTGCTAAATCAGTGAGGAAAATGTGAGTCTGCCAGTTATGTAATCAGTGCAATGCATGCACAAGGCAAGCATCATTTTGTAGAATGTTTTTACTAATATGTATTTGCAATTGCATACTGTTACTTTCAGAGCAGTGTCAGCAAGTAGAGGTTGTGTGTTTTCTCATTATAAATGTGAAGTCCTCAAAATGAAAGGAATGTCCTCTTGAGTCTGTCTGCTCATTCTTGTGATGTGGCTTTAATATGGTCATTGTTCTTTGTCTAGTGCTCATGAACAACTGACTATCCTCTCTATCCATGGATTCTCTGTTCACTGCTCTTTAAAATGCAGATTAATTTGTTATGGTGTTTGTGACAAAGTAGTGCAAACAAAATGGATTTGATGACATCCAAGTAATAGTTTTCTCTGGTGTGTTTTTATTCTTTTTGTTTCTTTTTCTCTTTTTACTTTTTTTTTTTTTTTTTTTGCTGTGTTATTATGCGTTTTTTTTTTTCATGTGCATTGTTGTGTTTTCTAGTCATTTTAACTAAAGAAATGCTGCCTTGAAAAGTAGAGATGCACCAGTTGATCAGGTGATGAACAGAACTGGCTTTTTGTTTTTTATTTATTTTTTTATTTATTTTTTTATTTACTTTGTTTTTTTGGGTTTTTTTTTATTGTTTTTTTTTTCAGTAAGTTATGATGCATTCAATGGTAAACATGTCATAAGTGTCATCTGTGCTTATATGTCACAACTATGCAGTGATGGTATAAATGCCAACTACGCCATAGTGGAGGATTTATTCTGTTGTCGTCGTAGCTCTGTAATTAGTCTGCCAGATGCTAGTTGGTGCTGGCTTTTTGTGCAGTTTTGAGCTTCCTTTTATTTACTTCTTTCACATACTTCACACATGGCAACTATAACAGAACGGAGGACAGTGCTAACAAGCTGAATGTGTGAACTTGATCCACCTATAGTTGTGACTTGCTTTGGTCTGTAAATTAGTTCCCTTCACAAGCAATGTAGTCTGTATGTTTACATACAATAAGAGAGATTTAAATTATTGCATTAGTCCGACTGATATCAATGTTTTAAAAGCCATGTATACACCTTTTTCTTTTCTTTTAAGATCAAATGTCAGGGCCCCTTGCAGCTTTAATGTAGCCATTTCTCCTAGATTCCCTTTATGTTTGTTGTTATTATTATTATTATTATTATTATTTATTATTATTATTAATTCAGCTATAATTCATGTTTCATCTGTTGGAATTAATCCGTCTTTGAAAGTTGTGATTAATAAAGAAGTTTCTTAATACGGGCGGATTTTATCCATTGATAACAGAAACAATATGTTTCAGATATAGCCAAGAATTGGCCACAGATGGGAAAGCCCTTTTTTTTAAGTCTCGTCAATAGATTATAGACCTATGATAATGCCGGCTCAAGATGTAATGTCTTGGTTTTGCTGTAAAATCTAGTACGGACATCTATAGACTATGTGTAATGGCACATTAACATATCAACACTTGTGTTTGCTATTGATATAAACTTAAGGCAATAATGAATCACTACTTATGTTGATTAAAATATGCAATTTTATCTCAGAAAGGTCCCATACAGTGATCATGGATTTGTGTTCTCTAAGATGGATCCCTGAGATGCCAGTTTTGGGGCTTTTTTTGTGTGTGTGGTGTTTTAATCTGATCTCATCCTGTGGTTTACAGTTGGAGAGAGTCTTCAGCTACAATAAACTTAATTTCTGACCTCTTTGCTTTAATTCAAAGTTTCCAACAGTTTAGCCTGTCCTAAAACGCCTTGAAATCTCTGTTTTTACAGCACTTTGAACAAAATAGAGCTCTTGTAAGGTGAATTTGGGATGATAAATGTTTCTCACTATTGGTGTACGTGAGTCTCATCCGCAACATTGTCTTGGGGTTTTGTTGAGCTTCCTGCAGGGAGCCAGCCGTTATCTTTACACCACGATCACTATGTGGAGAGTTATTTCTGGATGCCATGTTGCTATGTTTTATTCCCCAGCAGCTAAAAATATAGTCTTACCTCTCTGGTCATGGACTTCAGATATAATCTGTATTGTTTTTGATTAGGCTGTTTCAATGATGCTTTTGTGGTGGTTAATTCTTTAGTGTGAAGTAGTTGGATGATGAAATGTCTATTTTACAGACACTTGCAATCACAAACACTCAAGCAGCTGCTGGGACAGCCAGGGAAATTGTGTCACCGCTGCTTTGTGTGTCTGTGATGTGGTTATACATGTTATGTGTCCTTAGGGAGCAGGTCACCTCTGTTGCAGCTGTCTCTGGGGTGAAAGCTTGGCATGCTCCTGAAATTTGCAAAGATCCTCTCTGCTCTGCTCAACACAAAGCCGTAGTTTTCTCAGAACGCACATGTGTTATAGTTCATAGCGCACACACACTGAGGCACCTCCAGCGGGCACGCGACATACCCCATGCAAGCCAACTGCTCCCTCAATCAAATGTTTTAGCACATGAGAGCTGAGGTGCGCCAAGAAGAACAGCATCTTGCTGTTAATCTGGACCAAATAGGATTTAAAAACTGATTTAAGAAAATCATTGATTCAGTGAAGCCAGCTCAGGCCTGAAAAGCATCTTGATATAAATAGGTACTTGAGTGTTGGAATTCTTGGCAAATATTTTGCTTTCCTTGACTTTTTCCTCTATCTGCATCAATTGGGATCCAGATTCCTCAAATTGAGACCCTTAGCAAACGTGTGGCGTAATATTACTATGTCATTGAAACATTCCCGGGAAGAGTGATATGCAGCTATGTAAGAGGATCAGCACAGTTGGTTCAGCCAGCTGCAGCAGTTGCAGTCAAGCACGTTCACACACATGCAAACACACACACACAAGAAAAGTGTGGGTCAAATGGACCTCTCCCCCAAGAGGGAAAAAAGACCAGCCATCTGCTGTTGGTCACAGCACTCGTTCAGCTCTTGTGCACTCCCACCATTCATACATTGACACATGCATGCACGTTCAGCTCAGCTTTCTTCCATGCCATATTCCTTAAGTCTACACCCCCAGCCTGTGAATATACATGCTCCCACCCCCCACTCAACCACACGTGGCTTTTCATCCCACTCTCTACCAGTTTTTGCCATCCCTTACAGTGCATTTAACCTCAGACAACAGCAGTTATGTATGTATGTGCTCCTCACATGGACTTTGGAAGTCTCACCATCAACGGGCCACATCAAAGCTTGTAGAGGATTTTCAAGAGGATGCTGCAAGTCACTGCTGTAGTATCAGTTTTGAAGGTGTAATTCAAGGACAATGTGGGTAAATACTTTTCCCCCATGATGTGGCAAGGATTTCTGCCTTTGTACTCCCACGATGAAGACGATGGTGTAGAGAATTAACCTAAATAATTTTGAGTGTCCATCATCCAAGTAAACGCAGACACAGTTGGGATTCAGGACAGCTGCTTTGACT
The DNA here is from genome assembly GCA_014839995.1 of Xenentodon cancila. Taxonomy (NCBI): domain Eukaryota; kingdom Metazoa; phylum Chordata; class Actinopteri; order Beloniformes; family Belonidae; genus Xenentodon; species Xenentodon cancila. Next base: position 15,244,218 of record CM026206.1, read on the forward strand.
CGTCACAGAAGATCGAGTAAAACACAGTATTTCTGTGCATATTGTGGCCAGTAGCTAACCAGACCAGAGTGGAAGATGTACTGGGAATTGTGGCTAAGCCAGGTCACAGCCAGTGCTGCACTGCAGTGTATGCTCCTTCAGAACAAAGGTGAGCTGATCTTGTTTGTAGCTGTTGTGACACAGTTGGCCTTTTTCACTCTTGCTGATGGTTCAAATGAACAAGTTTCAAGTTTTCATATTTAGTAGCTTTTGTTAAGAACGTGTGTTTCGGCCACTGTAGTGGCAAAATATTAGTATTTATTAAATTCTTGATTGTGTGGTCGGTTGTTTCATTCATAGAGTATACTTTGTGTTTGTTGTAGCTTTTGTTATAAGACTAAACCATATTTTCATGAGATCAGTTTTTTGGGTTTTTTGTTTTTTTTTTGTATATGCAAAGGCTTTTTCATCATTTGGAATTGAGGACAAGTGTGTCTACACAATTATTGTTAAACTTTTATATCTTTACTGTGGGGGGCGCAGAACTACTTTCTATGCCTTTTTTTTGTAGTAAAGAAAAGTAGTCTTCACCTTTTTAACTGAAACCAGATTTTATGTGTAATCTTCTGCAAATGCAGAATTACTAGTTGGTGAGGATGGTGTAACAGGATTGCCAGGTTTAACAACAGAACAACTTGTACACTGTATAACTTTTCCACAAGGAAAAACGATGTAATGAATCATGTAGTTTCATCTGTATAGGATGCGTTGGTCGTAGTGTGGTGGCACATCCGATGTTGAAAAACATAAGAAAACTCTCACTTGTATTATGGGCTGGCCTTTGTTTTGGAGTTTGTGTTGCTTTTTTAAACTTTGACTAAATCTTCAGATTTATAGACGTTTTTCTGAAATTGCATTCAAATATGTCCATGTTTCAAACAAACTGATATAAACGTGCATATAGGTTGTTTTGTTTTTTTCCAGTTATGGTTAGGTGTTTATGGGGGGGAAACGGATCATCCATCTTCTTCTTTATCTGTCACTCCATTCCAGTCGAATCCTCAACCATTCGTTTAGCAGCTGCCCAGACATGCAGCAACTTTGGCAGCTGACGTTGAGTACACAATGTCTTAGCTACACACATACCAACTAAACATTGTGTCCCAGTGGGTGTGTCTTTGAGCGTACAGCGTAGATATTTCCAATACCAGAGGCTTTTGATGCCCCTCCCTCTGTTTTTGCACATATACGTGCATGAAAAACACTCCCACCTCAGATCTTATCGGGCTGAAGCTAGATACAGTAGGCCTCTCTGTATAGTAAGAGATAAAAGTACTCTCCAGAGAGTAAAATCGACAAAGTGATGCTTTTGAGGTGCCTACAGCCAAGCAGCAGCTTTGAAGAAGAATGGGCTGCTCTGAGTGGCCTTCATCTCCGCACAGGGATCAGGCAGGGGACACAGCCTGAACATGCAGGTAGACTACCTGGAGAATAGTACGTTAAGTTTATGAAGAAATGTGTATGTATAGAGCATTTAGCTTAGTGTTGCCCTGTAGCCCAGATATTATCTGTTGCTCTTTCAGGTATTATATTGTTTAATCAGATATATTTTGTTTCCCATGGCACAGTTTAATTTCTTACTTGCTGACGCTTAACTCCTCCTCTTTCCCAGAAGCTCTGACAGAGGCAGTGCGCTGGAGCTCCAAGGAGAACCTACTGGGGGCGGCTGAGAGCGACCCAAACCTCTTTGTTGCACTTTATGACTTTGTTGCTAGTGGAGACAACACACTCAGCATCACCAAAGGTAAAAAAAAATAATAATAATTAATAATAAATGGATCAAAGATTCCTCTTGACTTGTGTTTTCAAAAAATTGTTTCACAAATAAGATACTTTTTTTGGGGGGGGGGATTCTACCTAAATGTCTTTTGCTTTACTTCATTTTTTTCCACGTACCATCACTTAAGGTTGTTGCTTAGCAACATGTCTCTCGCTCTACTTTTCCATGTTATTGATTGCTGTCAACCACGCCTCACTAAGCAACACTGCTGGCATTTGTTGCAATAGCGCAGAGCGCAGTCATCAATAACATTCTCGAGGCAGATCTGGTGATTGGCACATCCGCACCAGCTAGAAATTATGAAGTTAAAGCATAGTTCTTCCAGAGGAATGTTGTGTGGTAATAAAGTTTGCTTCATAACAGAAGAACCCAAGATTTTGTTTTTTTTTTTTTGTTGTTTTTTTTTTTTTTTTGAAAGCCAAACATTTACGTATATTATTTGCTTGAGGTGGGTTTTTTTTTGTAGTAACAAGAAATGTTACCTGAAATAGTAAAAAAGCAAAAAGAAAAACTTTTCATTTTATGCTTTATATGCTTTATTATGATTTTCTTTTGCATCATGCAACAGTAATTTAAGCAATTGGACAATTGTAATGTTCTTAGCAGTTAAGTCTGTGTTTGCTGACCAGTCTAAAGCATTAAATTTGATGCAGCGTTAATTCTTCATGTTAAGACTTTCATGGCAGCTGGTTGAAAAGGAAATGATGTTTAGACCCTGACTCATGGAATGAATCTGAGATTTCTTCCCACATGGAAGCAAATGTGCACTACCAGGCTTCACTGCACTTTTCCTACATGTCTACTTCTTTGCTCGGTCAAACGGAAAGAGCCCATCATGCTCTCATGTTATATTAATTCAAAATTAGTTCAGCTGAAATAACAGGTGAATAACACGGTGAGGGGAGATCTAGCTAGCCCTCGTCTTGGGCTGATCATTGTCTCTTCTTCATGCCAGGCCAAACTAGGCTAAAGCCAGACCAGTGTCTTTCTTCACGCACAATGTGAAACAATGAGGCACTCAATGTTTCCACTTCCACTAAAGTTTGGGGCAAAGAAGGCAGACACAGAGGAGACTGGTGGATTGGTGGGCTAGACATGGAGGATCATCTGTTCAGTGTAGTTCTCTAGACTGTTAATAATGTGTGAGAAATAGACCTGCAGCCCAGAGTATTGGCTGTCATGGCCATCTTACTTCCTTCATTCACTATAGCATTTTCTTTGTCAGTGTCCACTTTATTGCACTGCAGTATGCTTTATGAAATACTTTACACAAGCTTGTTGCTGCTGCTGGTCAGAATGTAAAGTGGTGAGCAACTCCAAACCAAAGAGGATTAACATTTAAAGTCTTGTGCGACAAATCAGTTTAGTCAATAATATTCCATCAGGAATTTCAAATGAGAAAACAAAGACATGTCATTGTTTTTGTGCAAGACACAAAAGTGACAATAGTCCAAGCAGTATGTATTTACTGCTTATGAGACCCTGGCTGTGAATATGATTAGAAATAGTTGTTTAGCTTGTCAGACGCTTATAAAAGACAGTAATTTGTGCTTCTAACTGGATTCCAGGAATCAACTGTCATGGTGCTTCTCCTCTTGATTCATTTTCTTTTCCCCCCATCCTTCATCCAACTGGCAGCACTGAGTGTTGCTGCATTCAGTGTTTTGCCACACAGAGGTCTCCTTCCAGCCCAACAGTCTCTCCACTCCCTCATGTCTCCTGAACTGACGTCAGAGACAAGAGACCAAGTCACTACATGCTTTGTTTAGCCAAGCCCTCTAACAGATCTTTCACTCGCCTAACCCTGTCATTGTTGCATGTTCTGTTATGTAGTTTCACTGAGAAGCGAGTCATCTCTATGGCACCTTTTCAGTGTATATAAGTAACATGCAAGGAAAGGGAGGAGACTGTATAGTTTAATAGATTAATAAATGAAGTAACGCATTTTAATTTTCTAAAATGATTTTGTCTCAATGGATTTTAATATGTATCCAAGTCCCTAATTGTCTCTCTTGTCTCTTTACAAAGGACAGTTTGTGCACAATGCTGAAATCAAAGCTTTTAGGTTTCTCTTAAAACCAAGCTACTCTGCCACCTTTCAAGACATCGTACCTGCTCTACCTTCCAGGTGAGAAGCTGCGTGTGCTGGGCTACAACCAGAATGGAGAGTGGAGTGAAGTACGGTCTAAGAATGGCCAGGGTTGGGTGCCCTCCAACTACATCACACCAGTCAACAGTCTAGAGAAACACAGTTGGTACCATGGACCTGTGTCCCGCAGTGCTGCAGAGTACCTGCTGTCCTCCCTTATCAATGGTAGTTTTCTGGTCCGAGAAAGTGAAAGCAGTCCTGGACAACTGTCCATATCTCTGCGCTATGAGGGCAGAGTCTACCACTACCGGATCAACACAGCCACCGATGGAAAGGTAGAAGCATGAAGCACAGTTTAACTTTCTATCGCTGTGATCTTAGTAATGTAAATGAATTAACTGTTGAAATCACAAATGTTTTGCTTTATTTTCCAGCTGTAAAAGATGTATGATCATTTTTTTTCTAAATATGTCTTTGTCCTCTTACATGCCACTTCCACAGGTGTATGTGACATCTGAAAGCCGTTTTGCTACTCTTGCCGAGCTGGTCCACCACCACTCCACTGTACCTGATGGCCTGGTCACCACACTGCACTACCCTGCACCAAAATGTAACAAGCCCACAGTGTACGGTGTGTCACCCATACATGATAAGTGGGAGATGGAGCGCACAGACATCACCATGAAGCACAAACTAGGAGGAGGCCAGTATGGGGAGGTGTATGTTGGAGTCTGGAAGAAATACAACCTCACAGTGGCCGTCAAAACACTCAAGGTTTGAGCAGGTTACTCTACGTAGCCAGTTTGATTTCTGTGGGATTTAGTTTGAGTGAATCAAATGTTCATTTCTGCTGTGTATATTCCATCAACCTTTATGTAGCTGCATCGTGAGACATAATCAAAAATGGGTTTATATCAACACCTGCAGGTGGATGTAGGTATTACACGTGACAGTCCCAGTTAATAGTGTAGACTAGGTTTACATCTGGTACACTTATCCATCCTGCTGAAAAATATTCTTTATTGATTTTTGTTCCCATGTCTGTCCCAACAGGAGGACACTATGGAAGTTGAAGAGTTTCTAAAAGAGGCAGCAGTAATGAAAGAGGTTAAACACCCAAACCTTGTTCAGCTTCTTGGTTAGTATATATCTACAGCATGGCCTGTTATTTATTCATATCACATTGTTTTCATTAAAAACCTATTACTTGCTTCCCTGACACATTTCATTTAACTCTAGTTGGCGTGCTTACTCTCCCATAGGTGTTTGCACGTTGGAGCCTCCGTTCTATATCGTGACAGAGTACATGCCACATGGCAATCTACTGGACTACCTGAGAGATTGTGAAAAGGCAGAGGTGAATGCAGTGGTGCTGCTCTACATGGCCACACAGATCTCTTCTGCCATGGAATACCTGGAGAAGAAGAACTTCATACACAGGTAAAGGAATAGTTTAGTGTGCATCCATGTTTGATGGGATTATGTTTCTTTACATTTGTCTAACGTTACCTCCCTCCCCCCTCACTTCTTCAATCTCAGGGATCTTGCAGCGAGGAACTGCCTGGTTGGGGAAAATCATGTTGTGAAAGTTGCAGACTTTGGTTTGAGCCGATTAATGACTGGTGACACTTACACTGCCCATGCTGGAGCCAAGTTCCCCATCAAGTGGACAGCACCAGAGAGCCTCGCATACAACACCTTTTCCATCAAATCTGATGTCTGGGGTAAGAAATACATTGCCATACATTCTTATTTAGACTGAATTTAACAGAGTCATCATATTTGATCACCTGAATTCTTCTATTTCAGCATTTGGGGTGCTTCTTTGGGAAATTGCCACCTATGGCATGTCTCCATATCCAGGCATTGATTTGTCTCAGGTCTATGATCTCCTGGAGAAGGGTTATCGCATGGAGCAACCAGAGGGATGCCCGCCCAAAGTTTATGAACTCATGCGAGCATGTAAGTGAAATTTATTACCCAAGTAATTCACCCACACTTGAAAGCAGTGCATAGAAAATCGTCTATGCTAGTTTGAAGTGATAAGTCTCTATACTTGTTATTGTTTTCATAGCCTGTAAAATAGATTTGAATAGGCATAGGCCATATGTATTTTTGTGCTTCATATCTGCTTTGTCAGGATTGTCTCTGTACTTTGCAGTAAGGATTAAAATTTTTGTTTCGTTCTTCCAGGCTGGCAGTGGAGCCCATTAGATCGGCCTTCGTTTGCAGAGATCCACCAAGCATTTGAGACCATGTTCCACGACTCCAGCATTTCTGAAGGTACACTAACACATTGCTTGTTCATAGTTATTGTCATTCTTCTCTCATAAATGACATTTGGAAAATCACAGCACTGACTTTGTTAAATGTGGGAACTGCATTCCAAATGACTATAGACTTTTATTTTCACATTTTTAGATGACTAATTTAATACAGTTTGTAAATAGGTGGATTTGACCAGAAGCTGTTTGTCAACAAACAGTTTTCTTCTTTGCTTAACAGAAGTAGCAGAGGAGCTTGGTAAGACGGCGTCTTCTGGTCAATGTGGACCACTGCAGTCTTTCAGTCAAGACATGCCCCTGTTGCCTTCCAAATCCCGCTCAGTCCACAAGCACACAGAAAACAAGGAAAACATCGAGGGTGGACTGGAAGCGCGCTCTGATCACACCATGCACAGTCACTCAGGTACAGCCAGGCACGCCCATCTTACCACCAACCAGTTGGGTAAACCGCTTTATTCTGCAGGTTTTTCAAACGACAGCGATAAAAATGGGCAGCTGCAGCGCCGCAAAGGTCAACGTCTGAGAAGAAGGGCCATTATTTTCCTCTCCAGCTGATTAGAGCCACATCTGTTATACCATCAATATATCTCTTCTGAGGTTTAAAATGGTCTGAAAAGGTTTTCCCACACTTGCCAGTGATGACTTTGTTTTAATGCATTTAAACAACAAACTGAAGACCATCCTAAAACACAGTTTCTAAGTAGCTGAGATGATATTTGTCTTTGCAACCATCCTCTCTAATCTTAAGGATTTTTTTTTTTTTAAATCCTTTCTCATTTCTTTTGATATTATTGCTCAGCAATAAAATACATCTAAGATGTTGTTAAGATCCATAAAACTAAAACCCCAGTAATGGGATTCATATTTATGACTACCTGCAAGCACTCCTAATGCATCTAGCACCATGGATAATCAATATTTTTTCACACTTGAGTCAAATCAATTGATATTTACTATACAATTTTTATTTTTTATTTTTTATTTTTTTTTTAATCATTTATATTTAGACATCACAAGAAATTTCTGTGGAGTATGTATAATGTATGATGTGTAATGTTTGTCTTTTATATTAAACATAAGTTATTGCTTATTTATTATTAATTTAAATACCTTTTTATGTTTTTGCGGTTATGTAATGTGTGTAAAATATATTGTCTGCTTTTGTCTTTCACTTCTGTCACTGTGTCAAAATTCATCTTTTATGTTTTGGTCCATCGATACGAGTGTTTACCAATAAAGGAAAACGCCATGTTCATGAAGTCATACATCTAATAAAAATGCAAACTTCAAAGTACTAAAGCACAAAATACTCAAAATACAGTACTGTGTAAAAGTCTTAAGCCCCCCCAGTTTTGTTTATCAAAGCTTTAGAGACCATCCACGTTTAATATTCAGGCTCTTATTCAGATATAAACAGAAAGACAGCGATGGTATCAGAGGTAGACCAATTAATCTGTTGGGGTTTTTTTTAAGATATATGTAATAAGCATTTACCCCATTAAAAAGAAAAACTGAACATATGCACACAAAAAATAATTCAGAACACAATTACTTTATAAGCAAAAGCAAATATTTATTGTGACCGAGCTCAGATTTAAATCTTTTTAAGGAAACGTACAGATGTTTCAAGGAAATGAATTCACAATTCAAGAAAGCAGGTTCCTAAATTATCTGATTTTATCTTAAAGAGACTAGAAAATAAATATAAATGTCATTAAAATGTTAACAAGGCGAAGGCATTCCTAAGATTTTGTACACAGTACTGTAAACTCTGTTTTAACACTGACTGTCTGATAAATCTGAAATAAGATGGTTCAAAGTCTTTATATATTTATAGTCATTTTTTAAGTAAACGTCTGTTATGAGTGGAGGGAACTTCATTGTGGATGTTGGGAATTTATCTTTCACCTGCTACTATACTTGCTCTTATTTACTTTTGTAAGTATAACAGCTTAGCTTTTGCAGTTTCCCTTTTAGATTATGAAAAACCTGATTATTTGCTGGATAAAATTGTGGACGACTTTGATTTAAGGGACAGCATTAAGTAGCATCTCCTGAGACTGGAACAGGTTTCACAGTTTCTGTTGTGCACATTTAATCATCGAGTCTGTGTCTTTGATACCTTGTCTCCTATAAGAGCAACTTTTATATCGGCATGTGTGCGTGCACATTTTGAATCAATGGATTCAATATTTCCATTGATTCCCCTGACAAGTTTTTCCAAGCGCATGAGTTTCTAAGAGGAGAAAAAACATCCTTTAGAGTGACAAGAAATAAGCTGTGTTACAGTAACATGGAAATAATGTCAAGTTGAGGATGCTCAAACTATAAATCAGGCTGATATGATCCATTTCTTGGTCCTTTTAAGATTTTGATGGAGTTTTGATGAAGTGTTCCATGTGAGTGATTTCATTTTGTGATTGTAATCCGTTTATGTTCTCTCTCCAGGCTGGGCTTCAACTTTGCTCGGAGGGGATAGCATATCGGGCAGCTCCCCCGCCCTGCCCAGAAAACAGCAGCCACGAGATAAATCTCCCAGCAGCCTTTTGGAGGATACACATGATATAGGCACATTTACACGAGACCGCAAGACTGGCTTCTTTAGCTCCTTTATAAAGAAGAAATCTTCCTCCTCCTCGTCATCTTCACAACTCCAACAGAACCTCCCGACGCCTCCCAAGAGAAGCAGTTCCTTCCGGGAGATGGAAACGCAGCCTCACAAGAAATATGAGCCCACAGCTGATTTCAGTGCTCCACCTCCACTGCCACAGTCGGACAGTTTAGGTGGCTTTCCTGCCTCGCCGTCTCATTCCCACGGGGAGCCCACGCAGACGCAGTCCCGTTGCTGTGGGGCTGCATTTGGACAGAAACCATCAAGTGGAGGTCTTGGTTCTCAGCTGACGAGTGGCAGCAGTTGGGGTGGACTAGCTGGCTTTTTCACCCCCAGACTTATCAAAAAGACCCTGGGGCTACGAACTGGAAAAACAGCCTCTTCAGAGGAGGGTGGAAGTATAGTTGGAGCACCCAAACCTTTCCCTAGGTCCAATTCTACCTCCTCAATGTCAGCTGGACTGCCAGACTTGGAGCGCATGGCTCTGACTTTACCTAGGAACCGCAGTGCTAAACCCCCTCTGGAGAGAACTGCCTCCACAACTTCCCAGCCAGAGAACGGGACTGCACGGCCCTCAGAAACTCTGCTGAAGAGGATGGATGAGGGGACTGCACAGATCAGGGAAAGGCCCAAAGCTAAGCTACTACCCCGGGGCACTGCTGTAGGGGTTAGGGCACCAGGGGTTGGGGGGGAAGTGGGGTCATCGGACAGTGCATCTCGGGTTAGGGAGGGTAAAGAGGAAAATGTCGGGCTGGACAGACAGCACAGCTGGTCTCCTCCCTGTAAGACCTCTAGTTCGAGCGTGCCACCTGGCTCAGCAGCTGCACCAACTCATAACCACAAAGTTCCAGTCCTGATCTCCCCCACACTGAAGCATAGCCCAGCTGATGTGCACTTAGTCGGGCTAGACTCTCAGGGGAATCGTTTTAAATTGCTATCTGAGCACCAAGGAGACCGGGACAGGCCGCGACTTGTCAAACCCAAGTGCGCTCCTCCTCCGCCTCCCACTCTGCGCAGTCTGCAGCACGCCTGCAGCGGCGACAGGGAAGAGCAGGTCAGTGAGGCACCTGTAGAAGTAAATGGAGACACATTAAAAGGTCACAGGTCAGGGCGAACATCAGGAGGAGCCATGACAGGTAGACCGTCAGTGCCACCACCACAAGTGCCTCCAGCGTCTTCCTCCCCCATCTCTTCTTCTTGCCCTGCAAGCACCAATACAACTCCCACCAAAATGGCCAATGGAGCCACCCCCACTGCCTCCTTGCACATAGCAACATCTGTTGGTTCCAAAGTGGCCCTGCGGCGGACCAGGCAACAGGTGGAGAGGGTGCCCCTGGAGCGGGTTAGCCGAGAGACCTTGCTGGAGTGTGCTGAGGGCCTGAGCAGCGCTCTCCATGCCAGCTCTGAAAGCCCCTCCAGTAGCCAGGTGCTGGACGCTGGCCACCAGCTTCTAGACTACTGCTCAGGTTACGTGGACTGCATCCCTCAAATGAGGAACAAATTTGCCTTTCGAGAGGCAGTGGGTAAGCTGGAGCTAAGTCTGCAAGAACTGAGAGCATCGTCTTCGGGAGGTGGGGGGCTGAGCATTGTGGGATCCAACACTGTGCTGGACAACCTACACAGCTGCATTAAAGAGATTAGCGATGTAGTTTAGAGGTAGCCACTGTGACAGCGCCAATTGTCGTCTCCAACAACCAGACAGATCACTTATATTCCGTTTTTTTTTTTTTTTTTATGCTTGTGATTCAGTCAATAGCTTTTTGGGGGACAGAATGAGAAATAAACTCTAAAAGTACCTCATAGAAATCACTACAAAGTGTTTTTTTTTTTTTTTAATTGTTTACAAAATCAGTTTCATAAAATGCCAGTGTGGACACTAACTTTGCTCTCAACTGTACATACTAAGAAACATTAAACCAAACTAAATGTGGTTTAAGTTGTATCAATCGATGTTTTTCCACAAGTTTCCATTCGGCCTCGATAAAGGCCTCTTTGTTAACTGAATGTCAAGTGTGTCAGGTGTCTGTCGCCAGCCAAGAGAGACGGTGAATCTTCTTTTGTCAGTCTAACGTACTGAGCAAGAACGATGTTGATTGTGGCTAGCCTTACTGAAAAAAAGAAAATCAGAAAAATGTTTTCCACCGCCTTGAGCGTTGTTTCATAACTCGGTGCATCATGGGCTGGATGTTTTTTCACAGAAGAGCGTTGTGCTCTCGTTTCTTTGGGAGCTGAATGACCATAAGCCATTTCTTGAGCTGCAGCCATTGCAATGTTAAAGATTTAAAAACAGTTTCCAGATTTAGGGATGTCAAATTGAAATTATTTTGTGTACAGAGGTTTTTGTTGTTTTTTTTTTTTGTTTTTCTTTTGTTTCTCAAACATGATCAATATTTAAATTACAAAACTGGTTTTGCTGGTATTGGATTAAAGCTTTTTTCTTTTTTGTTTTAATAGTCAGTGGAGTATCAATTGCTTTGATGTTGACATTCCCGCACGTCTACCTAAGGCGAAACTATTCAGATAGATAAAGGGATCACTGCATTAATCTCTATTGTCACAATGTGCTCAGTTGTACCATTGCAGTCTTATCACAGTTAAAGTGATTTACATACAATACAACAAATACAGTTTGTTTCCCGCAACGCTGAATGTAGGGCACTTCATTACATGCCTTTGCTTCAGTGGTGTGACTGCTGCTTACACATGGAGCACGAGCCACATCATCAAAAAATGGGAACATTCCTGTCCCCCCCCTAAACCATTTTATTATTAATGTCCAGTTATTGTTGCACACTAGATCTCTTTCTTGTATGATGGAACATAAAAGAGGTGATGGGTGGGAGAGCACAGTCGAGCGCATGAGCAGGTGAGCCAGGGCAGTATTTCTACAAGTGTCCTTCACAGTTTGGACAGTGCTGGATTCCCTGTAGCCCTGTTGTGGCCTCAGTGCCTCAGATTCTTCGATGTAAGAACCCAGTGAAACGCAGAAACCTACTTTAAAATGAACCACACAGGACTGAACTCTACACAAACTGCAGTATGTCTTCAGCACATGAGCGACGAGTGGTTTTATTTGGTTTCTAAACGATGCTTTTGAGAATGTATGAACTTGAATTTTAAATTATTCTTTTTTTTTTTTTTTTTTTCAAAGCACAGACATATTTTGAGAGAAGAGTTATGTAAATGTTTATTTCAGATTCGCACATAAACCTTTGTGTGGTCACAGAGTAAAGAGAAATGTTTTTGACTGGACTGGAGATATGTACTTCAAGACTGAGGCCCATCCACCCAGATCTGAATATGCGCTTTGAATGTATTAATAATCCTTTTTTTTTTTTTTTTTTTTTTTTTTTTTTTTAACCGAATCAAATGTTCAACTTTGTGTGTCTTTGATTTCTTAAGGTGCCATATTTTTTTTAACTTATTTTTCATTTTCATATATATTTTTTTAATTGCAACGTGCCCCTGCTTTAATTTTGGTAACATTAAATAATGGTCCAGAGACAGCTGCTGTGTTTTTACGAGCACACAAGGCTGTGTACAGCACACACATAAAGCAAAGAGTGTTTTACAGTGTTTGTTTGCTTCGTTGACAGTTTGATGTACACTGGATTAGGCCTCAGACACATCGGTTCAGTGACATATGCTGCATATGAATACTCTAAAATCTGTAAACACGGCAACTACATAACACTTTTTAAAATGGTGGCTAATGAAACTTGATGGTAAAAGTTAATGGTACATTTCATTTTTCTATTATGTTGTGTGCCAGTATAAGTTACCTGTATTTTGACAAACAGGATGCTTTTACATAAAATGATTTTTAAATGTCTAATTACTGTGAGTTTAAATTACATGGATTAAAACATGCCATCTTTTTTTTTTTTCCTAATCTTTTTTTGGTGCCTTTTTTTGTGACAAAGTATTTATGTACAGCACACAATGACTGCAATAGATCACAGTATATCAGTGTTTCACCTTATCATTAGAACATTTACTATCTCTGCTCTTCCATGAATTGGTCACTACAGCAGTTCATTTTGAGGTTTATGGTCAGATACAAACTTGAAACCAGTATGTGCACTTTGTCCATTAAAAGGATGTTTGAAAAGTCCTTTTTTTCTTCCCTATTTTTGGGCAATTGACACTAACGGTGCTGCCTGTATACATGAACAAATGACACATTTATATACGAGTCAGAATCCAAATTTGGGAAGAGTTATGTGTAAATTTGTGCAAGTCTGGAAGGAAAGCTGTCACTCACATTCGGTGCCCCAATAGATGTTTTTTTTTCCCCCTCCTTCCTGAATCTAATATCTAGATCTATGCTTCTGAATTATTGAACTGATCACACATTTCTGCTCATTCTCACCGCCTGTTATTTATCTGTCTTGCATTTACCTTGAATCTTTTATTCCCTCCCTGTTTGGAGAGCAGCTCTGGAGCACGTGTGTACACATCATTATACCAAAGGCCATGTCTTCAGTTGGATTAGTGCAATGTAAAACCAGACACACCACAGTGGAATATGTGAATCTAAACAGGGATAAAAATGTCAGATGTTAACATTTTTTTTATTGTACAAAAAATATATATATTTTGGGGGTTTTTTTGTTTTTGTTTTTTTTTTTTTTATTTAAAGCTCACGTTATATTACTGTGAAGATCTGCTTATCAGTGTTAAGCCTATTGTAAATAATAAAGATATTGATGAATACTGCAGCGTTACTGTTGATTTTATAAATCACATACTTGAAGTTTGACTTTAGTCAAGCACAGGGATAGGCAGAAGTTTGGCAGATTCATATTTCCACTCATATTGAACATTATTAATATTAAATATTTCTCCTAATTCTGCCTCAGTTCTTTGCAAAGACACCCCTCAAGTGGTGACATTTCTTATGAGTATCGTCGCGACAGAAAGTTACATGTGGAAGCAGCAGATTATACCTTTACAAAGATCCGCAAGTAATCAAAAAAGACTTAAAACTTGTTAAAGACGAGGCAAGTTCATCTTTATAGCTAATTTCATATACAAGACAATTCAAAGGGATTTACATAAAAATAAGGTTTATAAAAATATATTAAAAAATAAAGGAGTTTAAAAGCAAAAATTAAAAACAGACAGATATAAGTTAAAAAGAATAAAACAAATGAGATGCAACAAATAAAGGTTGAAGTGCATAATGGTTGGATTACCAAAATGCAGCAGTAAATAAACGGTTTTTAACCTTCACTTAAAGCAGTTGAGAGTTTTAGTAGTCCTGATGCATTCTGGGAGTCTCTTCCAAAGGTGAGGAGCATAAAAGCTGAACGCTGCCTCACCGTGTTAGGTTCTAACTCTGGGAACAGAAAGTAGGCATGACACTGACGAACTTGGGGTTCTGGTTGGTTCATGTTGGACCAGGAGATCAGTGTAAAGATTTAAGAACTGCAGTTATATGGTCCCCTCTCTTGGTCATAGTGAGGACTCGAGCAGCAGCGTTCTGAATGAACGGCAGCTGTTTGGTGGATTTTTTTAGGGAGACTTGGGAAGTTTTTCTAAGTCCTGCTGTCCTTTGATCCTCGATATGTTCTTCAGGTGATAATAGGCTGACTTTACTACTGTCTTAATGTGGCTGCTAAAATTCAGGTCTGAGTCCAGAACCGCTCCCAGATTTCTGGCTTGACTATTGGTTTTTAGCTTTACAGTTTAAAGCTGAGTGCTGACTTTTAATCTTTATTCCTTGGCTCCAAACACTATTATTTCTGTTTTGTCTTCAATTAACTGAAAAAAAAAACTCTGGTACTTCCTGTCTAATTTGATCAATGTTTGAATTAGGTTATAGTCTCCTGGTGAGATGATTATATAGATTTGTGTGTCAGTTATGGCGTAGTCATGGTAACACTTTTTTTTTCATAATTTAAGCGAGTGGGAGCATATAGATGTTAAGAAACAGAGGCCCCAGAATTGAACCTTGAGGAACTCCATGTGTTATCTTTGTTAGCTTCCATTTGTAGTTACTTAAAGACACAACATAGTCCCTGTGTTTTAGACAGGACTCCAACCAGGCAAGTGTTGTGCCAGAAAGTCCCACCAGGTTCTTCAACTGGTCTATCAAGATGTTATGGTCGCCCATGTCAAATGCAGCACTGAGATCCAGTGAGACCAAGACTGAAATGTTGCCTCTGTGCGTACTGGAGCGCATGTCAATAAGGACCTTTACTAGAGCTGTATCAGTGCTGTGATGTGGCTGGAAACCTGACTGGAAGACATCAAAATAGTCATTTAGTGTCAGAGGCAATACAGCTGTTGAAAAACAGCTTTACTATGATTTTACTAAGAAAGGAGAGGTTTTGATATCAGCCTATAGGTGTCTATGATGAGTAACCTGTCTAGACTATTCTTTTTTTTAAAGTTACTTAAGGGCAGCTGTTTTTATTTATATAGAATGACACATTTTCGAGATTATATACTTGTTTTCCTGGCAGGCTATATGATTTGCGCACCAAGTAACTACCTAGTAGTAACTCTTTTATAACACCTTTGATAAAAACGTGTGCGTTTGTTTCGTCACCCGAAAAGAGGCGTGGACATCGCACAAAGGCAAAGCACCCGGATGTGTTCTACAGCTACCATATGCGGATGTTGTAAAGATGGCGTCCATCATGGAGGGGCCGCTAAGCAAGTGGACTAACGTCATGAAAGGCTGGCAGTATCGCTGGTTTGTTCTGGACTACAATGCTGGCTTACTGTCATACTACACGGTAGGTCCGTTAACGCAGCGGGACGCTTTTACAGAGCCCCGGTCGCAAGTGTAACGCTGTAGAAGTTGGCGCTGAGCAACAGAAGTGGGGTAGGGCCTTCTGTGTGTCAGGAGTTGTATCAGCCATATCAGCTGGCGCGCGGAGGCGGGGCTTCGCGGTGACCGATGCGCTTGTTGGCCAATAGCCGCGTTCCTCAAGGACCAACTGACGAATGGCGCGCCGGTATTTCGTCTTACGCTTCCTCTAATACAGCTAGCTAGCAGGGCTGAAAGAAGAAAATATCACGAATAGAAAACAATTTTTTTTAATATTTACCTGTTGGAGATTTACTTAACTGTATGTGTTCTAGTGACACGAAATTCCTCCCGAAGTTATAAAAAAAATTCCCACACCTCGCTGTGTTAGTAGTAAAAAAAAACAAAAAACACTAAGATATCGCAAGAGGAAATCCTGAACGTTGCTTTGATTTGTGATCAATCACACTTTAATGAATTTACTGTTTTGTGATTCATTTTTTTTAATATCGAGAGCAAAGTAGGCAAGAAGCTGTCAGAATGACTGATACAAGCCGTAAAGAGGTGAATAACTCAGAGCTGACCCCGCCTCCTACATGGTTGCCACGGTTACCAAATGATTTCATCGCCTGTACGAGTACAGCTGCCTGTTCTGCAGCTGCTTTTCAGTAACTCCATTATCCTCATGAGGAAAATGAATTGTTATGCACACATGTAATTACTCAGATTGCTACATTCAATTGATCACTATAAGAATCAAGATTTCAAACTGAAGCAAGTTTATTTGTGCAATGATAATCAAGTACTAGTTGGCGTCAGTAATGAAAATGATAAGAATTTGATGGCTCAAGCCAGTCAAATGTGGACATTTGCTGATTGTTGTCTTATGATAATGAAAACTCAGAGATGATGCCTTTTTAGACTAAACCCGATAACAAAGGAGTACATTTTGTTCAGTTCTGGGAGATTATCAGTGGTGAAAATGGCATTTGTGTCCCATGTGGAAGGAAAAAAAGGGGACTTGGGGGGGGCTGATATAGTAATGGAAAAAATATTTTTAAAAGAGTCAGTTGAGTCACTACTCAAATTTAAGTGGAATACGTATTAGCAGTAAAATGCAGTTAAAGTATTTAAGTAAAATTAATAGTTTGGGTTATCTGGCTGATAAGTTGCATAAGATTTTTAAAACTAAAGCATCTGCATTTAAGCAACATGTTACTGTAATAGTTTCTGGAGGTGTAGCTGGCTTGAATGTGTTTATGTACAATTTTATACACAGATATGGGTTCGTTGTTTTTAAATGTTATACAAATGCCATTTCATTTTTGAGAGCGATTAAGGCATTTGAATGTTTACTAAGATAAAAAAATGCAAGATGTTTTGAGAAAGTTGTTGGAGCTGTTAAACCACCACACAGACGTGTTTCTCCATGTTAAAATATGAGTTTCAGTTTTACTTTAAGGAATGTTTGCTGGCTTTTAGGAAGTGTCATCTAACTTTTGCTTTGCACTTTTGGCTATTTGGATCAATCAAAGTAACTTTAGACTGTTGTCCCAGTTGTCTCGGGGGTGGGGTGGATAAGAAACTCCTACAATTTCAGCCTGTGGTTGAATGGCTTCAACAATGGCCCCCATAAGGGAAAACTCATTAAACATTTAAATAGTGACAGAATGATCTATGGAGTTGATTTTCTTGAAATCTTGAAAGTTTCTACTATAGAAACTACTACCATAAAAATATCTATATAAACTTAGCACAAAAAGTAAGGACATTTGTGTTTGGTAGATTATTTCTTTGTTGTAACAACGCTTCTTGGCATCAAATCTTATACGATTTGAAAAGCCTGTTTATTTCTCTTTTAAATGGTGCCACATTTGTAAAGAACTTGCATTTGTAGGGTGAGCAGCAAAGCTGAGTAAGTGGGTTGCGCCCATGAAAAATATGCCAATGTTCTCTGCCAGTGCCAAACAACATTGACTCTTGTGTGGTGTTTAGTGGATTGCATGGTTGAAGTTTGAAGAAGCAACAAATATTAGCAATTTAACAATGTATCCATTTAACAAACAGGAACCTCAGTTGTGTCTGGAGAAACCATACACAACCACAACAGCCTGGCACCTCCTCCTCATATTGGTCATCAGCCCGGTCACACATGGGATGGTATCCCATTCTTCAACCAGTATTTGTCGCACGTCAGCCAACGTGGTTGTGTTAGTCACTCTGGCACGAACCGCATGCCCAAGCTGATCCCACAAGTGTTCAATAGGGTTATGGTCAGGGCTGTTTTCCCCATGGGGGCCATTCCATCCTCTCCACTTCCAGATTCTGGAGGTAGTTTCTGATAAACCCCACTCTGGGGGGACGAGCGTTGTCATCTTGGAGGATAGAGTTTGGTCCCAGAATGTGGAGATATGGAATTGCCACTGGTTGCAGAATCTCTTCTGGATTTCTGTCTGCATTGAGATTGCCTCCAGTGATGATGATGATGCTGCCTCATTTTTTTGAGTGAGGAAGATGCCACCCTACACCATCACACTGCCTCCACCAACTCTGCTGGTGCAGCAATCACCACAGACCTCTGTCTTCTCCACACTTTAAAGCTATGATCCAACTGCTGTAGGCAGAATCTGGATTCATCACTGAACATAACCTCCATATATATATATATATATATATATATATATATATATATATATATATATATATATATATATATATATATATATATATATATATATATATATATATATATATATATATATATATATATATATCTATATCTATATATCTATATATATATATATATATATATATATATCACTAGATTGCCAAAAGTGTTCGCTCACCCATCCAAATAATCAGAATCAGGTGTTCCAATAACTTCCATTGCCACCGGTGTATAAAACCTAGCACCTCGGCATGCAGACCGTTTCTACAATTATTGTGAAAGAACGTGTCGCTCTCAGGAGCTCAGTGAATTCCAGCGTAGAACTGTGACAGGATGCCACCTGTGCAACAAATCCAGTCATGAAATTTCCTCACTCCTAAATATTCCACAGTCAGCTGTCAGCTGTATTATAAGAACATGGAAGTGTTTGGGAATGACAGCAACTCAACCACAAAGTGGTAGGACACATAAACTGAAGGAGCGGGGTCAGCGGATGCTGAAGCGCATAGTGCAAAGAAATCGCCAACTTTTCTGCAGTCGATCGCTACAGACCTCCAAACTTCATGTGGCCTTCAGATTAGCTCAAGAGCAGTGAACAGAGAGCTTCATGGAATGGGTTTCCATGGCTGAGCATCCAAGTCATACATCACCAAGTGCAGTGCAGAGCATCAGATGCAGTGGTGTAAAGCACACCGCCACTGGACTCTAGAGCAGTGGTGACACGTTCTCTGGTGTGACAAATCACGCTTCTCCATCTGGCAATCTGATGCAGGAGTCTGGGTTTGGTGGTTGCAAGGACAACGGTTTTTGTCTGACTGCATTGTGCCAAGTGTAAAGTTTGGTGGAGGGGGGATTATGGTGTGGGTTGTTTTTCAGGAGCTGGGCTTGGCCCCTTAGTTCCAGTGAAAGGAGCTCTGAATGCTTCAGCATACAAGGACATTTTGGACAATTCCATGTTCCCAACTTTGTGGGAACAATTTAGAGCTGGCCCCTTCTAAAAAGATCTTTTTTTTAATTATTATTATTATCCGTAGCTGTTAATTTATCAAATATGAGGGGAAAAAAAATATAACCCTCCCTGCTGACTCTTTGGTTTCAAATTTAGTTCATTCTTTTCATCTGTGAAAACATTTTAAATAATGGCTTCAGATCAGAGCAAATAAATAATGGCCTGTGACATTTTATTGGCTGTTAAACAACCATTTTTAGCAGTCAGTCCATGGGCACTTAAAGTTTTTTAAGTGCACTGAATTTTACTGAATTTCATATTCGGGCTGTGCAATATATCAACAATTATTGCAATATCAACATTCACAATATCAAAGACAAAATAGAGATCACAATAAAGAACAGTGTATTATTTTCTAAATGCCATGCATTTGCATTATAACTATACAATCTAAATATCAATAATATATTTGACCAGTCAGAGGGAAATTCATTTCTTGAGATGCCAATTTAGATGCTAATGCAAATGTTGTTGGAGGGTGCAGTTTTTATTTTATTTTCATTTTTTTTAGTTCTAATTAAACCACGTGGCTGGAATAGAAAATAATATTTTAATTTTGTGTTGCCTGCTATTTATTGTTAGTGGACAATGTTAGTGGCAAAGCAGAAAGACAAAGCTGAAGTACTGATTTATATCATCCTTGTTATTTTCATCTATCATATTGCACATCACAGGTTTTCCTGGTATCATACAATACTAGTTTAGATTTTCAATTCAATTGGTTTATAAGAAATAATGTGAGTTATAATGGCCCCTATGGATGAAATTTCATGACACATAGCATGCTTACACTGAATGCCATATATGATGGACTTCCTGACTGGGAGACCACAGGCAGTACGGGTCGGCAGCAACACATCCAGCACCATTACACTGAAAACAGGGGCCCCCCAGGGATGTGTGCTGAGCCCCCTCCTCTTCACCCTGCTGACCCACGACTGCACACCGATGCACAGCTCCAACCTCTTCATAATGTTTGCAGACAACACGACTGTGGTGGGTCTCATCAACAACAACAACGATGAGTCAAACTACAGGAGCGAAGTGAGCCGCCTGGCTGAGTGGTCCGGCGACAACAATCTCTCCCTGAACGTGGAGAAGACCAAGGAGATTGTTGCTGACTTCAGGAGACAACACACCCAGCATTCTCCTCTGAACATCAACGGTGCTGCTGTGGAGAGGGTGAGCAGCACCAAGTTCCTGGGTGTCCACATCTCAGAGGACCTCTCCTGGACTGTTAACACCGCATCACTTGCCAAGAAAGCACAGCAGCGTCTTACTTCCTCCACAAACTGCGAAGAGCCCCGCCCTCCATCAGGTACACCTTCTACAGAGGCACAATCGAGAGCCACCTGACCAGCTGCATCACCGTGTGGTACGGATCCTGCACCACAACCTGCTGCAAGTCTCTCCAACGTGTTGTGAGAGGAGCTGAGAAGATCATTGGTGTCTCTCTCCCCTCACTTCAGTACATTTACAGCAGCCGTCTGACTCGCAAAGCCCTCAGTATTGTGAGAGACCCCACCCACCCGTCACACAGCCTCTTCAGTCTGCTGCCATCAGGGAGGAGGCTGCGGACCCTCCGGGCCAGAACCAGCCGACTAAAGGACAGCGTCATCCACCAGGCCGTCAGGAAGCTGAACACTCTCCCAGCTCTTCCTCCGTTTCCCTTCCTGCCCCCCCTCACTCACTCTGACCTCAGTATCTGCACCAGGCACTTTTGGCAGAACTGCAGGACCATCACACACTTTTAAAAACTGTTGTACATTTCACCATCATTATTACAATACAGTTCATCCATCATCAATAATGTCTTTCATCATACTGCCATTTCATTGTTTTTACTGTAATTTTATTGCCCTTGGCTCTTAAACTCAACGTAATGTTATAACTTGTTTCTTTTTAAATTTGCACTTTGTGTTTAGAGTTTATTTATTGTGTATCACCGAGGGTTTGAGAGTAACTTCGATTCTCTGTATGCATCTCACATGTGGTAGAATTGACAATAAACGTGACTTTGACTTTGACTTTGACTATTTGCCAAAATGTAAATATTTTTATTTTAGTGCCACTGGGAGGCCTGATAATGTCATTTTTAAGTGTCCAAGGTCTTTTATGCATTTTGAATCTCTACACCAGGTTTGGTGTCCGCTGCACAGATGGTTGTAGGGCAGAAATATAGTTGAGGAAAATGATAATCATTACCGGGGGGAAAATGTTTCCACCAGTTTTACTGCAAGACAGAAGCTTGTGTAATAACATTCTCATAGGAATTCCAAAGGAGGGAATTGTCTTTGTTAATTTCCAGCCCTGGTGCTTTGTTTTTTTTGTTTTTTTGTTGGGGAATATCAAATTTTTTTTTTTTTTTTTTTCCTGTGATGTTTAGGACAATAATGTTTGAAATAACTGGCCAATTAGTTAAAAGCTCAAATCAATTAGCTGTTGTTGTGTATCTCCAATGTCAAAGAAAAATAAAAGATATTTAAAACATTTTTTTTTTTTAGTATTTTTAAGCATAGTTTTAAAGTACCTTTAAAATTTTCTTTAGATTTGCATCAAACTTTCAGTGATAGTCACTGAAAATATCAATTTTGTCATCTTCACTTTATTTTCAAATAAACAAATGTAATATTTATACATTTAACTTTTATGTTAAAACACATCTTAATTTGAGTTTCTACTTTTTCTAAGAACCGAGATTTGTGGGATCAAATTAATTGATAACATTGCTTTAATAACCCTCAAACTATCTGGGAGAAACCTGTTTTTTTTTTTTTTTCTTTTTTTCCATCATGAGGTGCCAGATTGTCTATAGAGTTAATTTCAGCAGTGTACATTTTGTTTACTTCGTATATGTCGATGTTGTAGTCTGATGTTGACTCCTCATTCATTCTGTTGTTGGTTTGCAGTCAAAAGACAAGATGATGCGAGGTTCCAGGCGAGGCTGCGTGCGACTTAAGGTAAGATCCTGGAGGCTGTCCTGTCACCGACTGTTGTCTGTGAAATAATTGTAAACTTTGCATGTTTTTTCATCATAAAGTTTTGACTCTGACTGAATGTGTTTTGACATTGCCAAATTTCTGTAGCTTAAAAAGGTTATCAGTGAGAATTAAGCATGGCGTAGTTTTCTGCTGATTACAGGAGGGATTTTTTTTTAATGGACATTAAGCTGGAGGATAGTGGTGCACTGATTTCTAGACTTGTTGGCCTAATTCAGCAACTTTCAAGTGCTTCCTGCTGGCTTATCCATCAACCTGTATCACCACAGTGCATCAGCCAGTCGAGCACTTACTTTTATCTGTATAGTATGTTTTACTGGTAAGTCTTGTCCAGTAGATGGCAGCAGGTGTCTCTCTGCTACATGTTTTTGTTTGTTTTTTCTCCATATACAGGAGATGTCTCTCAGATAAATCTAATAACTAAGTATAATGAACATTTTGCATATTCCCATCTTGTGTATTTATTGTCGGTTTTAAAATAACTAATCTGCAATTGAAAATAGTTGCTTTGATGTCACTTTTGCATGTCAGATAGCACATGTAGTTGAGTGTAGATCAACAGTATTTGCATCGTTTTCTTTACTTTCTTCTTTGGGACTGAACCTCTTTATTTTTCAGTCCACATTAGTTCAATATTTTATTAGTACTCAAAAGAAAACTATATTGTTACAGTAGAAAATCAGTATTATACAGTTGTGTGCTGGCCTGTATTGCAGTAAACTTGAAGTACTAACTGATTTGAGTACTGTGGTCAATTCAGTCAGAATCTCAGCTCAATAATACGTTATTCGTCCCCAAAGCGAAATTATATCATGTTGTTATGTACATTGGACTTCCTGGCTTGTCTAATATTTACTTAGAAAAGTAAGTGACATCTGTCAGATCTATTTGTCCTCATCTGAAATTTATATCTTGTTATTTACAAGATGGTTGTTTTTAAATCAAAGCAGTGGCAGAGTCCTTTTTTCTGACACCTTGGAAATGTTGCCTCAGAACCTAAAGGAAGGAAGTATCTTCTGAAACTCCCTGTTGTTTAAAAAAAAAAAAACAACAAAAAAACCCCAAAAACCCAGTGTCATTCATTCTCATGTGACAAAAGTTTATAAGGAGTTATGGATCAAATATTTAAATTAGTACTTTGAAACTTCCCTTTTAAGACACTGGTACACAGATTTGTGAGCTGTGATTTGCCTGATGAAAACTTTGTGATCTAATCAGACTGTATGATACTATAAACCCTGATCTGACTTTTTTTTTAATTTTTTTTTTTTTCTTTTTTTTTTTTTTAAAGGATTCTTCTCAAATGCTATTTCTGTAAGCCTGCTAGACCAGGCATGCTGAGTCTTTGAAACAACTGTGAAGCCCTGTTTAATAACCCTGTTGTTGTTTCCGTTATACTATTTAAAACTTCTTTAGCAAACCAGCTAAGTTTTATTTCAATCGGGTTTTATACATCAGTGGCTACAAAGACTGTAGCCCACTACAATAGGCCCTAAAAACACCTTTTAATGAGCCAGACTGGACACCAATCAGGTGTATAACACCTTTTTAATTTCATTTTGTGGTTAATAAATTATTTAAATGCGTGTGTGTGTGGCAAAAGTTTTTCAAATGATGTCAAAATGACGTAAAATCCATCCACACATAGACCCATTTTTTTCTCACTCTCTAATCATACCTAATTTTACATTCAATCATCATGTATTTAGAATAACTTTAATGGTTAGTGTTTTCGTTTTTTCTCTTTGAACGCACATTTTGCTTTCCCTCAACTAACTCAACTTGCTTATGATATTACAGGATTTCCTGAAATAGGGGGGGGCTTCCAAGTGGGGTAGAAAAGGTTTTATCTTGTGTTAATAATTTGCAGAGACTCATTGCTGCAGCATATCCCAAAGCTAAGGTTTTGAACTCCGACTGCACTCTGCAGACTTTAAAGCAGCAGAGGCGACATCTGCTTGCTGTCATTGTGACCTGTGCAGCTGTCAAAATCTGTTTTTAGAGAAGTGTCTAAAACCAGGGAGCACTATATGTTGTAGTTGCATGAATTAAATAATAATGCTGTACATTTAGTTGATAAGTGCACTGTGTTGTGCTTTTGATAAGATTTTCATCTAAATTTTGCTGAAGAAAGAAAAATGCAACCTAGGAACTTTCATTAGGATGACATTCCTGGAGATTTTGAACAGAACTAAAAATTATTATTTTTTATAACTAAGACATGCACACTGTTAGATGCTGCACACTAATGTTCCAGCTAGCCTGCAGGCACTTTCTCTGCAGGGTTTTTTTTTTTTTCTTTCTTTCTTTTAACCCCCTCTTGTTGGCTGCTGCTAGCTGCTGGTCCCTGGTGTCCCTTCCCTCCACCCTTCCCTCGCTTTCTCATTCTTCGCTTACCCAAATCCCAACTCCTCCCCTCCCTTCCTCTCTTCCATGTTCCAAAAGACTGCTCTTGTGTGCGTGTGAGAAACTATGAATGTCAGAGAGAGCGAGGGCAACAGGAGATGATGGAGTATTTGAAGGGCAGAGAGTGAGCTGCTGTGAAGGTTAATTTACAAATAAGTGCTAGTTGGAGGCTGCTGGGACATGTGGTGAGCATGAGGACAGAAATGGAAAGTGGAATATGACGTGTCCTGCTGTCTGACTGCCTTTCCCCCCCCCCCCGTTTGTCCAGGGAGCTGTGATCGGCATTGATGACGAGGACGACAGCACATTCACCATCACTGTGGACCAGAAGACTTTTCATTTTCAAGGTGAGATGTGGTCTTTATGATCCCTACTTTTCCGCGTTGCCATCTCCATCTGCCGTTCTTTCTTTGGGATTTCGTTTTCATCTGTCTGTGCAGTTCATTTGCACTCTGTCACTCTCTCTCTCTCTCTCTCTCTCTCTCACTCCCATTTCCCTCCCTGCCTTTTAAAGACTTTTGGTTTGCTCTAATGCCAGGAAACGCATTCACGCACAGGCATCTGCACAGTGTTAAAGCACGCTGCATGTATCTGATCCATTTCTTCTGTTCTCGTAACCGCTCCAGGTTAGGCCGGATATATTTTATAGATAAACAAGCTTTGTTTTACTCCAAGCTAAACCGATTTCACTGGAACAGAACAAATAAGTGAGACCTTCTTTTTTTCTTCTTCTTCTTCTTCTTTTTCTTTTTTTTTCTCCTTTGGCCCTCCCGACTGTGGCGGAAGAGAGCTCATGTGTCTCTGCACCTGAGCCTCTGTGAATAATAAGGGAATACTGCTGAGCTTGGAGCTGAGCTCAGGTCTCTTGTGGATGCTGCTGCTGTTCACCCTTTACTGCACTGCTACTGCTTCTTGTTATCCAACAACCAGTCACCCTATAGGGACAGGATTGGCCCCTCCCGTTCAATCAATCTTTCCCTTCTTTTCGACTGGGAGCTGCTTACTTTAGTACACAGCAGACCTTTTTTTTTTTTTTTTCCTAACTTTAATGCTCTGCCAAGGTCTTTAACTAACATTCTCTAACCTTCCCTCATCTCTGTCCTTTCATTTGTCCATTTGTATCCATTTTTCACAACATCCCGCACTCCTCACCTCCTTTCACCTCTGTTTTGAGAGTCACTAGCCACAGTCCATGGGCCCACCGCCCCTCTCACTTCCTCCATGCCCTCTCCCATGTCTGTGTTCCGAAGCTGTATGCTGTGGTTCTACAAACGCAAGGGTAAGAAGGAAACTTTGCATGTCTCATGGTCGGCATGCATGCCAGCACCGGGCAAAAGGATTGCGAGGAGGCGTTGTTTATTTGTCTTCTGGGAGGTAGAGTCAGGGTGGAGCGTTCTGTTACACACTGGTGCTTTGGTTTGTGATCGAGGTTCAGGGACGGTGCGAACAGTGCGAAGTATGCCGTTTGGTAGGAGACGAGGAATTTTAAAATAAGAAGCATGTGTGCAAAATCCTGAATTAAATGTCTGTGCGGTCTGGGTATATTTTTAGAAAGTGATGTTTATTACTGGTGCTAAGCCTCTTTACTGGTGTTGCTGGGTTGCCTAAACAATAATGTGACCTTACTAATGAAATGTATTCATATTATTAAAGTGACATGTTCATCAGTGAGTGGTGGCTCAAGTGTGATCGTCTTTATTTATTCCAGAACTTTCTGTGAAACATTTAACCAGGCTTTGGTGTTGGCTCTTATGTTTTAGTGTATCAATGCAATGCATTTAAGTTTGTTTTTTTTTTGTTTTTTTTTAAAGAGAGTTAAAGAGAATGTTAACAAACTATTGTTGAGCCAAAACTCCAAACAATTATTCCCAACCTTTTGTTAGTTCGGTCAAAGAAGGAGAGTCAATCCTGGCAGGGCCTTTTTTTTTCTTAATATATTTGTTTATTTTAAATATATGTATGCAATTAAAATCTAAATAACAAAGACATTTGATGTTCAGCTATTAGACTATATATGTTAGAATGTTAAAATGTCACTGAGTTGCACTAACAAATGAAGAATTAGATTTAGCCGACTTTGTCCCATAGGTGTGATTAAAATAAAAACAAATAAAAAATGATAAAAATGCCACAGCAATCAAAATATCTGTATCACATTGTGACTTGTAGGCTCATCTTTTTGTTTTAAGGTTAGAAAAACAATCTCAGACTTGCAAAAGATATTCAGAGGAGCATCTCAGGTATCACAGCTGGAGGACGAGCATAAAAAAGAGCACTTAATGTTTGTTGAACTTCATGCAGACAGAATCTCATTTCTGTCTACATCAGCTGTTAGAATGACAATGAAGACATGCACGGGATGCTGTGCAAGAATTCATTTCTCTGCTGCTGTAAAACAGTCTCTTTCTGATCATGTAAAACAGTCCTGAATTTGTCTGTCTTTATATATATATGCTTGTATCCAGTTTATGTATAAATTAGCGTGTGGGGAAGGTATGGATGTGTGATGGGTAGACCATCACTGCCAAGAATAAAAAGCATTTAGAATAGCACTAAAGCAGAATTTAGTTTTCAAGCCCCCATTTTTCTAGTTTATTGCTATGTGACAGTCCATGTTAAAAGTTGAGATATATTTTAGAGTTTACTGGCTGCTGTGCTGGCTGGAGCAGAGCGCTGTTCGCCCTCTATTTAGAGAATCATCCATTATTTATCATCCCTGTTCCCCCCGGTGGTGCATCATAGATGCCTGAGAGCCCATTTTCCTCTTCCTCTCTCTCGCTCCTTGCTTGCCTCCTCTTATCTGCAGAAGCTATCATTCTCTCATCTTTTCCTCTCTCCCTGTCAGACCACCCACCCTTGCCCAGTGCACCAGTCAAGGATGAGATACCACCATATGTTCTCCCGTCTATAATCTTCAGCTCCTCCTTCACACTTTTACACCTGTACTTTCTCTCGTCTACTTTTTCTCTTCTTTTTTTGTTGCTTATTTTATCACCATTCTATCCTTTCAGACACTTTGGTGTTGAAAGGTTGTTTTTTTTTTCTTTCAGAATATATCAAAATAATAAGAAATCATCCTTTCCAGAACCCTAATATTAGGTAAACCAGCAGCATCATGTGGTCATGACATTGCACTCAAAGAGAGACGAGGGGAAAAAGGTGAACGGATGTTAAAGTAGTGCATGTATAACTAAATGCATCCTTACTCTTTCATAGAAGTTAAGAGTCTACGTAGCAGCCATGTCCTGATTAATTGATAATCAGCATTATGTGAACTGCTTTTTTTTTTTTTTTTTTTACTTGGATTTGGTAGTTTTCTAGCATCTGTAAACACAATTCCAAGAAGGAACATGGTCAGCAGGGATCTTAGACGAGCAATTGTTGCTGCTCTTTAATCTGGGAAGAGTGTTAATGCCAGTTCCAAACTGTTAGGATTACATCCGCCTTAAGAGTACTTACAAGTACAAAACAGTTTAAATGGTTCAAAAATGGCTAAGCAAAATGTTCATGACTGAGGAATTTGAAAACTACTGAGGAAGCATGTTGGAGGAATTTCCAGGAGAACGTATCTAGTTTCTAATCAGCAGAGCTTAGGTTTTCAAGGTTGCATCTGAACCAGAAATAAGAATTCAAAAGAGGAAGTATTTGGCCGGGATTCCCAGCACCACATTTCACAAACACCAAGTACAGCATATCAGCAGTCAAGGTGTTTCAGTGTCCTGGTTAAAGTCCATAACCCAACCTCACTAAAACAAACTGAAGCAACATCGTAAAGAAAAACGGACCAAAATTCCTCAACAAGAAAGTTATGGACTGGTAACATCATACTGAAATCTATTACTTCAACTTACGACTTACATCTGAGAGAACAACAAAAACAAGAAATCCAATAGGGGGTTGTAGCCTGGATAAGTGCTGGTCAGACTGCTCTGGGTCCAGTTGGACACAGGCGCTGCCATGCTGGTGCTAGAGGATATTTTTTTTTCTTTCCTCCCTTTGCACCCTACAACAGTCTCTTTATTCAGCAAAACTAGGTCTTAAATTCATCATCATAATATCATGGCATGCAGCTTTCCCAGTGCTGAGTCAAGCAAACAGCTCGACCAATCTTCTAACTCATTCTGATGAGCAGAGAAGTTTAAACTAAATGTGGAAATGCTCCTTAAAGAGCTGACTCTTCAGCTTGCTCTTAAAAGTAGGCACGGACCCTCCAGATCAGACGGACTTTGGTAGGTCATTCTACCAAACAACTGGGAACAACAGAGGAAAACTTCAACAATAAAACATTAGACATGAGAAAATACATTTTCTCTTTCACGTCCCCGTTTGTGGTTTTCAAGTCATCCATGTCTGTCAGTACAAAGCTATAATATTTATCTTTGTTTCTACATAGTTACAAAACCATACTTTCTACGAGGAAATGTCTGGAGAATTTTTTATGAATTTGCTCACAGAGGAAAAAGGAAAAATAGGTCTGTAATTTCAGATTAAATTCATAATAAGCGAGAACCTCGTCCAGTATGAAGCTTTCTGGTCTTCCAACTGGACTACACATGATGACCCTTCATCGGCTTGTCTAAAGATGACAGGAGGAGATGGAAGACGATACAAATGAATAATTCACACAGGACTGTTGCATAAAGGAAGAGCAGCATAATGTCACAAAAACCGAGCATTGCAAAAGGAAATGACCATGCTTAGTGTACACCTGGTGAAGTAACAGTTGTTTAATTGTTTCTCTGCACTACAGATGTAGAATACAGATTTTAGCTCCACCTCTCTGTCATGTCTGCATTTTAGTTGACCACACAGAATAGTTGTATGAAGGGGCATATTCAATCAAGTAATTGCTGCCTTCACAGTTGGCCAAATATCAGCATAAAGTTGTTGCTGGGCAAATAATAGTGTGCAGTGTGAATAAAAGCGAAATACAGGTGATTTTTCTGCTAGTCGGTGCTTTTAAAAGGCAGTGTACCGTTCCAGTAGACGTTAAAGTGGGGGCAAAAGGGCCTCAGACACTCAAATAAAACACATTATTAATATAGAAATGGTGCACACAGAATTGGCAGTGTTCAAATGCCACTTTATATGAAAATTAGGCAGTTACCTCCGGCAGATTCTGAAAGCACAAATAAGCTGAAAAAGCTACAGTCCAAAGAAGTTGAACACGTATTTCAGAAGGGTGAAGAAACAAAGGCCAATAGAGATTAATTTAAAAAAATGTGTTAACTGAAAATGTGTTAGCTGACTAAACTGTCAGTTTCTGTTGTCACACATGTATAATTCTTACCGTCTGTGCGGGATCTTTTTTTTCTTAACTTTTTTACCTATCTTACTGCACACAGAGGCTTGTTTTTCCTTTCATCTGTGGTTGGAGGAGTTGCATCATGTCAGAAATGACATTAACACTTGCCCTTAATCACAGTTGTTTGGGGAACTGATACTGAAGAAACATTCAGTGTAAAAAGTCACATCCCTTGTCGGTGTAGACGCTCCAGCCTCTCTGAGGACTGCTGCGCCGCGTTTGGTGGTGTATGTAGAATCTAAATATTTGATTTGGTAGGAACAGTCAGGTGTTGCAGTTGTCATTTTTTTTTTTCTGCGGGCTGTACTGTGGGTCTTTATTCAGCATTTGACAAGATCTCTCTAATTATTATTAATGCATAAGCAAGTGGGCACACGAGGGCTTCTTGGTGTTCAGAACAGCACCCTGCTCTATGTGCTTCTTCTTCTAAAAGCCTTGTGGGACTTTTCTCTGTCAGAGAGGTATAATTGGGTTTAACTTGCACACAGTCGTCAGTTACACCAATACTTTACAGCTGTGTAGTGAGACTGCATCATTTTCTAAAAGATTTGAAACGGGATCATTGTTGAGGTCTAGCATCTTCAGTTACAGGATGAAGAAAAAACACAACAACAAGGAGCATAGTGAATTTTAGACATTTGTCCCGTGTTGTAACTCTATTAAAATTGAAAACATCTGCAAAACAGCATGTAAAGCCTTGTAAACCCTTTTCCCTGTACAGGATGGTTAACTGATCTCGTATGATAAGTTTAATATCCTTTCTACCACTAACATAGTAACACTCACCAGGTTGCTTTGTATTGTGTCTGCCTCTTGCTATGTAACTTTGAGTCAACGGGGTGGGTTGTTGTTTAATTTTAATTGTCGAAAGCTGAAGTTATGCTGAGCTACGTGCATAAGTCCATCTGCAAAAGTAAAGCCTGGAGAACAGACGTTGGCATAGATTTGACCAAACTCGTGTCGTTCCAGTCGTCGTCTTAACGACTGCGCTGCTACCTCGTCTCTTTCATGAAGACCACTAAACAAAGTTAGCTGTCATAATCTGGTCCTCTGGAGAGTCTGTTTGGCGGAGGGGCGAGAGAGAGGGCAGCGAGGTGCTGCTGTCTGAGTGGATTGGCCTGAGCCTCAGCTGCCTTTTAATGTCTTTAAAAGCTTTTCTGCTGTAGCACAGCCCAGCCTCTGCACTTGTGTAGCTGTTCATCTGCTCTAGTGTCTTGTTGTCAGCTCAATGAAACAAAGACTCTTACGCAGGATGTAGACCATGTATCTTTTTAAGTTCTTCTGGTTCAACTTTTGGGGCTCAGGTTTCATTATACGGCTGCCATCATACACACACGCGCAAACCCTCGATTACCAAAAACAGTTTATGAGTGCATAAAACGTTTTCAAAAGCTTATGACAGGGAGCCCATTTAGGTCCTGTTTGTGTGCTGGGGATAAAAAAACATTATCTCCGACTGCCAGCAGCGCCAAAAAGTGTGCCAGAGTCATCTGCAGTCTGCGTGGCGTGTGTGTCTGTCATGTCCCAGAGCCTGCAGACGTTCACTGTTTCATGTTGCTGGCACTTTGTTTGTTCTTTGTCTTTGCTTTGAGGGTGCAGACACTGAGTTTAAAGGCTTTGTGTTCAAAAGAAGCGTCATGGAAGTAGACGAGGAGCCTTGTTGCATTGATTCTCCCCATGTCGTGAGCAGTGTTGGCTATCAAAGCTCGATATGAAAAGGTACTTTGACCCACCAAGACTGTTTTAAAAACAGATTCCTTAAATATTGTTGCTTTTTTTTTTTTTTTTTAGGAATAATTGGGTATTTTCGGCAACATAAGTTGCATGTAAGGGCTGGATCTGCTCTGTCATGTGGTTAACGTAGAGCTGAAACCATTAGGAACAGTTCACTTGGCTGAGTCCCGGTTTTTGTTCTGGATTTTGTTCTGCCCGTTTGCCGTAGATCACTGGCGTTTTGCCTTTTGGGAGTGTTTTTAGTGATGACAGTGTTACATCTGTATGCTTCTGCATTTATCTGGATTATTCACAGCATATAACGTGGTGAACCTGGATTTTTTTATTTTATTTATTTATTTATTTTTTTAAAAAGATCATGAAAATAAAGCTCATGGATATTAGTTATAACAAAAAATAAATGTATATAATTTTTTGTCACATAATAGATTCCATCACTACATTCACAAGTACTCATGCCATTTCAGTCTTGTGTCTTTATGCTTTTGGTGTTTTAACAATGTGTTTATTACCATGTGTCAAAAACCAAACAGACTCACTGGGTGTGTTTCTGTGTGCTTCAGCTCGAGATGCAGATGAACGGGAGAAGTGGATTCACGCCTTAGAGGGAACTATCCTCCGCCACGCCCTCCAACTCCGGGTTTGTAACCAAACACTTTGCTTGTACTGCGTGTATCCGCGCATGTCTAATCCATCTTACCAGACAGAGTAATTTTCTGCAACCAGACTTGTTGTTCTTTGCAACAGCCGTGTATGCTGGTATTGATAAAGGCAACAAGAAATTTGCAGTGCAAATTTGCAAACTGTGAAATTAATATAAATGTGGAGTCTATATATCAAGCAAGTATTAGATGATATACATTTGTAAGCTTTATAAAAGCATCCTGTGCTACACCACAACACTTGTGTGATCAAGTGCTTTTACCTGAGTGTGTTTTATTTTCTTGGCCTAACAGATATGTGGAGAGGTTGTGATAAACTTTCCATTCAAAATGACTTAATCGTGGCATTTATACCATCTTGAAGGATAATTGAATGGGAACATGTGTTGTGTCTTGGGACCAGGCTTCATAGTTTATTGGAATTAGTTTACCTGTTGACCACCTCCTTGCATTTTCTCCTGCTTTATCACCTGTATACTTCTGATTATCTTCTCCTATTTCATCCTCAAATGCAGCCTCATCCTTTGGCCTACCTTCCTTCTTCTTCTGCTCTCTTCTCTTCATTGCAAATCATTATGATGTGCTGCGTGTGTTTGCTAACCCATTTTACACACACACACACACACACACACACACACACACACACACACACACACACACACACATGCACTTGT
Source organism: Xenentodon cancila (assembly GCA_014839995.1). Lineage (NCBI taxonomy): Eukaryota > Metazoa > Chordata > Actinopteri > Beloniformes > Belonidae > Xenentodon > Xenentodon cancila. Next base: position 15,277,239 of record CM026206.1, read on the forward strand.
GCGAGCTGCTGCCGTAGCATCACATGACCCGACACCAACCAACCCAGGGCCTGGTTGTTTGATCCAACAAGCATCTGTCGCCACTGTCCCAGCCAATCAGAGTGGTTTTTATTGCCTCTGTGCTGTGTGTTTTCTCTTCTGCCTGTGTGAGAGGAAGTGTGCCTTTCCTGCCAGGGGAGGGTCCCGGATTAACTCGGCTGTCTGCTTCATAGCAAATGCTCAGCTGTTAACTGCCGCTGAAGGATATGTTGCTGGCCAGTGGTTTATTTTGCCAGACTGCTGTGGCGAGCAAGAAGAAGAGACTTTTTTCCCTTCTGTTTTTACGTGGATAGGGGAAGAAAGAATGTTAATTTCGTTAGAGCTGGTGGTTTGCTGCTGTGGGGAGAGAGAAAACTAATAACAGAGGCAGAAAGAAAAGGAGCTTGTGTCAGGCTAATTGGCCTGAGAGATGCACAAGGTCTGATGCAGCATGTTCATTGGAGCAAGACATCTTGTAAGTACAACACGCACGCAAACAAAAACACATCTGAGGCGTAAAAAATGAAAATGAAATGAAAACATTGATGGCCGCAGTGAGCTGCTGTGGCAGGAGCCTTTTAAAGTGGGTCACGCTGGGTGGAAAGACAAATAGAGGGGCGGGCGGGGGGGGGGGGGGGGGGGGGGGGGCTCGCGGGGGCACTGTTGTATGTCACAAATGATTGGGCGGCTGCGGGTGTTTATGTGTAAGCCTTTGCAAGCTGCTCCGGCAGATTCCCTTTATGTGACACCATTGCACAGTTTGGGTCGTGGGAATAAGTGGAAGCAGAGGTGCAGACATCTGGGAGTATTTCTGGAACAGCAAAGAAGTAAGGACAATGACGTGGCTGTGCAGTGGCTTTTTATAAACCAACCACCTGTGTCTGACTTTCCGCTTCCAAATTTATCTACTCCGTCTGCAAGACAGCACTTCCCTCAATTATCTGTGTTGACAAAACATGATATAATAATAAGGGATCGCTCTTCTTTTACTGTCCAAGACAGCATGTGTCCCAGAAAGGCATGTGTCTAAGCAGGCAGGTTCACGAACACGCAGTTGTTCTTCTGTATATCAGCAATATTTTGATTTTAGCTCATGTAGTACTGTGGAAAGCGGCTTTTTTTTTTTTTTTTTTTGCACTAAACTAACAATACTTGCACCTTTGACCCTTTGAGGAAGTTTGCCCTGTTAAGTGCATGTTTCACAGCTGCTGAGTGAACGCAGACTTTGCTCTCTATAAAGTTAGGATGTTTAAACTTTAGCAGATCTGAGGCCAGAGTGGCTGTGAATTTTGGCTTGGGGCTGATGGCTTTTCTTCATGTTCCCATGAGATCGCCGTCAGGCCGAAGGAAAGGCTTCAGGCTCGTGCGGCGGAGCAAATCAAAGGCAGCACCCGACACGGTTTGATAAGAGCTTGATTTACTAACTGAGTGAGGATTTGGTTTGATTCCTGTTTCATGTAAGAGTTTGTTCTGTGTTTTTCCATCTTGGAGTAACTCTGGTGTGTCGCAGTAAACTCCACTGACACATGCTGCGTTAGTCATTACTGAATCACCTGATGTACAGAGCCTTTTGTGCCTTCATTGGTGCTGAGCTTTCTTGCTGTTGACACGATTGGGCATTAAAAGTGGGGTGTTTTTATTTGTTTGTTTTAAAAGGAAGTCTTTGCAGTGTTTTCACGTGTCAGATCCATTCTGCTGCTTTTGGCTTTGTGTCCCAGCCAACTGGATTGTTCCAGGTACTTGGGTATTCTTGGACGGATAGACGGACAGATGCCCCCACACATCTGTTTCACCAATAGTCTAGTAATCACCTTTTAATGGATATTACGTAATGAAATGTTCTCTGCGTGTGCATGTGTGGAGTCCAGGGACCATAACCGGAAGCTAATAAACAATAAATTTGAGTGCACCTCAACCCATTTACACACAACGTCCTCTGTCTGTCTGGGGACGAAGACTAAGCTCTTCAGCCCAGAGTCTCCTGGATTTTAGTTTTATTGAAGCCTAAAATGTATTGACCTCCAGTCAGGTAAACAGACCTGCTGGCTTTTTCACGCAGGCCGGCCTTTAAACAATACTATTTATAGTGCATCTCACCTAGTGCAGGACATTGCTGGAAGATTCTCCTGAACTGTTGATGTTTCTGTCCACCATTTTGTGTAACGGTTTAAAAAGCCTATCTGGCCAGGAGGGGATGGAAGCGGGCCATTATTTTATGAATGGTTGTTGTGTGAATACACGGCCCTCGGTTATTGATTCTGTTTGTGTATTTCACTTTGAATAAGCAAATACTAGCAGGGCTTTTTACCGGGGATTTGCTTAGGGGTGTGCTAATGAAGAGCTCTGTGCGTTTTCCCGTCTACAGGAGGCAGAGACGGGATTTGTGCCGAGCGTTCAAGACTTTGACAAGAAGTTAGCCGAAGCCGACGCCTACCTGCAGATCCTTATTGACCAGTTGAAGGTAGGGTTGAGCCTGCAGGAGCACCAACCGCATGTAAACAACTCATCTTGTAGATGTTGTCCGCTGCCCATGAATTTACCAGGAGATTCCCGGTAAAACAACGCATCCTGAGATTTAAAATTTTCTTTTTTCTTTTTTTTTTTTTAAAGTATTCCTTTGCTGATTGAGATCTCCTTTTGAACTGAACAGAACTTATTTCAGTGGATTTGTGATGGCATAGCAACAGAGCGAAATAATGGCAACAGTGCAGCAACAGTGTCTTTTAATTAAAACACTTGAAGTGTCCCTCCTGTGAGAGTGGCTCACGGCTTGTCAGCCCCATTATCTGAAGCCAGATCTTCTGTACTTCTGTAGGCTACACATTCGCAACTCATATTCCATCTGTTTCTTCTTCTCCCTTTTCATCTCTTCCATGTTCTCAAACAGCTGTTTGATGAGAAGATCAAGGACTGCAAGGAGGATGAATCGCGCAGAGTGAGTACCAGCAGCGCAGCGCTGAGCCTCGGCTCTCTGGTCACCCTGTCCTCACCGTCATTACAGTTACGGCAAAAGGAAATATGAATTTTCATTGTCAGTTTAATGCTTATGATCTGGTCTAAACAAAATGCTTTTCTTACATTTATTAAGAATAACAGAAACGTATTACCAGATATTCACAGAAGAGGACTGACAGATCACTTTTGGTCACATGGTTCTGATTGCAAGGCTGCAACAAATTGCTATTCTCATTATCCACCGACTCGGTGAGAATGAATCCAACTTATGCATTTATGTCTGCAACCCTCCTTACATGGGTGCATGTACATACATGCTGCCGTATCTGGCGCCTGGTAATAGATGTTTTTAAGCGCTATTTAGGTTTTAGAATACTTTAACCTAGGTCAGTGATTCTTCAGAGCCTAATGACACTGTCATTTCTGCATTATTTTTAACATTCCTTCCATTAAACTGTATAAAAATGAATAATGAAACTAATCCGAACGCAATATTTTCATTGCCCCCTTTTTTTTTTTTTTTTTTTTTTTTTTTTTTTTTGCCTTTTCGTACCATTTTCTCCGGTTTGAATGCCGTTTACCTTCAGGTGTTCGACAGACTTCACTTTCACTTAGCAATTGAATTTAGTTTTAAATCTAAATGTCACATTTTGGTTTCACTTCAAACTCAAACAGGAGAACGAAAACTGTCAACCAAAGAGCATAAATACAAACCAATTGAAAACAAATGAGGATATAAAATAAAGGGCAAATGGCATCAAGTTGCTTCCAGCCCTTTGTGCTGTATGTCAGTCAATTTAAAGCAGAAGTACGATAAAGACAACAGTGCACGCAGGTCTGGCCAAGCTCATAGGTCGTTTGCACCAATTACTAACACGTTAGACGTATTTGGTTTACAGTGAGCCCACTGATTTACATTTGTGACCGAAAGTTCAGCCACATTTCCTGCTTCAAAAAGTGATTTTAAATAAATGAAACTGCAACCAAATGAGTTGGTGATTTATTTATTTTTTTAACCAATTAATAAAGCAAATAATCTTTACTGTTCTGACGGTTAATATACCCACTGTGGGTGATACATTACATGCTTAAATATTAAAGTAGAATATGTAATATAGATACTTCGCATCAAGGTCACATTTATTTATATAGAACATTTAAAAACAAGATTGACCAAAGTGCTTTACAATCAGGGTGAACTTGAACGATAATTATCAGTCATGACTGATTTAAGGAGTAACATTATAGCGCCGTTGTTTTCCAGCTCATTTAAGGAATATAGAGTAGAAGTTTTGCTGGAGGCAGAAGTAATTGTGTGTGTATGTGAGTGTATTCTCTCGACCAGCAGTAATATGACTATGGGTGCACTTTCTCTCTTGAGCTGAACAACAAAACCTGGTAATCAGTGTCAAACTTTTCACTGTGAAAGGTGATCTTTGAGTTCCAAGAATCAAAAGGTTGTTGCAGTCAGACGTCATTACTGGTTCCTACCTCTGCTTTGTGTGCCGTTTCTCAGGTAGTGTCCTTGCTTTTTGAAACTTGTTTTGCTGTAATTGCTCTTGGATTTTAAAGTCTGTATTCCTTTTTTTCTTTTTTTTTTATAACAGAAAATAGAAAATCTGAAAGAGACTACTTGTGTAAGTACGGACTTCACTCATTTTTTTTTTCTTCCTGTTGGGTTGGGAAGTCACTTCCTTGTAAATGGATTGCTGTTTTTCTCTTTCAGAATATGGTAGAGTCCATCAAGCATTGTATTGTACTGCTACAAATTGCCAAGGTAAACACAATATCATTGCATGTCTGTACTTCACTGAGCCATTTCATTCTAATCATTGTTCCTTTGTGACCACATGGGTGTAGGCTGTGTGTTAGCTCGGGTCTCTGGGGTAGTTCCCTGTTGGCAGTTGCTATGTGGGTTGGTGGATGAGGACGGTGTAGTCCAGTGCTTGTTTCATCACATGTTCCATTCAAGTCTCTAAAAGGAAGTGGAGCAATCATTTCTGCTTCATGTGGTTGTTAGGTGGGGCTTTATTTCTTTATTAAACCAGCAGCATTTTCACAGATTTTAGAAAACATGAACATGATTTGGCATGACAGAAAAAATTTCTAAATTTTTCTATTTTTTTTTTTTTAAATATTAACATTTTACCATGTGATGAAAGGATCACTGCATCTGACAAATTGTGGAATATGATGAAACTGGGTTTGATTAGAGGGATGGAGATGCCCACAGATGCTTTTTTTAAAATAATTCTTGAACCGTCCCAGACAAGCAGTCTAACACTGTCTTCTTAAAATTTTAAGGACGAAAGTAACGAACAGCAACACGCAAACGGACTTATAGTAAGTCAAAACGCCTTCTGTCCATGACAAAAATTTAAAAAATTTAAAGACACTGCTAACTTTCTCTTCTCGCATAATTTTATCCTCTCCTTTAGAAAAGCCGTTGGATCGGATCTTTAGTGCATGCCATCTAATTTGGAGTTGAGCTCTACCTCAAGCTTTTCTCTTATGTCTGCCACTGCTATCTTCATGATTCAAGTCATCACTTTCTTTATTCAATCCAAGATTTAAATTCTTTCTGGCAAATGTTGGGAACTATCCTTTTTTTCTCTCTCTCCCTCTCTCTCTTCAATCAAAACACAAAAATGTTTACGTGCAAAACAATGTTGGGCTGTTGTATAACATATTGAGTACATGGACTACACATGTGCTTGCAGGTCTGATGTAAGAGTGTTGCACATCACTTCCCACAATTTGGAGTCAACTAGTTCATCATTGATTCCTGCTCATACCGCCTGCTTATTGAACTGCTGAGCAGTAATAGCAGGAAAGCCACCCAGAAAACAGTTTGCAGGCTCTGCAGGTGCACCGTGTTCATGCTGAAGACTATACCAGGAGCTGTGCATGCTTTAACTAAAACAAGTCTATTTAGAAATAGGTAAACTCGTAACAAGAAAATGTTTGGTGTTTAGACCGATTTCTCACGTTGCAGGCACTTTTAGCACATTTTGAACAGAGATCCGGCATTATTGCCGTTCCAAAGAATTACCAATATTCCTCCCTTTACATCAATAAAACTACAGGCGGCTGATCCCAAGCCAGCATCTACACTGGACGTGTGACGTGATCTGCGCCAATTGCGACTGCTTACCCTTTTTGCATCGTTTGTTTATCACAAACAAAGTTGGATGTCGGTCCGGGTGTAGACAGACTGCTGTGATAAGAGAAGCTTTAAGTGCAACAGATATGACTAAACTCAGTCATATCTTCACACCTTTTGATATTTTTGCTCTGGTGAAATCTCTTGGGTTGTACAAGTGGAAGGGTATGAAGAGGAAGGAAAGCACAGACTGTAAAGAGAGAGGGCGTTTTAAGGCCAATGAAAGATGGACAGGGATGTGTATCATCGTGCAGTGACCAGTACCCGGTGCTGTAGTTTCATGGGAAGCAAAAAATCAATTGAAAACCTTTCTGCAGGCTTTGGAAAATGTTAGCAATTTGCAGGTTATGGTCTAGCGCATAGAAAACCTCCAGTGTACTTCCTGAAGCTTGAATCCCACAGCGGCCAGACAGCTCATACAGTAGGAGTCTGCTCTTACTGCAGACATAATCTCATAGTCATTAAGTACAGTATTATGTAGTATAAATAGCACAGCATAAGCTCTGTCTACTCTCATAACTGCACGTTTTATATGCCAGAAGCTTTTTCCTCAAGACACTTGGCAACTATATCACCTCTAAGTGTCTGTCACTTTGTCCATGTACAAATAATCTGAGGCAAATGAGAAATAAATGTTCATTTATTTTCCTAAATCGCCAGCAGCATATTTTTATCCAGAAAAACTGTGAAACTGATTTAGATGATTTTTGCACTTATCAGGGAACGGAGACAAAGTCTGATCAGTATTTCTGAGTTAAATGTTATCTTTATTATGATTGCTTTAGAGTTGCTCTTCTGTGAGAGCTACTTGCATTATCACCACGTTTATTTATCATGATGTGGCTGAAAAGCCCTTTATAGCTTTAACACTCCTCAGTGCCCAGCTGTTTCTCACCACCCTGCTTTTGCTTCAACTCCCGCTTGTACGTCCTCGGACGGGCAGCCCCACCACGACAGGCCAATATTTCTGCAACTGGCTAAAATTAGCAGCCCCTGGCTTTTTTTTTTTTTTTTTTTTTTTTTTTTTTTAAAGACACGTGGATGAGGAGTGCGTCGGTCAGCGCAGTGCAGAAGACAAAGTGAAGGAATGGAGACAGGAACAATGTGAACAGTGCACCAAATGCAATCGAATTATCCAACAAATACAGACAATTGCTGTCTCTAATCACAACTTCAGATATTTGTGTTGCATCTAGTAGGAAACAAATCTGAAGGACACTTGAGGTTGGTTTTGTAGCATCAAAGTAAAACATTAACTTCTAAAGAAAAACAAAAAAAAAGAAGTATCTACTAACTTAATTATTGACTCACTCTGCCTTGTGTCCGTTAACTTAAGTGAGTTCAGAACCTTAATGGGAAAACGGTTGTAAAACTCACTACCGGTCAAGTGTAATTAATGGCATATAACATAACAATAATAGCTAAATGCCATTTCAGTGCTACCAAAATCTCTGAGGGTAATCTTGTTGAGTAATAAGTGTGGATGTGCTTTTGCGTTGGAGCTCGTCATCGTCAGTGACGCTGTTGGTTCAGTTAGTGGTGCTGATGACCCCACTAAATACAGCCAAGTGGATGCATTTTATGCAAGTGTGGGGTTAAGTTGCTGTCTTCCAATGTGTGGGCACATGATGTAAAGGTGTTTCTGTTAATGGAAGGTTAACCGGGAATAAAAACGCACTGATTCTTATTCTTTTTTTTTTCTTCAATGGGGAAATCAAAAGACGAAGGAGTTGACTTGTTTTTCAAGACGAGATGTTGGTTATTATGCAGTGCTACTGCTGGAGTTTAGGGTTTCAGGCGGTGTTGGTGGTTTTACATTGATTACATTGGTGAAACCTGGTAACATTACTTTTTACAGGACATGGGATGAATGGAAATTGATCTGCCTGAACTGGCTGGGGCATTTTAGTTCACCGTTATCACATAGGTGTTCCATTAATCAAATCCAGTCCCCAATATTCCCAGTAAAGGGTAAGAGCTAATATTAACATCAAGCTCTGATGGTAAAGAAACTGAAGCACTGATCATTGTGGCAAATGTGGTAAATCATGTAATTAAAAAAAAAAAAAACTACTTGCATCTAACATCAGTATACAAAGAGATAAACCTGCAGTGAGATTATGGAGAAGTGAATTTAAATGTCTTTTCTTTTTCATTGTATGCAGTGGTAAGGGTGTCTGGGTGTGTTATGTGTATTCAACCAGCCGCCGTTTTGGTTGTTGATGGCAGTTTTTTGTTTGTTTTACTTTTTCCAGAGCACCATTAACCCAGTGGATGGGATCTACCAGCCCCCCCTGGTCACCAGTGTAGCCAACACCACAATGCCAACACAGACCACACTACCCACAGGTATGGATGTCTGACTCACCACTGTGTCTCTGTATGTGCACCTCATGCGTCAAGTCTCTGCATCATCTGCACTTTTTAGTATAATATAATCAAATGAGACAACAGCACTCCCTGTTGTTCAAATGGATCACTCTGCAGCACCATTTATATTACTAAAAGAGGTTTTCTTTTTTTTTTTTGTTTTTTTACCCTGCTCAAGCATAATACCCTATCCTTCAGTGCAGTCTTGGGTTTTGTTTAGTTGCTGCATTAAAGGCAGAGGATGTAACCTGAAACATGTTCTAGTTGTCTTTGATAAATTATTGCATTTATGCATCCAGCTCTGATAAGTCATTGCCTTTTTGGTCAGAGGACTTTTTTTTTTTGGCTGTTAAATTTTGTCTAAATGAATATCACAAAGCGGGCCCCTCTAATTTCAGTCTTTTAATAGACTGTGTAATCCTGCCTCTCGACTGAAGCCTCTGTCTGCCGTGTCTCGGTTTATTGTTTTCAGGCCTGTTGGCTGAATGGGATCAGATGCTGGTTTTAATGCGGCTTCATGTTGAAGCTTCACTGCTAACATTTGGTTTCCCTTTTTCACTGAAGACGCTTCTCAGGTGTGTAAACCAGACCAACGACCCTCAACGTTACCTGTTGGTCCTGTTGTCACAGTGATGGGAAGTCTACAGACCCCAACTCCCAACAGTACAGGTAAATATTTAACAAAGTGTGAGTTTTGGTGTGTAAGAGTTTAATAAGTTGTAAAGTTGTATAAAGTAATAATAATCGTTTTTTCTCAGTGTCGTATGAACATTAAATTAATTAAAAAGTCACTGACAAAAACTGATGAAAGCATAGGTTGACCCCCATTTGACTTCTGTGCTGAGTTGCTGAGTTGGTCGTATTAAAACGGGATGCTGGCTGCATGCTGGAAAAAAAATCCATATATAATGTATGTTCGTGTATCTTGGCTCCAACGTTTGAAATGTATGATTTCTGTGTGTGTTGTATCAGGGAGTGGCCCCTCGGGCCCCAGCAGCGGCGTTGTCTCCCCAGCTCACATCCCTCTGCCATCACACTCAGTGCCAGACTTCTCCTACTCTTCCAGTGAGGATGAGTTTTATGATGCTGACGAGTTTTACCAGAGCAGCACTTCGCCCAAGCACTGCATAAAGTGAGTGTATTGCTGCCCTACCTCCTGCAGCCAGCACTGCCTACAATCGATTTATCGTTTTCTAGCTTGAACGTAACAATATTCCTAACATAGTTTGGGTGGGATTTTTGCTTCGACTCCATGAAAACGTAGCTGCATAAGCGTCTTCAGATAGCTGGAAAATTGCCAGTGAACTTCCACTTATTCATCTCATCTCTCCAGTTCTTTGACTCCTTTGTGTCCTCCTCTTGCTCTCAGCCCCTCAGGGCCTCCTGCTGCCTCTCCCAGTGCTAACGAAGAAACAACGTTGAAACGGCCTGACACCACAGAGTCCCTCAACTCGTCTATGTCCAACGGCACCACAGATGCAGGTACGATGGGAGAGGTGTACAGAACATTCACACTGACGGATTATAGGCATTTGTGTTTCTCTAAGAGGGAGTTGAAAGCAAGACATCGATACGTACTGTGGATTACTAAAGATACAAGACATATGACTATTACCAGAATGTGTGACTTTATTGTTTTGTTTTTGCCAGTGTCACCATCTGCTGCTTTTTCTCTTACCTGATGATATGTCAGGACAGTGACTGTGAAAGTCCTTTTTAGAGAAAAACCAACAACACAGCCCTTTTGCTCCGTAAATGTTCAAGTTGATCCATTTTATATTGCAGAGTTTTACGTTCTTCAGAGAGTTTGCATTTCTTAAATATACAAGGAAAATTTCAGGAATCACCTGACATATGAGTTGAAATGAAGGCAGTGGTAAGACTCCTGCTCTGCTGCTGTCTTCAGATCAGTTTGATAGCCATGACGACCGTGATGATGAAGGTGAGGGGGAGTCCGTGGAAGAGCACAAGAGTGTCATTATGCATCTGCTCTCCCAAGTTCGTTTGGGAATGGACCTCACGAAGGTAAGCACTTCCGTGCATCTTTTTGTGTGTGAGACTCCAGTCTGAATGTTCTCTACACTGTCTGTGTAAAGTAATCCTTCTGACCACTGTCCACCTTTGATCTGTTTCACAGGTGGTCCTACCTACCTTCATCCTAGAGAGGAGGTCTTTGTTAGAAATGTATGCAGACTTTTTTGCACATCCCGAGTTGTTTGTAAGGTACATCCACACTTTAACAGCTACCCTGCTCAAGCTCTCTCATCTCCTCCTCCAGATGATTCATGATTGGGAACTGTAAATGTTCATTTAACACTGTTGCGCTTGATTTTTCTCAAAGCATTGCTGAGCAGCCAGAGCCAAGAGAGCGCATGGTTCAGGTGGTAAAATGGTACCTGTCAGCTTTCCATGCAGGGAGGAAAGGCTCAGTGGCCAAGAAACCTTATAACCCCATCCTGGGTGAAGTCTTCTACTGTCATTGGGATCTTCCCACCGAGATAGAAGAACCAACCCCACCTACGGTGAGGCACTGTGTTGTTGACGTCCAACTTGTCAGACCAACAGAGTTATTTTTTAACTCTCTTGATCAGTTTTTAAGGCGTATTTGGCTGTTGTTGGTATTTCTCAAAGCAAGTAAACGTACTCTAAAAAAACCATACAATTTTCCAGCAAATACTCCTGAAGTGCTTGTTTTCTTACAGACATCTATTTTCAGTGTTTCGGACTCAGTTCTGTATATCATCACTAGAGTAGTTTCAGTTTAACGGGTGTTCTTTGATCTCTCTTGTGCCCTCCAGGAAACTGTATCAGATGGTCCAGTTCCCTGGTCTTCCCCTAACAGTGTGTGTTTTGTGGCAGAGCAGGTCTCTCACCACCCACCCAGTGAGTTTCAGTCTTTCAGTGTTCACAAAGCACCGCCAAACCTCCAGGAAAAAAAAAGAAAAAGAAATTGGTCATCAGGCATAAATATAGCATAATTTCAACATGATATACGACGGCTTGTTCGCTTCATTTTTTTGCAGTCAATATAACTTTTGCACCCCTCTCCATTATTTCTCTTCATCCGTCTGTAGTTTCTGCATTCTACGCAGAGTGCTTGAACAAGAAGATCCAGTTCAACGCTCACATTTGGACTAAGTCAAAGTTTCTTGGCATGTCCATAGGTGTCCACAACATTGGTCAAGGTAAATGGGACGCCTCATCAAATACTGCTACGTAAACACTTGTGCACAGTCTGTAATGGAGTTGTTACTAATGTCTTGTACTTGTTGTCCAGGTTGTGTATCATGTTTGGAGCATGATGAACATTACATTCTCACTTTCCCTAATGGATATGGCAGGTACGTGTTAGGAGTGCCCCTGTGTTGAACTCGTGTCATCTGGTCATTATTGTCTTCCTCTTTGACCTGAGCCTGTCTGTCCAGGTCTATTCTTACCGTACCTTGGGTGGAGTTGGGTGGTGAGTGCAACATCTCCTGCTCAAAGTCGGGCTACAGTGCTAACATCGTATTTCACACCAAACCTTTCTACGGCGGAAAGAAGCACAGGATCACAGCTGAAATTTTGTAAGATGGATGTCACTGTACACCTTTTTTACTTTATTTTTGTTTTAATTGACACAGTTTTCTGAGGTCTTACTAAAATGTCTGTGACGTGTTTCGGTTTAAATATCACAGAGATACAGTGCAACAGCTCCCTTTTAAATAAAATGTCTTTATAACTCAACAAGGGGGTGGAGTCAGACACTCAACCTGGCTCCACCCCTCTCCACTGTGGGATGTGCTTTTCTTTTTTTCAAACTGGTGCCACCCACTTCAGAGGTGTAACTAACGCATCACCATGTGAAACTGGGTGGAGCTACAGATGATGAGGCTGTGATTTGTCACAGAACTCTGAGCAGTTCAATAATTATTTTTAAACTCTGGCTGCCCAAAACAAAGTGCGTTTGTTTTATGTTGGAGTTTTTGATTAGGAAGTCATGTCAGATGTCTTAAATATATGCTCTAAAGCACAAAAATAAAAAAGTAAATGTCATGTTTTTAAAATTGAACCTTATGTACTCAAACGTCTCCCATAATTAAAGCGCCACATTTTCTCGTACCTTTTGCAGTGCACCAAATGACAAGAAGTCTTTCTGTTCCATTGAAGGAGAATGGAACGGAGTTATGTATGCCAAGTCGGCAACTGGGGTGAGCCATTTATTTGTTTGTTCTTTACAATTTATATTAAAATTCTATTCAAATTATTACATATCACTTGTTAATTGAACCAGAATGAAGTAATTCGGTACACTCTGTAAAGAAAACTTCCACTAAAAGAGTGCTGTCTATTGCCCTGCCTTACAGTATTAAAGGTAGTGATGCTGATCTCTGCCAGAATTTATTGATTTCTTCTTTGTGGTTTTCATTGATCTCATAGGTTTGATGAGAATTGGCCTGCTAGATTTTGCATACTTATTTAGACAAATGTGACTGAGTACATTTCTTTTACGTAACTTTTACGTAATGTTAGAGGCATTTATGTGTGTTGTTTTTCTTTTGTGATGGTAGGAGAACACCATGTTCATAGACACGAAGAGGATGGGCATCATTAAGAAGAAAGTGAGGAAGCTGGAGGACCAGCTTGAATTTGAGTCCCGAAGGTGAGAAGAGAAGTAGTAACTAATATTAGAAGCCTTGCAAAACGCCTTTCTTTAAGTCTAATCAGAAGTAAACCTTTTTTTTTTTTTTTTTTTTTTTTTTTTTTTTGACTGACGCCTCCACTCTACCAGACTATGGAGAGATGTGACGCTGAACCTGAAGCTAAAAGACATTGATGCAGCAACAGAAGCCAAACACAGGTTGGAGGAGAAACAAAGAGCTGAAGCCAGAGAGAGGAAGGAGAAGGAGCAGCAGTGGGAGACCAGGGTGAGGCTTTCTGCTTTTGTTCTTCAGACCACATACTGGCAGAAGACGGATGAATCGATACATGTCTCTTTCCGTATGAGTTGCTGTATATTCTCGTTTTATGAGTATGAAATGACAACATCAGAATACAGAAGAACAGGGAAACGAGCTAAATATTACAATTTTTATTGTTTTCATTGGAGTCAGTCTAACCTATTGTTGCATTTATTTTAGGAACCAATTTTATAAATGTAACCTTGTAAATACGGGATAACAATATCGTAAATGTCAGAAATGTAGTTTTGTTTTAAAATAAGTTCTGATAGTCACTCGACATGGTTCACTATAATAATGGCTATTTATTGTGTGTTTTTGTAGCTATTCCATGAGGATGGGGAATGCTGGGTCTACGATGAGCCGCTATTAAAGAGATTAGCCTCCCAGAGGCACTGAGAAGACCACACCACCCCAAAATAAACACGTATACATATGCATAAAGAAATGCACACATACAAGAGTCTTCATAAGAACTCTTTTGCAAAACCACTTGTTATTCAAGCCTTGGAATTACTGATGATTGAATATGTACACTGCTTTGCATTTGACTTTAAAACAATATGGAAATGAATGAAAGCATCTAAGATGTAACATGAATATTAGTAAAGCTCCTCTCCTTATTTGAGCAATCTTTGCTCCACCGCTACCGACACCGGCCACCTGCCAACAGGAGACTCGGCAGCACAGAGTGGAAATGCTAGAGTTGACGAGCAGCGTGTCTCCTGGCTTTGTCTAACGGGCTCACAACCACGCCCTCCAACAGCTTCACGGGACAGTCGAGAGCATCGCTTGTTCCCTTACGTACATTATTTATTTTCTTTTTTTTTTTTAATCTTTATTTTTTTTTTTTTTTTTTGTCCCGGGGTGGGGGGTGGGGGAGCAAGAGCTCTGTGGTTGACTGTTCAAGTGAGTCTTGAAAAATAAAACAGCGCTCTACATCTCAGGGAATCTGGTGACTGAGGAAAGAAAGCTGCTGCCCACTCCCAGAGTCTGACAGCCTTACAATGGTGGAGCGGATGAATCTTAAAGGGGCGGGAGAGATGTTCTCTGCTTGCCTGCAACTAGATATAACTGATGTTTATATATAAATTATGATATTAATTATATTAATAAAATCATATATATATATATATATATATATATATATATATATATATATAGATATATATATATATATATATATATAGATATATATATATATATATATATATATATATATATATATATATATATATATATATATATATATAATAAAATAAACTTTTTTTTCTGGCAATAGTGTAAAATAATTGAGGGTATGACCTTGATGGCTTTACATCTTTAAGAAATTAGAAGTCATTCCATTTAGCCTTTTGATGTTTCGTTCCCATTTCTGAGTTAACTTTGCCGCCTATTACAGTCACTCAAACTGTTTTGCGTCTCAAGTGTTATCCAAAAGTAAAGACCTATGTGAGCCATGGCATCTAAACACACTAATGATGACACGGGATGATGTGGGTTTCAAATCAAAGCTTCAATAAAACTTATGCCAAAAAGGTTCAGAGGGAAAGGGTGAAGCAATTTTCATCTGGACGGAGAACAAATAGTCCTTTGATGAGGTTTTATGTCACCTGAAGACATTTATGAACAAAATGATTGTTTACATGTTTTTGTGTATCTGCACAGCTGGTCCGTCATGAGGATGTGAGGCTAAAGCATCGTCTGTAAAACCTACCATTGGTTCTGTACATCACCTGTCCTTGTTTAGACTTTTGTTTCGGTGGATTGCGACCAACTAGAGTAGACCTTCTGAATCACTGCTGTGGCTTCAGAGAGCTGCCACAGTCCAAACTTTATTCAACTGGTTCAAGTCTTATTGTTATCTTTTCAATATTAAGCACCACACAAAGGGCAGTATATACCCTGCTGTACTTGCCTTTTATTGTTTTTGTTTTTTTCTTTTCTTTTGTTTTTTTTTTTTTACCATTATTCATTTTAATATTTACATTTACAGCTTACAGTTTGGATCTAAATGCAATGAGATTTGAATATATAGAGTAATAAAAAATAATTAAAAAAAACAGTACACCCGGAAACACTGAAGCACGTTCAGAACTGACTTGTTGTCTGTGTGTTTAAGATTTGATTATTGTTAAATTGGGTATTGTGTAAAGCTAGAGGATTGATTAGAATAGAGTAGACCCTATTGAGTTAATTGATTTGGTGAAGGGATCTAAAAAGATAAACATACTGCTGGTGCTGTATATGAATCCAGTGGCATACTTTTTTGAAAATTTCAACTGGTTGTAGCTGTAAACTTTAATCTTCCTCTGAACACAAACAATAATGCCTTTGGAAATGAGCCAAATTCAATAAGAGTTCCAACTAAATTTGAAGCTTTGACCTTGTGTTTTCTCCTCTTCTGTTCTGTCTTTGTTAAACCTATTGAATAGAGGCCTTGCCATCCATTTCAGTTTGCTCAATATTTAATGATGGAGAGCAACCAAATGTATTTTCTTTCTTTTTTTATTTTCTTCTCATCATAGCCATTGATTGTATCAGATTCTCCTGTCAATTGATGCATAATATTAAATCTTCATGACTTTATCCACCTATGACTCATTATAGTTTTTTTCAGGTGGGCATCTCTTAAAAAGTTTTTTTGCTCAAAACATTCTCCTCAAATGTGCAAACGTTTTCTTTTTTTTTTAATTATTCACCATTGTAGGTATGCTTTGTTAATTTATCCTAACAGGTCTTAATTTCCTCAAAATAGATTTATTGTAAAGGATTTGATTAAACATAATCTTTGAGTTAATTATCCCTCTAACCTCTGTGGCCTTTGTTATGCCAGACTCATCATTCGTGTTTAGCGCTTAGTTTCGGTCATTCGTGAACCGACCAGCAGGAGGCGCTGGTCGGTTGAGCTCCTGCTTCTCCCGTCGGGCTTTGCGACAGCCTCTATAAAAAGGCCCAGCGCCCTCTCCTCGCTCTCAGTCCTCGCTCGTCCGTAAGGTGAGTTGAATGTGTAAACTTTGTGCAGTGCGTTTCGTCCTCCTTTCCCACGTTTTAATATGTACTTAATGTGTGTGTTTTCGTTCATTTCGTTGCTTTTTTTGTTTTGAGCTGTTGCAGAATTGAATTTAAATAACATAAACGTCGGACACAGTAAAGGACTTTTCAGGCCTCGACCACGTGTTCCTTAAGTCATGCTAACGAGCTATTTTTCAAAACTGTTTTTAGGGGGGTAAATATAAAGTATGTGTGTATTGGGGGATCCAAATTACTGCAAACGTTGTCCCATGGCTATGTGATGATTAAGTGTTGGTAGGGACATCTGAGTTAATGTGAAGAAACGCCAACATTTCTGACAGCATGGGACGATATTTTCCATCAGCTGGACACTTCCAGTTGGTGAACGTATTAAAAACTTAAAGGTGCTCACCTCGTTTTTACACTTTTCTCAATCTTGTCTTAACCTAGAGGCAGAACTTGCACGTTTAAACAATGGAAGTGGCTATTGCATGGTGAGTCATCTTGATTTTACATTATAACTGTTTAGTGTCCTTACACTGACTTAAAAAAAATTCAATTCTGCATTTTAACAAATACCCCCCCCTCTTCCATATTTAGGTTGATGGAGCTATCAACTCCTGGAAAACAATCAACAGGTAGGTTTTGTTCTGTTTGAGGTGTGGACCTTTTTCAGTCAGTGATGATCCAGGTTTTAAGAGTAGTGGACAGAAATCATTTCTGATAATCTTAACACTGAGACTACTTAATTCAAACGGTGCTTTTTCACTATTAACCGTCATGTGAAATGCTAATGAGTATATCTTTGCAGATCTGGGAACTATCCAGAGAATTATCGGGACCTAAATATGGAGGTAAGGTTGTCAGTTTTATATTAAATGGCTTCAAAGGCGACTTCTGCTTTTCTGATGTGTCCCCATGGTCATAAACTGGCTGTAAAAGGAAGTGGTACGGTAATCAAAGGGTGGTAGCTTAACATTTGTTTAAACCCCCAATAATGCCCCCCCCCCCCCCTTTTTTTTTTTTTTTTTTTTTTTTTTTTTTTTTTTTTTTTTTTTGAATATTGTTGGGAAAGTGGCCCTTTTCCAGACCCAGCGAATTACATTAAAGAAGCAAATGACATGGACATGACACCTCAAGGAAGCATTAGTCTGCCTCTTACAGACTGATCATGTGTTCCCGTGATGACAATTATTTGCTACTCTTGACGAACCGGATGACGATGCTTGTAACCACCTTGTTGAATTGCCTGAGGCACCAGAGTCCCGACTTTAGTCCGGCTCAGTTGAAGGACTCTTTAACCATTGTTCTGTGTTCATGTAGGTGTGGCTCTAGTCAGCTCTTCAGATCCTCCACGAGCAGGTAATGAATAAAAACTGTGCGATGACTTTCTGTAAACCAAACTGTCAATGATGATTTTTGTTTTAAAACAATGGGAATCTCTCTGAAAAAGAGTGACGATGACTTTCTATCTGATGCAGTTAATGTTGAAATTCGTGGTTTTGCAAAAACCTTTTTTAGACATTTTTTAGTAATGTGTACTTGTCTTTCAGGTGATCGTGATGATCTTGCTTTGCTGGTCTTCTGCTTTGGCTCAAAGGTGGGTCCCCCCCCCCCCCCCCCAAGTATGGTCCCATGAGTTGAGCCCAGTCTGCTGCAATGATGACTGCATAGTTCAGCAGATAACCATGATGAAGAACAAATGTCTTTCGCTCCTAACTGATGCATCAGCCTTCACGACTCAGTGGGGGTTGCATGATTTTATTTTTGTTTCTGAAAGATTCTTTCCTTTTCAGAAATGAGAATCCCATCCTGTCAATTCCAGGGGTGATGAGGTGAGTTAAATGTGACAAGGTTGTTGTTTGTTTTTTTTTTTGTTTTTTTTTTCAGTCCATTTGACACAATGATGAGTGCATAGTTCAGCAGAATAAACTGTGAAGAATATCCATTGTCTTTCGCTCCTAGCTGATGTGTCTACCACAGTTTAACAGCTAAAAAAATTAAATTTTTTAAAATCTCACTGTTGAATACTTTTCGTTTCCTCAGGCTGTGCACTGTGTTGGACTGGCAGCAGCATTGCTGGTAAGCATCATTTACTTCTAAACACTGCAGTGAAGCTGGCTCAGATGGGATGAATGTGAATCAGGTCTCTGATCCAGTTGAGGAAATAAAATCGCATATTCTGATCTGTATTATTTTGAGTAGATTAACTCTGCAGCATTGTTGCATTTATAAACATGAACTGACTTTACTTTACCAGATCACGTGGACTGGTGCATTACCTCGGCTCACGTTACAGAATCCTGCAGCAGAGAATCGACTCGGTAGGTATGAACACTTCCAGCACCCTAGATCTGGGCTGTCGGCCCATATAACAAGTTTGCAGACATTAGTGTGTGTGTGTGAGAGATCCCAGATGTCTGACCTGTGTGATGATAACCTGAAGACTGACAATAAGCCATGGAGTGTTTCTTATATTAGCTCTAGCTGACTGGGTCAGTGTACATGGCTTTTATGAAGTTTGTTGATTTTTGCTCCTCTAACATGGTCTCTTGTTTTTTAACTGGCAGGTTTTGATCTCTACTTGAGTGACACTCAAACTTCACAGAAAGGTGAGGGTGGGAGGAGCTTGGTTTGATTTGAGTGGGTTCAGTGATGCTTGACAAATGTCTGACCTGAAATTCTCATGTGGACAAGTTTTTGTAACTGAGCAGCCGAGTGGTTTTGTGCTTTACAAACCCTTCACTGACATGTAAAACTTTCTTTTCTTTTTTTTCCCCAGGAGTTTTGTGTTCTTGATGGTAAGTTTTTAAATTACATTTTTTTCTTTCTAGATGTCAAAGCCCTAGATTAAGCAGACCATTGTACCAGTGATGAAAAGATTCTGCCAAATGATTGCTATGATTATAACCCTTACCGTTCCATTTTTGTCTGAGGTTGTGGTCAATGAACGCCCTCTTGTGTTTTTTTTTTTTCATTATCTGACTCCTCCCATTTTTAATGTAGACTCCTTTTCTGCAGTTGTAAAGACTGGACGCCAGGCTCTGGGCAGATGCCACCACCAAAGTCCGTTGTTTCTTCAGAGGACCTTATCTTCAGAGCTTGACTGACTGCAACTGAAGCAGTTTTGTTACATACATGCTGTGGATAAAGCATCAATACATGAACTGTTATGAACGTTGTTTCAGAAATAAAAGTTGAATTTTGCCCAATTGTTTTTGTCATTTCTTATGGTATGTAATTAAAGGTTGAGTCAATCATCAGGTCGGGTACAGGTCTGGTTGTGGGTGCGGATCCCTCAACAGGGTTTGGTGTGATCAATTAAAACTGTGGACGTAATTTTAAATGCCTGGTCTTGATACGGTTCAGAAGTGGAACATAGGTGATTCCTCTGACCACCGAACCTGAAGCCGATAAAGCTTTGGGATGATTAAAGTGTGGGCTCTGCTGTAGTTGGAGCAGAGAACGAGTGACAACCTGCGTGCGTTCGTTTTTGAGGAGCTTCGCATTGCCATCAATACTTGACTAAATTGAATTATGGGATTTACTTAAAACGCGGTATATTGGTTGTGCGTGGGCGAAAGAAAAGTGCTGTGTGAAACTGAAACTAGTCTTAGTCTCCTGCATCAGTCGGCTCCGGGAAGGCGGAGCTAAGCCCGCGTTTTCATGGAAACGCTCCCAGCGGGGGCGGGGAAAACGAGCCCACGCCAAGCAGGCCGCCGGTAAACCCGTCTCAAATGAACCGGAGCTAGAAACCAGGACGCGGTGTCCAGTCTCGTCACGGTCGCTGCGGATCGCGCCTCCTTGCCAGATGTTTGTTCGGTGGATGCTGCTGGTGATCTGCGCTGCGGCCGCAGAGGCCCACTTCTTCCGCCTCGACAGCATTAGCAACATCTCCACTTACTACTTTAATTACATCTATTGTAACATATGGGAGGGGGAGTGTCAGCCCCACCAAGACGATGCCACGCAGCAAGGTAAGAAATGAAAGCGATGCCACTGTAGCGGCCGTAACCTCGAAATCTGTTTGACGCCTGTCGGCTTTGACGGGGTTCTGCTACTGACCCGTTTGTGTCGTGCTGCTGGCCTGCAGCGTTTTGTTTTAATAACGCATCTCTCCCCTTTTATTTTTTGTGATAAGTTCCGACCATAGACCTGTGGGCAGGTTTCCCTCAGGACTACACCAGCCTGCTGCATCAGTGGTACTGCAGCCTGGGCCAGTGCTGTGAGTCTGGAGACTGCAGGATAACCAACAATATCACAGGTAGCTCCCTCCGGCTCGGTCGCTGAGTCTGGCACATGCATACATCAGACTGAAAATGTTGATCCCAACTCAAATCATCTTCCCATTGCCCTGATTGTTCTCTAAATCACTTCATGCATATGGGTTCGGTTTAAGTTCAGACTTCACTGAGAGGCTGCCCTCATCCATGGCAGAGACCCAGCATAAAGCCCCTTCATTGCAGAACATGTCATACATGCAGAAGTAAAGTTTTCCAGCGTTCAGAGGGATGAATGGACTTTGCACATCTGCGCTCTGTAAATCTACTTTTATTGTTACTCTACTTTAGATTTACAGCTGCCAGTCTGAATGATCAAATGCAGCGGACGCCTTCTGATAGTTTCTGCAGTAATAAAGTCGAGGATAATAGTTCCAGTCATTCATTTTTTTACTCAGCTTGTATATAGTAAGCTGCATTTGCACGTAAGAGAGAGGGGTCTCATATAATGCAACAATACAATTTTTTATACAGCTATCTCATGTATTGTGTCATTTTCTTTGTTCAGGTCTGGCAAAGGATCTCCAGACAAAGCTCCACGGGCAGCACTTGGTTCAGTCTGTAGTTCTCAAAGCCATCCAAGGTTTTATCAACAACCCAGAGTCCAACAAGCCTCTCACGCTCTCCTTCCACGGCTGGTCCGGCACTGGCAAGAACTTTGTGGCCCGGATCATTGCTGATAACCTGTACCGGGACGGGGTGAAGAGCGAGTGTGTACGTCTGTTCATCGCCCCATTCCACTTTCCGCATGCCAGACTGGTGGACACGTACAAGGTGAGGCATAGTCGGCCTGCTTGGCACAGTGAGGGACGCGTTGTGTCAGGAACACGGTGGACGTGCTCTTGGGACAGTCTGCTTGCTTAGTCAGATGTTTAGTCTGCATTTTGAAATTCAGCACATGAAGGATAACAGTCACAATTTGGACAGATGCTTTAAATCAAATATTTATGCTGCAGCACAAGTACTGATATTCACAACATTTTGGAGCCTGGCCAATTAGGCTACAGGTGACAGCATGGTCCCTTAAAGTTTTACAAAATCATTGCGTCAGATTTCCAATTGGTATTGATTTACACAGATTTAGAGAGGTTAACCTTTAAACTGATAGTGTAGATCTGGATAGGTGTTAAATGTAGTATTTCTTTAGCTTTGATGTGGTCTTTTATAGAAATTGTTTAAAATATCAAATAAGAAAATCACCTATTAAATAGTAGGGGGCAAATTAGACTTTTCAAAAAATATGCTGATAATGGTTGTGTCAAAAAAAAAATCAAGTGTGCACAATTTTAGGTCAACAAATCACTTTTTGCATTTAGTTATTTTAATTGTTGGTAAAAAAAAAAAAAAAAAAATTAAAAAAACCCAACATCTGAGTTGATTATTTACTTTGACCATGACTGACTTGCATCAGAACCTTCATCAAACAAAAAAAAAAAAAAATCAATTTGACTCCCTTTTCCTTTGCAGATCTTAGGGTTTTAGTGATTTATTTTTTCGTGCTTCATAACTTTGCTCTTCTTCAACCCAGAACCAGCTGAGGGAAGCCATCCGAGACATGGTGCTGCGCTGCCCCCAGACTCTGTTCATATTTGATGAAGCTGAAAAGCTCCACCCGGGCCTCATCGACGCTATCAAACCCTACATGGATCACTATGATAATGTGGACGGAGTCAGCTATCGCAGATCCATCTTTCTTTTTCTCAGGTTAGTTCATGGTTTCATGCGCGTCCTGTCAGCAGAAGCGCACACACACTGCCGTCTACTGGAAAACCACTGTAATAGACAAGTAAAAGGACGTACGTTTCCTATGAAACATTGAGATTGGACTCTGGGCTCGTGGAAAAAGGTCATGTGGTCAGATGAGTCCAGATCTGACCTGTTCCAGAGTGATGACCACATCGAGCTGAGAAGAGCGTTGGATGAAGTTTAGCCATGACCTGTGGGTGTCACTATGACGCAGCCATCACTGTCAGAGCCTTGTGTGCACGTCTGTGGGCCAGAGTCGTGATGCAGAGCTGCTTTAGTTGGTCAGGTCGAGGTTCAGCAATGCTACGTGCCCGGAAAATAAGGTTTGCTGAATACCTGAGTGCACCGAGAGGTCAGGTTTTTCTTTCAATGAAATATCTTCTTCCTTGATGACAGGGTTGTGTCCATTCCTTAATCCCATTGAGGATGTTTAGGATGCACTGGAGGAGAGTTCACACAGCAGTCCAAACTTTCATTATCAATGCCAGATGTTGGCAAACAAAAAAGATGAGAAAAAATGATTGACAAGACAAGGCCATGGGCAGCACGTTTCAGACTTCGTTAAATTACACATGTTTAGTTGAAGGTTGGATTTTTGTGTATGTTTTGAACAACGGCTGTTGGGAAAAGCAATAAAGTTGCCTTGCACATCTTATTTTTGCCCCGTTTTACAAAAACTGACAATGATGCTTGAAGACTGTGTGGTAAACTTGTTTTCTACGTCTGTTATGTGAAAAGCTCCTCTGTCAAACTCAATAAACCTTGCAGACATTCAACAACACGTTTCTGCCGTTTACAGTAATATTGGTGGTGCAGCGATCAACGATGTGGCGCTGGACTTCTGGCATTCTGGACAGAATAGAGAGGACATCGGCATGGAAGACCTGGAACATCGGCTACGAGCTGAAACTATGGAGTCTCCAGGTATGCAGCTACGGCAGGTTTCGGGATCAGGGCTCTGTTGGTTCACGCTGAGCAATCTTTTCTGTATTTCTATAAAAGAGCTGCATAAACTTTGTCTTTGCTTTGTTTCTTGGTTTGTTTGTGTGTCTCTTAGGTGGGTTTGCTCGGAGTGAGCTGATGTCAGGTCACCTGATTGACTTTTTTGTGCCATTTCTGCCCCTGGAGTACCGCCACATCAAGCTCTGTGCACAGGACGCCTATGCAGCACGGGGCCTAGAGGCAGACGAAGCAACACTGGACGAGGTGGCTAAGGCAATGCTGTATGTCCCCAAGGAGGAAAGACTCTTCTCAGCCCAAGGATGCAAGTCCATACCACAGAGGATCAACTTCTTTCTCCCATAGAGGGAGACACAGACATGAAAGGAGCGACCGGGATGAGGCGTGAGATCCCTTTACTTGCCCATCTACAGACAGAGCCGCAGGGAAGTTGTTTCTTCGTTGCTTTGCTCTGTGCATCCCTCCTCTCCCCCCACAGATACAGCGCGTGTCTGACCAGGTCCCTCGGTGAAGACCAGGCACCAGGACAGGTCCTGTGTGAGAGGGGAGAGCAGCATGGTTCGTCCTGGAGAGATCAGGGTCACACAGATATCGTGAGATGCGGCTGCTCTCCTTCACCGGCCTGGTTCGCAATCTCACCCTGTCAAGACGTGAAGAAAACAGTGTTTGGGCAGTGTTTGTTATAGAAGGATACGCATACTTTTTTTTTTGTTGCACTATTTATGTGAGTTCACCATTTAAAAAAAAAAAAGTATGGGTGTTGCTGCTATATGGTGTAAGTTCTTATGTCATGTGTTAGTATTTGCATGTCAGACATTGTGCTCCTGTTAGCACTGGATATTTATTTATATCATTTGTGCCACAGCTGAACACTTCTACTGGGCCAGGTTACACTCGTGGAGTGGTTCGAATGCACACTTGTTGGTTATTTAAGCTATTAACTGGTTATGACGACGGGAGCGACGGGATCACACCAGCTGTGACGTCCATCATGTTACAAGCACATCAGCACATTTTATGACATTATTACACGAGCACTCGGTGTTAATTGGTGGGCTCGCGTTCTCCTCCCGAGTCGACCTTCGATTTTTATATCACTTACACAGTAATAAAGTTTTGTGACTGCGTCTTTCAATATTTGGCTAAGTATTAAATGAGATTGTGTTAACGTGCCAGAATCAGGAATGAAGAAGTTGTTACATGATATTGTTACTGGAAACAATAGACAAATGTAAAAGAGACAATATGTAAAGAGCACATTTTTTTTTTTTTTTTTAATTGATGTTGTTTGATATAAGTTCTTTTAAATGGGTTTATGTAAACTACACTGTCATAGGGAGTTTTATTTAGTTTGGTCACTGCTTCATGATTTAACCACTTATTCACAAGGATTCAGGTCGACTGCAAGGATGTTTTTTGTTTCATGAAGTGATGGGTACCGTCTAAAGAAAAAAAATATTAATAAACAGTAAACCAAAGATAAATGTTTATTTTATTGCAACCATTGTGATGGTCACTCAGCATTCAGCTCAAGCGAGAAGGGACTTCATGATGAACTGTGGAACATCTAGTGTCCTGCAGCCCAGCTTGTATAAAGAATAATATGCTTCTGATCAAAGTCTTAAGACCATTGAAGAAATTGCAAGAATGTATATTTTGCACTGCTGGATCTGAAGAAGGTTCTAAGTAGAGCTTAAAAATGCAAAAAGAAGAAATGTGAGCAAAATTAAATAAAAAACAAAACTTAGCAATTTGTTGATAACAATTTAACTGAAACGGGCTGTTCATCAGCTGATTAAACATTTAAGACCACAGCCTTTAATAGCCAAAATCAGCACAAAAAAGAAAGTTTCATTCTCTGATGAGGAAGAAAATGACAAGGAGATGGCACCTGACATGTTCTCTACACGGCACAGTGGAGGGGGCACCATCATGATCTGGGGTGCTGTTTCAGGGTGTGCAGGGGCGTAAAGCAGCAGCCGGCTGTGTGGGGATGTTGCAGCGGGCCTCCCTCATGACTGAGGGGCCTCGTCTGTCTGGTGGTGACTGGGTCTTTCAACAGGACAATGCTGCAGTCCACAATGCCCGCCTGACTAAGGACTTCCTCCAGGAGTATAACGTCACTCTTTTGGAGTGTTCCCCTGAGCTAAATCCAATTGAGAACATTTAGGGATGGATGGCAAGGGAAGCCACCTTCACCACCTCTAGACACACTCGCATCAAGCATGCCGAAACTAATTTTTGAAGTGATCAACAAGAATAGTGGAGCTACTCATTACTAAGTTGTTTTTTGACTCTTTAATATCTGTTTTAAGGGTTTTTTTTTGTGGTATGGGGTTAAACTTTTAATCAGCTGACGAACAACCCATTTCAGTTAAATTGTTGTTTTTAATAAATCGCCTGCTCAAACGTTTTGGTCTCTTGCTCCCATTTCTTGTTTTTGCATTTTGAAGCTCTACTTAGATCCTTCTTAAGATCCAGCAGTGCAAAAATGCAAATTCTTGCAATTTCTTAAATGGTCTTAAGTGTTTATGTTTTGCATCATGTTTGAAGGACCGTTTTTCACTCTAATATAATAATGCAAGAGATGATTGTATAGGCAGAGTATTTTAAACGTCATGCGACACGTCAGTATTTGTTCAAGTGATAAGTAGAAGAGCTCCACAACAATACTAAAACCTTTTTGTGTCCACCCACTGTGTTTTTTTAATTTTTTAAGTCTATGTATCCATGATCCTTCTTTGGGCGTGTATCAAGCGAACGCGTGGTCTTTCCCGATTGGCTGCATTACTTACTGTCCGGTTTTCCTCTTCTCTGGTTGGCTGGATGCCACAACACTTCCTTATTAAGGTTTGCAGCCGGCGCCCAATCAGATTCAGACATCTGTTCGGAGCCGAGAGGAGCCGAGCGCGCTGCCGCCGGACCGAGTCACTCCGAAACATGACCGTATAAAGAGACTGGTCGAGCACCGCTGATTCGCCGTGAAACTAGGGAGAATTAGGCGCAGCTACGCGTATTTCTCGCTATAGTTCGTTAATTTACCCGTGGACACAGTGCTTTAGCTGGTCACAATGACGGCGCTGTCGCTGCTGTTGATGGCCGTGTCGGCCGCATCTGCTCTGGCTGGGTCCGCTGAGCGTTTCCGAGAGCAATTTGAGGATGCTGGTAAGGGTTTTTTGTCACGTTTTTTGACCGTTTTCATCTTCTTTTTTCTTTTTTTTTTTTTGGGGGGGGGGGGGGGGGGGGGTTAGATGTTATACGTGCACGACGGGCGAAATTGCGTGTTACCGTCTGTGATGTTGGGTTGTTGGCATCGAATCCAGGTTTTTACCTTAACATCTGGGCTGCACCATCTGCTCACCCCTCAGGTTGACATCAATATAGTCTAAAGGGCCACAATTCAGCTTCATTCATTCGTTTCTCACCTTGTCTGATCCCCTTCCCCCGTCTGCACATCACTCACTCACTGTTACCCTCCCTTACCCTAAAGCCCTCTTCTTTCATAGCTGTGAATAACCACAAATAAAAATAAAAAGCACTCCCCCTCATCCTCCCAGAGGAGTGACTGGACTCGGTGCACCTGCGCTGATGCATCATCAGAGGTGGATTGGCAGGTTTAAGTCTCGTCATAGGGACCGCTGTGCAGCTGAACCATGAACTTGTCTGTGCAGATGCCTGGAAGAGTCGCTGGGTGGAATCCAAGCACAAGTCTGACTATGGCAAGTTTGTCCTGACTGCGGGGAAGTTTTATGGAGATGCTGAGAAAGACAAAGGTGAGTGAGATATTTCACTTCTATCAGGCAGAGTCCAGAACTGCCTTTGGATGTTTGTATGGTCAATAGAAATAATTGTAGGTGGTCGAGTTTTAGTTTTGAAACCCTGAAAAGTGTTGTTATAAATTAACAAGCGCCATACGTGTATGCTTTCCTATATGACATCGTCACAGCAATCCGTGTCTCTGAACAACTGGTAAAGAGATGCAAAGTTTCATGCTCACGTAAACGTCTGGAAAAATACGTCTGGTTAAACGGAAGATGAATTTCTGATGTAGTAATACTCTTCTTACCACAGGTCTACAGACCAGCCAGGATGCCCGTTTCTACGCTTTGTCAGCCCGTTTTGATGAATTCAGCAACAAGGGCCAGCCTTTAGTCATCCAGTTCAGCGTGAAACACGAGCAGAGCATTGACTGTGGTGGAGGTTATATCAAACTGTTTCCCTCTGAACTCAATCAGGAGGACATGCACGGGGACTCTGTCTACAACATCATGTTTGGTAAGTGTGAATAGCTTCGCTGAGGACCAATGGATGGAAAATCCTTTATGTGCTTATTAATGAGAAAAGTAGTGTTGGAGTCAAGTAGAAGTTTGTAAATGTCAATTTCAGAAACCGTTGTTTGCATCTTTTTCAGAATATGCATCATCAGTGTCGTTGCAACATGTAATTCTAACAGGTTGTCTTTATTTTTATACACACAAACCATTGTTCTTTAACATATTGTCATATTCAGGTCCTGATATTTGTGGCCCTGGCACAAAGAAAGTACATGTGATCTTCAATTACAAAGGCAAAAACCATTTGATTAACAAGGACATTCGATGCAAGGTGAGACCTTAAAATATTGTTTCCGTATTTAATTATGAAATATTTAACTTCAACACAGGTTTTTTTTTTTTTTTTTTTTTTTATTGCTCTGAAATCAAACCATCTAAACAAACTGAGAGAAATATTTTGCAGCTTGTTACAAGTTTTATTTGCAATTTCAAACTGTCTAGTCAACAACTGCTGTCCTCCCTGCAGGATGACGAGTACACCCATTTATACACCCTGATCGTCAACCCTGACAACACTTACGAGGTCAAGATCGACAATAAGAAGGTCGAATCGGGCAATCTGGAGGATGACTGGGACTTTTTGCCACCCAAAAAAATTAAGGACCCCGAGGCTAAAAAGCCAGAGGACTGGGATGACAGGGAGAAGATTCCCGACCCTGAAGATAAGAAACCAGAGGTCGACTGGCTTTGTTTCTTGTTTGTTTTTTTTTTTTAACCAACACATGTCATTTAACAGACAGTATTCATGTCATTTAGCAAAAATTGCTTTGTATGTATATGAAACCTGTTTAATGTGTAAGTGTCGGGTCATGTTTATACCCTAATCACTTTTTTTTTTTTTTTTTTTTTTTTTGTTGTGTAGGACTGGGACAAGCCTGAGAACATCCCAGACCCTGATGCCAAAAAGCCTGATGACTGGGATGATGAGATGGACGGAGAGTGGGAGCCGCCGATGATCACCAACCCTGATTACAAGGTACACAAGTAATAGTGCTTCATACAGTGAGTAGGATAAGCTTGTTATGCGTTACACCCTTCTGTTTAAAGGAGAAAAAAAAAAAAATTACTTATTCATAAAGTCTGTGTATTTGCACGTTCAGGTTGTCGTGGAATTTGTGCCCTCTTTACTTTAAAAAAAAAAATATAAAAATTCTTTCCATAGCAGAACAAGCTGTATTCATTTATTATTTATTTCATTCATTTTTTTTTTTTTTTTTGTCCACCAGCTTGCATAGTGTAATTATTCCAGGTGAACTTTTAACTGCCAGTTCCTTTCTTCCGTTCTGATTTTACCGACATTAATTGCCTTTCTGTTTGCTCTTTTGTAGGGTGAGTGGAAGCCCAGAGAGATCGATAACCCTGCGTACAAGGGAAAGTGGATCCACCCCGAGATTGACAACCCGGAGTACACCGCTGACCCTGACATCTACAAATACGACAGCATCGGTGTGCTTGGACTCGACTTGTGGCAAGTAAGAAGACGCTGTGTTTTTGTTTAATTAACAACAACAATAATGTAGTCATTACATTCAGCAAGGAATATTGTGACTAATTAGTCACAATAGTCTTGTCTAGTGTGTATGGAGAGAAAATCGACTCAATATGCACGCACAGGTATATTGTGCGTTATGCGGTTTGTGTATAGCTTTGTGTACTTGTGTGTGTAAAACATGATTTGTAAACTGTAAAGAACATTTTGTCCCTAACTCACCCAAAGTTATGGACAAAATTATTGTTACAAATTCAAAAAGCCTCCTGCACACACAAATCGGCATCTACAGATGCACGAATCGCCTGATACACATGAGGGGTTTTCAGACTCTTATCACACCCCCGAAGCCTCACAGATTCATGCCTACATGGTGCGTTTAAGTGCTGCTGGAAAGCTGGGTCGTCCAGCGTTATTTCCCTAGATACTTAGATCCCACTAAACTTGTAATAAATTGTGGATCTGTGTAAGACTATCTCACTCCCCATGGTTATAACACACTTACGTTGCAATATTCTAAAATTTCTTATATGGACACATAGATTTATGAGCCGCACGAATCAAGTACACATGGTCAAATCAAGTGCTACGCACGCACAGATATATTGAGTCGATGTTCTCTCCATAAGTGTGACTCTTTGTATTAGACTTTTGACATGCATTTCTGTTGGACCATGTGTAGGTCAAGTCTGGTACCATCTTTGACAACTTCCTAATCAGCAGTGATCCAAACGTGGCAGAGGAAGTTGGCAACGACACTTGGGGCAAAACTAAGGTGCTCTTACCTCCCGGTTCTACTTTAAGTGAAATTGTTTTGACAATTACTACAAGTATCGACAATATTACTTAATACGGTTTAATGAGTTTTTCTTTTTTCCATTTTTTTCTGTAGGATGCCGAGAGAAAGATGAAGGAGGGCCAAGAGGAAGAGGATAGGAAGAAACGAGAAGAGGAGGACAAGAAGAGGAGAGAAGAGGCAAAGGAAGAAGATGAGGAAGAAGAGAAGGATGATGAGGAGGAGGAGGAAGATGAAGAGGGGGAGGAGCCTGAGGAGGCAGAAGAAGAAGAGGAAGAGGAGGAAGAGGAAGAGGAAGGCACAGACTCTAAAACTAAGGATGAGTTATAATCTCAGGAACTACTCAAACTGCATCTGTGGGCTGTTGGGACCAGACTGGGGACTGAAACGATCAACCCTCATGACTACCACCCCGCAGGGATGGGCTGGCTGTGACAGGCTTTTTGTTTTTATTTTTTTAGTGTTTACAAAACAAGGGGATAGGTGAAGAAGGGTAATTAATGTTCATTTTCAAGAGCCATCACTGTTTTATTATAATGGAAGTTATTGATATGTTGAAATTAATGTCAAGACCCGTATATAAAACTGCTAACTGTATTTAACAGAAATACAAAAGTTGCCCTTTGTGTTTTACGGAAATCAGATTTTTTTTAATTTTATTTTTTTTAAATGACATTGTGGTGACCGGAAAACATTATGGGTGGTACCATGAAATTACTTTGTTTACCTCATGTGTTTTGTTTGTCTACATTTTTTGTTTTTTTTTTTGTTTTTTTTGTGTGTATGTTTTACAGGATGTTTGGATGGACTGAATAGAATTGGATGTAATTGCGCTCTTATTTAAACTCCTACTCAAACAAGGGTTACTGAGAACCAGAGTTCATCAGCACTACCGGTTAATTTTACAACCTGCTCAGAGAACGCCTCTGACACTGGGTGGTAATGTGAGGTGTCTTAAGATGTAGTTCCCTGCATAGTTTTGTACTGAAGCGAAAACACTTTCTCACTTCACTGCGCATACTAGTCTTGTGTGTTTAATCAGCTGTAGTCAGATGTGTATTAAGGGAACTCCAGTAGCAGTAAATTTAATGATAATTTCATACATGTTCACTTTAGTTTTTCTCATTGTTGGTGTATAAAACCAGTTTTCATTTTTATTTCAATACTTCTGCACTGCTGTACTCTAAGGCTGAAGCTCATGCATAAATGTTACTTTTGTAAAAGACATTTTGTACTAATTGAAGGAAATTAAGTTGGGCAATTTCCATGTTGCTATGTTTAAAAAAAACCCAACAAAAAAACGAAAACAAAAGTCAGACAGGTGCTTTGTCCAATAAAAGCAACCAGAAGAAATCAACTAGATATCCCTTTGTGTAATATGGTTATTTTCAGTCTCATAATAAATCTGAATTGTGAAGTTATATATTGATTATTTGATTGTTTATAGCTAGATAGAGTCAACTGAGATCTTTGTAAAGGTGGTGGCATTTCTCTGTCCATTTTGCTCATCTTAAGTTTGTTTTTAGTTGTTGTCCAAGCCTGTGGTGGCTGGTGGGTTATATAAATATCAGGTCAAGTCAGAAAATGAATACAGCAGAAAGTTGTTTGCCACTGTCTGGGTGAAATGTGTAAGAGTCTAAAAACGTTGTTTGGATGGGATGTCCCTCTGAAATCTCTGTAACTGGGCACTGAGGAGAATAGATAACCCCCCCTTTTTCTTTAATCTGGGTGAAATGATGCCCCAAAAAAATTAAAAAATGTTGATACAGGAGAGAAGACTGTGTACACTTCTTCTCAGTTCATCTTGAATAAGCCCAAGCCCTGTGAAGCAGTAATTTTTTATATTTAAAGACATTTTGTGATAAGTAATACTGTGTTTTTGTATTTTAGAGGTTTAACTTGTATTTGTTGATGCACCAACATACTGTTTTCATTGACCAAGAATTCAGAAACATTCCTGAGAAATTCCCACCACATAATAGTATCTGTTCTTAATCTGACTGCAGTCTGAAGGCAAGAAAAACAAAGCTTTCCCTCTTGGGTACAGACATTTCTCCAGATTCTTTGAAAAAAGCTAAAAAAAAAAAAAAAGAGTAATATTATATACATTGATTATGGCATTTTTAAATTATTTACTTCTTTTGGAACTTTTTAAAAATATATTCAGCATATAGTGAACCTGCGTGAATGCAGCAGCACACTCTCCTGTAGACAGTATGTTTGTATTAATATTATTATTATTATTATTATTATTACAATAATAATTTAACGGAGTAATATAACTTTTAAGCACGTGCATAGTGTAATAAGAAAAAACTACTTAAATTGATATCTGGATTATACATTAAAAAGTAGAACAAGTATAAATGGGAATTGTGTGTTTTAAAATCTACAATTTTCACTTTTTTCCTTCGTTGTAGCAGCAACCTGATTACGCTGGTATGCCATTATATATATATATATATATATATATATATATATATATATATATATATATATATATATATATATATATATATATATATATAATTTTTAAAAATTGTATTTATTTTATTTTCTCTGGAATCTAAGTTTCCCCTTACGACGGAAGAAGACCCGGCCGGCTGATAAGCCGCACCGACTCCTCCGGCGGCGGTCCAGTTCCAGGTTTCGCGGCGGCCCCTGTCTGCGCCGCTCGGCTGCACAGCAGACTGAACGCGGTGGGAAACACTATGGCTGCCACTCTGTCTCTTACTCAGGTAACGCCGTCTCACAACTCGCATCTACCGACGGCAATAGCGCCTGCCGGCTGGCCGCCTTCGCTGCCAGATGTTTGTACGGCGGGCGGCTGCGCTCGGCCGGCGGAGGCGCGGCGTTTCCGTCGACTGTCGCCCTGTTCGTGGAAGTTTAGTCCCGCTTGTGAAAAGTTTCTGCCCGATCTCCGCGGGGGCTGCGTAAGGGCGTAGCTAGCTAGCTAGCCTTCCAGCTAACCGCCAGTTTCCGAGCAGTCGGGCTGCTTCGTCTCAGAGCTCCGTCGTTAAACTTCACACAACGCCGCGTCGCCAGGGGCTGCTCGCCCCCGGCTTGGTTCGGCCGCGTTCGCGATCCAAAATGTTGCGCCGCTTGGTTTTGTTGCAGGCCAGCCGGTCCCGGTCAAAGTGATGGTGATATGCGGTTCCCATGTGTGGCTATGTTGTGGCTTTTGCTGTCACGGTGTCGTTTGTTTGAAACCAGGAGTTTCAGTTATATCACATTCTAGCCCGCGTTTGGATTACCTATCTATCTCCTCGTAACCCGAATATAGCTATTATTAGAAGTAAACGCGCTTCAGTGATCGGGCTGGTATTTTCCCTGTGACCTTTCTGAAGTGGTCGGCGGTGACTATTGGTTTTGTTGGGAGTTAATCCGTGATAACGAACGGTGGACAAATACAAACTTCGGCTTAGTAGTTTGGCACGGTTGACAGTTGTTGTGCAACAAATAAGAGGAACCGGACTACAGGAGGCTCCTCTGCTGTTTTTTTTTTTTTTTTTTTTTTTTAATGTTGGTAAAGCCTGGTACTAGTGTCTTTGTCCGCTGTATATACGTTATTTATCAGGTACCAGCCGAGTGTGATCGGCAGGTTACAGCCCCAGACTTGTTACCGGGGAGACCGTTGCCATGTAACAACAGACAGGTACCTGCTGCTGTGGTTGGGTTGGTGGGGTTGAGAGTTCAAGAACAGATGAAGCTGCTCCGGCGACTCCTGCAATCTGTTGCAGTTTTGTAGGAAACTATGTTGGAAACTCATTGGAGAGAGTTTTGTTTTGTTGGGGGGGAGTTTTGTCTTCTTTCCCCCAGTGTTCATTTAAAGTCACCAGTACAATGACCACTGTGTCACAGCAACTGACAGTTCCAGGCACACTATTGTGTATCACAAAGAAAAACTTGCATTCGCTCCCGGGAGATAAGTGTGTGTCAACAGTTCTCACTATAAACTGGCCGTTGGAAAAGCTGAAAGATAACTGCTGATGACAAACTGTTTTGTTCCAGTAGCTCCCTGTTCTTAATCTGTGGCTACGTCATATATATATATATATATATATATATATATATATATATATATATATATATATATATATATATATATTTCACATGGCCACGCCCTGGTCATTTCACTATTGAAGCCATTGGTGTCCACTGCTTTCGTCCTTCTCTGGACCTCTGAATTCAAAGCCACAACAGGCATTTGTCAGTTTCTGCCATAAGAAGACGGAAATGCTGATTTGTTTCCTGTTCTGCCCAGCAGCATGCAGAGAGAGGAAAGAGGAGTTTTCTGAGAGATTGTGACACAAGCTGTTGCCTGTGGAGCGACACCTGTGGAGTAAATTTTCACAGCCAACCACAAGGTTTGGCAAGGGAGGCTTGTGTCTAGAAGTCGGTATAAGTCATTGGAATTGCCGTTCATGAGAAACCTCCCATAAACCCATCCCAAAACTGTTATAATTGAATAATTGTTTCATTAATTCAGCAAGCAAAGATTGCATATGTTGTCTTTTACATATGTGATAATGACTGCATATTGTTATCTTTAACTTTTTTTTTTTACTACATTTCAAGTAAAATGTAGGTTAAATATTTGCTATTATATTATATTTGCTTAGGACAACTGCAAGAGGCATGTTTTTGTTGTGTGTTTTTTTTTTTTTTCTTACTTTAAAGCTGATACAGTTATCTGAGGGCAGTTATGCTGTGGTCAAAATATGACACAGATGTAGTCACAGTAACTGATTTTAGGAGGTAAACTAGACTGTGAAATAAACTTTTTTTTCTTTTAAAAATTGGCTCACTATTTTCAGTAATGGTCGTGACGTTAAAGCTTTTTTTTTTTTTTTTTTTAACCATTTTGGGGGAAATATACATTTAGCAGAGAGTGAGTTCAGAGATGTATTGATGTATTGCTAACCTGTGAAAATGTACAATTACTGTTGATGTTTAATTAAGACAGATTATGGGCTGGTCATCCAGGACAATGAATTCTACAGCTTTGTCTATTACTGCAGTGGCTTCCTGTATGTAAGAAGTTTTTGTTTGTGGTTATGGTTCCTCCATTTTTCTCTTTGACTTCATAAACTTCCTCTTTTAAGTGATGGCTGCTTAAGAGCTTAATAATGTAGCATATGTTACATTTAGTCACGTTTGCAAATAATAAAAATATTGGTGAACTTCAGAATGATGCTTTTGCTTGTTTTTGCCATTAACAAGGCTCAGCGGATGACATTATTGGATGCCAGAAAATATTTAGTGATCATTTCAGTTGGTGAACTGCATTTTCATAGTACTCAGTACTTCTATGCTGTATTACGTAAATGGTCATTTTTAGAAGCAAATGTTTTCTTCAAAGAAAAATGCTTATTTGTTTAAGTAAACAGTTTTTAATGTGTAATATTTTCTTTAACAGCTCTCCAGTGGAAATCCCATCTATGACAAATACTACCGACAGGTATGGAAATGTACTGCATCTTCCCACATACACAGAAAAATTTAATTATTTTTGTTGTATTTGTTTCCTCTGCAATAACCATAATAGGATTTATTTTTATTATTTTATTATTCTTATGAATGATCTTGTCTGTCACAAAAAGGAAAACAAGTGTAAATAATAGGTTATTCATTGGTTATTAATATGGATTGATTGCCATTGTTTGTTGCAGTAGTTTAGTATAACTGGACTCACTAGCTTGTGCTTTAAAAACCTCTGGTTTAAATGTGGCTTTACAGACAAATTTGTAAAAATGATTAAAATTAGTTGTTGTAAAAGTAAATATAAAATGTATTTACTCCATTTGCAGTCAGTTTTGGCTGTGCTGATAAGTGTTCCAGTGAGCGGTGATCTCTCCTCTCCCTTTTTAGTTCCAGTCTTTGTGGAAATTTGTCTATGAATTAATAATGATTCTCTTTGCAGACTAATTCCTGGAAGCTCCCTGAGAGCTTCATAACAGACTACAAAGAAAATGGCTTTGGTTTAGGATCAGTACTACGGCTTGTTTAACAAGGAGGTTCAACAACCACAAAGTCAAAAACATTCACCATGTTAATCACATGCATAGTGAGCAGAAGTTAATTTCCCATTTAAATTCACTAGATCTGAACATATTGGTGCAATAATATAATTAATGTGACCACACATTCAGACAAAAATGTACCATAGCTGCTGCAGCCAAGGAAAAAAAAGAGTTGATGTGGGAGAAAACTGCAAACCATGTGAATGTGTAGGCGAATTAAAATATTTAACGGCTATTTGTAATATTGCATGAATGACAAATGTATGTAGATGCTCTCAATATTTACTGTCATGTAGGTACAATACTGGTAGTAAAAAAGATAAAAAACTAAATGGTTGAAGATGCAGCAGGATATAAAACATATTTAAGACGGGTAATTCAAATGTAACAGACTAAATTGTTTTCACTTTAAATACATTTGGGGGTGGAAAAATCAAAACTGCAAATCATTTAAGGAGCCTATTTACAAATAAATGACGGCTAATAAGATTAAAAATCTGATTTTGTGCGATGTATGGACATACTGTGGTGATATTTGTCATGCACAGGAGGATAAGATCATCTATCTGTGATCAAAAACAAAATGACTTGTTTTTTTCCCCCTTCCTCTTTCTAATGCTCTTCAAAGACCAGCAGGGTATCACGAGTACAAGTCATGGCAGGTTTGAAGGCATGAAACCATCTGATCCGATCCTCAATATACATCAATATTTATCAATATATATATCATCGTTCAGATGAATCTAAAATGCCTGTTATATGGTTGTGTGATTTAAATTGAACTTGTTTCAGCTTCATGGATGGGAGGAGACAGAAAGTAAGTCAGGATATGTTCAAGTTAACCTGCTCTTGACCAGGTTTACTGCAGTCAGTCACCGCAGTAACAAACTCTGAGTATGAGTTCACTCACTTTCTGAAACCGGTTCAACTGAACACTCTTGGTTGGGGTTAAGTAACCTGGCTTTGGGAAATGGAAAACTCCAGGTTTCCCTGGGTTCAGGATAAATATACTCAGAGTTAAGGGAGCCCTGTGAAAATACGAGACTTTTGCTTTTTACTGTTTTTTTACAGCTTTCCATCTTTCTAGATTCACCTTGTGTTTTATTCAAGTTTGATCAAATGAGAAACACTGCGGATCTCTGTATTGTAGAGTCTAGAGCATTACAAATGCTCTAGACGCGCTGTATTTGTTTTATCAACATGATTGTTTCACTGATGTTTCTAACATAATAAGCAGTCAGCTCACCTGACTGCGTGTGTATTTGTGTTTTGTTTGTGGTTGTGTGCAGGTGGATCCTACTGGCAGCGGGCGGGTGGCAGCAGCTGATGCAGCTTTGTTCTTGAAGCGATCCGGCTTGGCTGACCTGGTGCTGGGCAAGGTGAGCAAAGACTCCACACGGCCCAAACATGGCATGTCATTCTCTGTTTCAGTATTCACAGTGATGGGAATAAGTGTTTAAATGTCTCCGTAGATCTGGGATTTGGCAGACTCAGAAAGAAAGGGTTCTCTCAACAAACAGGTAGAAGTGAAATGATGAGATTTATCCAAAAGATTTTCTTTTACATGCTTCCTGGGTATTTGATTACCACTTGGTTTACATTGTTGTACCTCATGTCCCCTCAGCAATTCTTCATAGCACTGAGGTTGGTTGCTTGTGCTCAGAATGGCCTGGAGGTGGCACTCAAGAGTCTTAATGTGGCTGTTCCTCCTCCCAAATTTGTAAGTTTGCTGCTATAAACTGTAAATCTGTACTGTCCCTGCTGAAAATCTGAGGTTCCATTTAGGGTGGATCAGCTCTTTAGGCAATGTTTGCATAATAAAAAAGGGAGCTCAATTGTAATTCAGCTGTCCTTTATTTTAAAAGTGGTTAAGTGTATGATTATATTTTTGAAACACGGAAATCTTCAAATGTTTTTGTATTTTTGCAGCATGACACAAGTAGTCCACTGTTAACCGGAGGAGCGGCCACTGACATTCCCTGGATTGTAAAGGTGAATATTGTTGATCTACTTGATTATTTTTCTGAATACGGAGTAATATTGTCATATAAAAATATTAGGAATATAATCATCACAGACTGGAGTCATGGTGGATGTGTTTGATTTCTTTCCCAGCCTGAGGAAAAGATGAAGTATGATTCCATCTTTGACAGTCTGGGTCCAGTAGGAGGGATGCTGTCAGGAGATAAAGTCAAGCCTGTCCTACTTAACTCCAAATTGCCAGTGGACATCCTTGGCAGGGTATGAAGCACTGATGGGACTTTTTAACCCTGTGTGACCTAGGGCTCTTATTTATTTATTCAGAGAATTTCTAATACCTTTGTGTTGAGTCTAATTGCTGCTTTTTATCACACGCTACTGTGCCCTGGACACAAATGAAAGGAGAAGCATATGTTTCCTCACAGTGATTTTTATGAGTTAATGTACCATGATAAATACATTAAGCGGTACTGCCTCCAGTTCTGGATGTTATGTAGGTGCCAAAAAGACTTTTATAGATGAACCTATGGTTTCAAAATAACTGGATTGGATGGATAGTTACATCAGAGCGAGTGAGAAAATGTAGTGAGAACGCTCATGCGGTGATCGTTTATATTAATAGAGTTTGGTCATGACTGATGCTGAGTAATATGATCTCTGTACGTTGAAGGTGTGGGAGCTCAGCGACCTTGACAGAGATGGCATGTTGGACAGAGATGAATTTTCTGTGGTAAGATGTGACCTAAAAGTTTACAGGGAAAGGTTTCACAGAGGTTGTGAATTTCATAAGTTTGACAGTGTATTCAGTTCTTTACCATCTCCACTGGTAAAATACACCTCTAGTCTTCAGAGCATTTTAATTAATCAATGAATTTGTTTATTTGTATATTGGCAGATAAAAATCAAATGTGTTGGACACTGTTAGAGGCTGCAGAGCTGAATGGGACAAAACCAGCACATGTGGTGACTGAATGACTGTAGGATTAATGGGTAATCTTTATTCCTTTTTAATACTCTGGTTTTACAGGCAATGTATCTGGTGTATAGAGCTCTGGAGGGCGAGTCTGTTCCCATGTCCCTACCACCTCCCTTGGTTCCACCTTCCAAGAGGAAAAAACCTGTGGTACCTCCCGTGATGCCCCTGTTACCCTCCCCCCCTTCTGTCAAAGACAGTCGCTCCTCCCATGCTGGCTCTAAGACCATGCCCCACCCTCCCAAACCCACTCCAGCTCCTGCTCCAGCTCCCGCCCCAACACCAGCAGCTGTCCCTGTGAGTACAGGACCCATATTTCCTGTGCATGCACTACCTGAAAACCTTTTGGATGTGTTACTTTTTAATTTAACCTCATAACCTCAACAAGATAGAGTTGAGATGATTTCAAACTGGCTAGCTCAGTGTGTCTTTCAAAAGAGCAAGACTAGGAGTGTGAGGGTAAGTGGATTCTGAGTTTGAGCTTAGTCGTTGTATCAGGCGTACCAGCTTTTCCATGTTGTGGAGCAAATGCTTATGTTTTTGTTTTTTTTTTTTGTCTGTACAGTGGGTGGTTTCACCAGCAGAAAAAGCCAAATACGATGACCTGTTCACCAAGACGGATGGTGACATGGACGGCTTGGTTTCTGGACCTGAGGTCAGAGATATTTTCCTGAAGACCGGCCTTCCTTCTGCCACACTTGCACGCATTTGGTAAGCAAACGTGTGTGCCAATTGATTTAAATAATTGTTACACTTGGAGATCGTTCCTTGTTCCTTCTTTGTGGAGTGTGTATGTTCTCCCAGTCCTTGTGTCGATATACTGGCTTCTTTTCACTGTTGATAAACATATGTTACGTTGAAGTACGAATGTGTGTTGTTGTTCGTCTCTGTGATTGACTGCGAACCTGCCCACTTGCCCACCCGACGGGTGGGATACACTCCAGCTTTCCATGACCCTAAATAGGATTGAAGCAGATGTGGGAAACAAATGACTTGTTACTTTGCAATAGTGTTATAGGACTGCATTATGTGACTTCCCAGTCTGTACAATTTGTTCAAATAAACAAAGAAAGACGAGGAGAAAAGAAATGTTAATTGCAAAAAGACATAACCGAGGAACTGCAGAAGCATAAGGAAATAACAGTTTTATTACATTGCTGGTTGATATATTTTAAAGAACATCGTCCTCTTTTTGATGAAGTTGGCTGAAGGCTAAAATCATATTCAGTCTTCAAAATGTTTGTTTATCAGTCTTTTTACAACTCAGTTCAATTACACTTTTTTTTTACTCTCCAAAAGGAAATTAAATAAATAACATTTTATTAGGTAAATTAAAAGTACATGTAAAGTCCCCAAAAATTGCTCATTAATCAAATGATCTGTCGAGCAAATAGTTGCATGTGCAGTCGCAGATGAAAGTACAGCCCTGCAGTACATGAGTGCACGTCCCTCTGGTAACACACCACCTCATAGATTTTTATGCTCCCATCATGGTTGATTAGCTTCTGTCCTGCTGGGACTGTCCTATGTATTGGTTTTCATAACGGCTGAACATCAGAAATAGTAATTGCCTGAGGTGGAAATCATTAGTCTCTTATGTAACATGCGTGTTTGTGTTTTCAGGGAGCTGTGTGACATTGGAGACATAGGGAAGCTGACCCGTGAACAGTTTGCCCTGGCACTTTATCTGATCAATCTGAAGCTAACTAAAGGCTTAGACCCTCCGCAGAGTCTCTCCCCAGAGATGATCCCTCCCTCAGACAGACAAAACATCAAGCAGGTGAGCCCCTCTGAGCTCTCATCTCTTAAAATGAAAGAATAAGCTTGAATAATCAGAATTTGACCTCAGTCTTGGATGCGTCTCTTTGAAAGACCATGATGGTGATTAGTGGAGCTCCACCGCAAAAGTGAGAATGTTTGTTTGTTTTTGTTTATTTTGTTAAATCATATACTGGTGTAAATTTTCTCTATGTTATTGCAACTTTGTTTTTGGGTTGTTTTTTTATTTTTTAATTAAAGTATCATCAGTACTGGACTCTGGCTTGCATAAGCTGTCTTGTTTCCTGGCTTACTTTGATTCAATTTTTTTTTCCCCTTTTTTTCCTGTTATTGTGTGTGTTAGGGGTTTTTCTGTTAAGGTTGTGGCTGTGTGCGTTTCTCATTTCCTCTCTGTTCTTCTTTCTGCGTTGCCCTTTACATTTTTACATTTTGGCTACTTCAAGTACAGTGACACTATCCTGAGTGAGTGTGTTTGGTTCTTAAGAGTTCAGTGCATCACATGACTCTATAAGTTGTCATCCTTTTATACATTTTTAAATTTGTTTTTTTTTTCAGTAAACCAGTCACATGTTGTATCCTTTGTTATAATAGTCTGTCTCAATATTCTTTTTTTTTTTTTTTTTTTTAAGGAAACCTGCAAGAAGGGTTGGTTTTAGGTTTTATGATGCTTCAAGTTTCTTTTGAAGATGTTTTTTTTTTCTTCTCAAAACTTTGAAGTATGTTTAAGTCATCTCTCCAAATTATAAACATATTGAGGAATTCTAGCCTTTACCGCAACGTTGGAAAATAATTTGACTCTAAGCACTATACGTGTAGTATAATCATGGACAAGAGCTTTCCAAGTACCCACTTGCCAGTTTCCTCCCAGTATGACTGCTCTTTAGCTGTTGTTCATCTCACCTCATGTAAACTGGTCCCATCAGAGGCTTCATGTGTAATGTTAAGTGTTGTAAAGTGTCTTGTGTAGCTTTACTATTAATTTGTGTTGTGACTGTTTTCTCAGCCTATAAAATGTTTCCAGTATCTGGCACTTTTAGTAACATCAGGAATATAATTGATCATTGTAGTCTCTCAAAATGTCGTCAAAAAGGTCGTTTTGTGATTGTCCTCATGTCTTTTCCAGAATAACGCTGTTAACCTGGCAGCTGACTTCTCTGCTATTAAGGAGCTGGACTCTCTCAGTAATGAGATTGTTGAACTACAAAGGTAATTTAAATTTAATTTTTGTCCTTGTGTTCATTTAAGGCAGACATCACCCATACTCTCACTAAAGCTGTGCTGCTGAAGGTGACGACGCTGATGACGGAAGCTGTCTTTAAATGGTCTGCAGTTTTAACTTAAGGGTGTTTGTCATCCTACCTAAAGAATGTTGTAGACATGTTTT
Source organism: Xenentodon cancila (assembly GCA_014839995.1). Classification (NCBI taxonomy): domain Eukaryota; kingdom Metazoa; phylum Chordata; class Actinopteri; order Beloniformes; family Belonidae; genus Xenentodon; species Xenentodon cancila. The sequence goes on from CM026206.1 coordinate 15,319,444, forward strand.
GATGAGTCACTTCTTTTCTGCGAGATTATTTCAGAATAATGTTTCAGTGTATCCTTGGCAGATTGCGTTGTGTGAGTTTACTGACATAAATGTTTGGGTCTCTTCTCAGAAATTGTTCTGTCAAAATCAGATAGTTGTATGCCTATATCCTGCACTGACCAGTAGGTAGCAGTGTTGCTTCACATGGAGAACCCATAAATGAGTGCAGCTCGCAGCTGATGTTGGTGATTGTGAAGTAGGTTGCATACTTAATGCTAGTTTAATGATTGAAGATACACTCAGTTTAACTGTCTTAAACTGTCCTGTGGTTTTCCTTTTGCATATCATTGGGGTTTTTGTTTTTGTTTTTTTTTTTTTCTTTTCTTTCTTTCTTCCAGATGGGTTTATAGCCAGAATGGGCTGATGTGGTAGGATAGACACTGCTTTATTTCAACAGGAGCAGCAAGTGATTCATTGCAAACTGATATTTATCGTTTCTTTGCTTTGGGCTACAAAACAGGTGGTAGAGAAAGCTGTTGCATAGGTTCTGTGTGGCAGGGATACAGAAAGTGAACATTGGCAGATGCGGCATTCACTATAAACCAGACTTTATAAATTAAATTTCCCATGACTCAATATTTGACAGAGTTGCAGTTGAAAGAATTGCCTTTCAGCAGTGTTTTAGTTGAGTCACCAACTTTTAGTTCCAAAGTCTAGTCTGTTCAAGCCTTAGTGAAAGACTACATCAAAAGTGAGGTTACCACTAGTTTATCCCATAAACAGAGCTAAAAACATTGTAGTACCTACTTCTCTGGGTTTTTGATGATTTTTATTTTTTTATTATTATTATTAATTTTTTTTTATCATGACACGCACAGTTGGTAAAAGTGAAGGAAGGAGCATCTCTTCCTGCCATTGTAGCACCTTTAGTTTGTTCCTAAACACGATAGACATATGACATGAACTGATGGTGTTTGGGAATTTGGACCATGCATAAAACTAAAATTGAACTTGATGAAGACACTATGCTATGCTAAATAATTGTGCCATATGAAATAAACATATATGGACTCATGTCCATATATGAAATCCAAATCCAATTAATGTATGAGTCCAAGTCAACAGTTTATCAATTCTGAGTCAAATCACACGTCCTTAAAATTGAGACTTGAGTCCAGCTGAAGTCTGAGTCCTGGCCTCCTGCTTTTCAGTATGTTTGAGCAGTTCTTCAGGTTTATTGTCCTTTCCTTGAATTAACATTTGCATGCTTAGCTCTCTGTACGTACACTCTGGGTTTCACTTGTTAGCTGCATCTGAATGTTTTTTCTTTTTTTTTTATGCCAAACATTATTTAGGTTCCCTATTTATAAAAGCTGAGAGTGAGAAGTGAAAAAGTGGTTTTCCACATACCTGCTCTTTTAGAGACGTACATTATGTACAAACGGACTAGCTGACAACTCGAGGTAAGGACGTTTTTACAGACGTAGTCATTAAGTTTGAGATCAGCTTCAGACTGGCATCTGTTTGACAAGAATATGTATGTTTGCAACTGCTTTACAATTTGGAGGCAACCTCCTTAAAATGAGGATATGAGTGGCGATGGTGATGATGGGTAAGAGCAAAACGAATGATGCTGTCGTGGACGTGAATATTATTAGATGAATAATCTGTCATAATGCTACTGAGATAAGAGTATAGAAACGAAAGTTGTGTTACAAAGTTATCTTATTTTAGTTAATATTGAAATTAATGGCAGAGGAGTTTATTTATAAATCAGATGTGAAAGTGAAACTGAAGATGTTTTTTTTTATCAGTGTAACAAGTGTTAACATTTTGCTCATTGTGTACTTTTTATGTTAATGCCACATTATAAATGTTTTTTTTTTTTTTTTTTTTTTTTTTTTTTTTTTTTTTTTAATCCAGTGTTCTAGCAATAGGTCATCCTGAAAAGCTTCCATAACATCTTAATTTTTGTTTGTCGGTAGCAACAAATAACTGAGTGTACCATGGGACAGCCTGATTACCCCAAGTAATACGGAGTTAAGTCGCAGTCTTATTGTATACCTCAAATACATTGAGGTGGGGTGTTCAGTATGAATGAATGAGGGGAAAAAAATAATTCCTGGACACTGCTACCTTAATCGGCGGCGCCGATTGCCAACAGGCATACCAGGCAAATCCTTTGTATGTCTAAACACTTTGTCCCCTACTCAAGCTTGTCAAGCCCAATGTTTGTTTAATTTTGGGACAATTAAATGTCATTCAAAATAAATGTCATTCAAAACAATTCTGGCAAACCATGTTTAACATGTATTACTGTTCATAATTCAGCATCTACCCAGTCCATCTAGATTGTTTTGCAAAGTGAAGTGGTGAGCTGTAGAGGACTAGCACACTGGACTGCACAAATGATGGATGTTGTCGGGTGGCTCAGCTGAAGTCGTCTAAGCTCTCTCTCGCTCTCTCTCGTCTCTCTTGCTCTCTTTTCCCTCCCTCCATCCCTCTGCAGCCATCTGCTTCTCATTCTTCATCTTCCACTCATTTGAGTCACCTTCATCACACTTGCAGCTCCACAAATCCTGGAAGTATGACACACTAGACATTTTTTTTTATTTTATTGCATCACACCTGCTCTATCTGAAGCCTCTACTGTGTAGTGATCTCAGGACGGTAATCATGGAACATCAGATAGCGGGGCTGGTGGTGTTTCAGGGATGTAGTGGAACGTCCTCAGCAGACAGCTGGCTGGGACTGGGCGGAGTAGGAGCTCTGGGTGGGAAGTGTGTGCCCTTGCTGACCAAGTATTCTTGTCTTTTGTGCTGGACCCCCAGAGAGAAGAGCTCTGTGGAAGAGGAGATCAAGGAGAAAGAGGAGGCCATCCGACAGCGCAGCAGTGAGGTGCAGGTAATGTCTTAATGTCTGTCTGTGAGGTTGTGCCTGTTCCCAGTTTAATTCACACAGGAAGGAAAAAAAGAAATGAAAGGCAGAGAAAATTGGGCCGTGGTCAAAATAAGGAGTTTGTTTCAGTTACAGTTACATCATCATAATCTTTGAGGATACCGACTACATATTAAAAGCATGTCTGTTTTAAGCAAAGGTCTAATCCAACAAAAGCCATAGCTTTTTGTCTTTCTCTTGTGATGAAAATACTGGAGAAAATGAAAAGTATCTTCATTCTACAGTCTGTGATTTAATGTTGAGAGGACCAGGTTGTATGTAGGCGTTTGTCTCGGTGAGAGCTTGAAGGGCTTGTCTGCTCTGTTTCTGGGTAGTCGGTCGGATACCTTGCTGTAAGATTGGATCTGCTCTAGATGTGTTTCTTAGCCTCACATGACCTTTTTTTGTTTTTGCTTTTCATACTAAACTGAGCATTTATTCTCGTACATTACATTTTGTGTGCTTTCAGTTGCCATTTATTTCAGCCAGCTGTGCACATGAGCCAGACTGTATTGATCCTCAAGTCTTAAGGACATAATTTCAGCAGCTGCAGACCCAGAATAAGATGGTGCAACCTATTGTTTTCAAACACCTAAAAAAGCACTTTTTGTTTATGTATTTGAACCAGTTATTTCTGCTATTGGTATGTCTTGTAAAGACTTGTTTTCCTTTTTTGTTGCTTTCTGATGAGCATGATTTTCAAAGCTGGCGGATGGCTGTGCTGTACTACATCGACTCCCATATAAAAGACTCACTTTCTTGTAATTGAAAGTCTTTAAGTCAACGTGCCCTCTGTCCTTTTCTAAGTAATTCTGTCTTCACGGTACGTGTCTGATGGGTGACAGGTGGGCACATAGTACACAGTCTGACAGCAACTCCCTCATCTAACTGGTCTCTTAAACACACTTCACACACTACAAAACAAATACAGGACCAGTGAATGACCACACAAAAATACGAGAGGAGTATTTGAAAATAGTCCAAGTGGTCCAAGGTGCTATCTGTTTTTTCTTTCTTTCTTTCTTTAGTGTTATGAACAAATCTTAGCACAGATGAAGAACATAGGTAAAGGAATGGATGGCACGTGTGGGCAAAGATCAACCCGCCTTCCACTCTCGTTCACTGTAGTTTGGATGAGGAATCCCAGATGTCCCAGATGTCTGGCATTTTTTATCTATATATCCATTGGGAATGGCTCTGTAATGCATTGAGTGTTTGGACTAACTGCTCATGGATTTGCCTCCGACCAGTCTGATGACTAAAAAAATATTTATATGTACCCTGGCAGTTACAAAGTTCTTTGCTTTATCCTTTGTTCAGTTTTCACCCATGCCAATGATGAACATCTATAGACCCATTATTGTGGTAGTCCACCCCCTCCACCCCAATGTCAACCTTTTCAGGTTGTAGTATCAAAATAAAAAGATTCTGTATAAGTTTCCGCCTTTTCCTTTCTCTTCATTCAAAAAAAAGTAATAGTCCAAGTCATTACAGTGTATATATAGAGCACATGTATTCTGAAGTATCTTTGCTTTCTGTCTGCAGGACCTTCAGGATGAGGTTGCGAGGGAGAGCGAGGAACTGCAGCGACTCCAGAGTCAACGTCAGAAGGTCCAGGAAGCTTTAGATGAGCTGGACCAACAGAAGAGCTCCCTGGAGGAGCAGCTCACCCACATTCGTCAGCAGACCAGCCAGGAGACCAAACTTGTAGGTTTAATTTTTTTTGGCTCAGTCACGTTTTGAGCAGCAAACGCTTTATTATTATTATTATTATTATTATTATTATTGTTTTGTCTTTCCAGATCTCATCACTGCAGTCAGAGCATGAAGATCAGGAACAGAGGATATGCCAGTATGAGGAGGAGCTGGTCCAAGCACGAGAGGAACTTCTGGCTCTACAGGAGGAGAGCAGGAGACTGCAGGAGAAGGTCCAGGCTGCTCAAGAACAACTCACTCCACTCCAGGAGTCTGTGCATGACTCATTCACACAAGTTTCACAGGTAGGAAACTAATAATTGTTACATTCAGATTGTATACACCTCTTACAGAGGGAGCTTTTAATCTTACATGCATCTGACTGAAATAATGCAGCCATGCCGTAATAAACGTCTGCACAGCCTCTGTGATTACTGTGTTCATATTGTTTTTTGTGTAACTGCAGTGATTGTAAATTGGATTTTAAATGCGTGGTGTACAAGGCAATAGTCTTTCTTTGTGTAGTTATGGATGTGACAAATTCTTTTTTTGCTTCAACTTTTACAATATGATATGGAGTTTATGTTTTACTGCTAAGGGGAGAGTACTAAGTTACTTACCATGGCTCTTTCAGTATATTTTTTTTCTTTTTGTTTGGATCACAAATTTATTTTTGTAGGTTCAACAGAAACTAAAAGACCTTCAGGTCGAGGAAAGGTCAGTCACTGCCCAGCTCAGCTGGAAACGAGCACTTGAGGACAGCTCTCCTGTCATGGTCAATGGGTCAGCGGGACACACAGCAGAGCTACACCAGGGAGACTCTTTCCACCAGGACCTCTTTCAGGAGGATCAGCCAAAAGAGCTGAAGGCGGAGGAGCCAGGCGCTGTCTGCGGTCAGCAGAAGGAACGTTCAGATGAAAAGGAGAAGGAAGACGTCAAGGAGAAAGAAGGGGAAGAAGCGAAGAGGGAAGAGAGTCCAAAGAGTCTAGACGCCGAAAAACAGAGACCCGATCCTCTGGATGATCTCTATACCAGTCTAGCCTCCTCGGATTTGTACAACAATCTGGCAATCCTCTCCAAGCTACGAGAAGGCACTGTTAGGGTAATAAATACACTGACCTGATTTGAAATTCTTTTACACAGAGAGAAACCAGCTTAAAGCCGACAGCATTATGTCCTGAAACGGCAACAGTATATTATAAAACAGTAAGCCTAGTTCACGTTTGACGTCATCATAGTTTTATAGATAAACAGTCATTATCCAGCAGGTTTAAAATAAAGCCTGTTGCTTCTCAGACTATGCATCCTGCAGTAGCACTCATCATTTCTGTGTTTTCATCTAAACTCAGCAGGAAAACAGCAGCCCTGCGCCTGATGCCTCCTCTGACACCATTGATGACACAGAGGAATCCCCAAGAGATAGCCCTCTAAAAGTAAACTGCAGATTATGAAGTGTACACGTGTAAAACTAAAAAGGCTGTTAATCTTTTTATTTTAAGTTGTTGTATTTTGGACTGGTTCAATGTTGTCTTTAACCAAGCACCATCTGCCTTTTAATAATTTTGTAACCGCTTTGTCACATTAATCCATAGTCCACATATTGTTGTCCTTTCATTCATTAATGAATGACTGAATACATGGGAAAATGGTTAATTATTTAAATGCTTACTGTTAATACACATTATCTCTGTGACTTCCCAACAGGTTGAATCCCCAGAGCCTGAGAGCAAACAAGAGCCTGCAGAGTCCACAGAAACCACAACCTCATTACCTCCTCAGGTTGGCCCTCGCTCCGTTCCTCCACAAAGCAGCCCTCCATCCCTACCTGAGATGGACTTTTTCCATTCAGACCCCTTCACCAATCGTAAGTACTTTCATGTTTCGTGCTGATGTTCCAGCTGTTCAGACAAGATCAAATCTATGAAACAAAATGGTTTGCAAGGTCAGGTGGAGGGCCAGTGTTCACAGAAATAGTTCAGTGTTGGGGAACCAAAGTACTGAAAATGCTATGCAGTTTTATTTATTTTTTTAATTTACTTTTTGCCTTTTGTAGATGATCCATTCAAAGATGATCCTTTTGGGAAAACAGAGGTTGGAGGTGGGTTCTACATTCAATACTCTTATTTGAAGTGATGACCACAATTCTTTAATGTAAAAAAAATAAAAATCTCACGAGTGCATTTTCACCGGCTGTCTTTAATGTTCTATCAGATCCCTTTGGAGGAGACCCGTTCAAAGGCACAGACCCTTTTGCTGCGGACTCGTTCTTTGCACAGACCTCCAGCACTGCCTTTTCTTCTGAGGACCCTTTCTCTGCCTCAGCTGACCCATTTGGTACCACTCCTGGGATGCCAGAACCAGACCTGTTTGCAGCCAAGCTAAATGACACGGCTGCAGGACCAACAGCAGGCCCCGATCCTTTTGGTACCAAACCCACAAATCCAGCTTCGGTATCCAAGGATCTTTTCAGCTCCACAGGGAACGACAGGGACAAGTCAGACCCATTTGGGGTGAAGACGAACACTGTGGGTGGGGAGGTGGATCCGTTTGGTTCTCAGGACGGAGGGAAGGATCCATTCAGCAGCTCCCCGCCGACCTCTGATCTGACAGTGGTGAGTGGGCCCGCAGAAAAGACCTGTCACATTGCACCGTTTCTAGTTTCATACCCACAATGCACAAAACATTAAAGGATGATAATGGTTCAAGAAAGTTTAATTTTAAACTCAAACTTTAAAGAAAAAAAAAGACTTTGTTTACAAGAAACCATTTGTTTTTTTTTTAACTGGTTTGACCTTGGTCAATGGCTGAGCTGAAGTTTAGACTTTAACTTGGTGTGAAGCTCCTCCACACTTTTATCATTAATATTTACCCTCATTTAGGCCTGTGCAGGATGCTCACACTAATTTAAAAACCAACAGAATAATAGGTCATTTATTCATCGGGATCATTACACAGTGCGGAAACACTAAAACATAGGAATACCATTTGAGAATTTGATGCTAATTTTAGACTAGTAATTGATAATATTTCTGTTGTTTGTATTTGTAACTTGACTTTTTTTCTTTAATCACAATATCATCAAACATGTGTTAGCTCATCGAGACTATTTGACTGTCTTGATGTCTTGTTTGTTTTTGTGGCTTGAAGTGGCCCTTAAAGCGTAAGTGCTGGTTGCCCTCCAAATGGAAGGCTGCTTGGCTGATCGTCTGCCATGTCATGCACCCAGTAGTCGCCCGGGTAGGACATTGAACCCCACAATGCTCCTATTGCCCCAGGTTCTTGTGTCAGAAACGCCACCTGATGGAAAAACTTAAGCCAAATCAATATGCAGAGCACAATTATCTCAAAAATGTTAACCACATGCTGGCCAGCGGGGCATTTAAGGACAATGAGAAACCTTATATCCTTTCAAAATTTAAAATTTGATTTCAAGTGCCGTTTGTTTATTTGTTTATTTATTTATTTATTTATTTATTTTTTTGCTTGTGTGTCGGCACTTTTTACTTCTACTGTCAAGGGTGGATTCAAAAAAGTAAACCGAGGCAGTCAATCAAATTGTGCCTATACATTCATAGTAATGGGTATATTTGCATGTGAGGGTTAAAAATGCATGGTCTCACTCTGCCTTGACATTATTGGGCCCTGGATAGTTCAGTGGGTTGAGCGGGTACCAGTTACAGAGGCTCGTGCAGGCAGCACAGGTTCAAATCCCGGCCTGACGCTTTCTTCCTGCGTGTCTCTCCCCCTCTCTATACCCATTTCCTGTCCACCTCCTTTGATTAAAGGCCACTAGAGCCAAAAAAAATCATTTTTGCCATTATTTATGTATATGACAAAACACTTTTGGTTGCAGTGTTACAGTTAGTGATGTTTGGCAAATAACATTTGATGTCTATGACAAACTTTATTGTGTAATATATACACCCCCCCCCCCTTTTTTTTTTTTTTTTTTAATTTATGATTTATTTATTTATTTATTTAATTTTTTAGAAGGACACTGCAGCAACCAATGACCCCTTTGCTCCAGGTGGTACGACAGTGAGCAGCACCTCTGATCCAGGTATGACTTGTGGCATGGTGCCACCCTCTGGGAACTTAAAAAAACAAAACAAAAACAAAAACAAAAAAACAGGACAAATGTATGGTTGAAAATAAATGAAATGTGTGTGGGCAGTGTGCTTGTAAGGGAAATATACTGTATTTATTTAACATATAACTTCCACAACAGTGCTAAGTCACTTTTTGCTCATATGTTTCAGATCCGTTCGCTGCTGTGTTTGGTAATGAATCGTTCGGAGGGGGTTTTGCAGATTTCAGTGCCTTGACAAAGGTAATTTTTTTAATAAGGGTGGAGATTCCCAACAGAAGCCCACAGTGCTGAAATGGATGAAAGTGTAAGAATGACTGTAACATGAAATTGGTGGGCGTATTGTGGTTTATGTGTACTAGCAGAAAGTAATTTTACTCAATACATCAGTCATTTCAGCAATATGGAATATTGTAGTTGGGTGACAGTTTTCTGTTTGGTCATGTTTGATTTTATTTGCAAACCTCAACATTTCTAAGTAAGTTTTCCTAAAACGTCTGGTATGATGCATTTAAAAAGCTCAGAAGTGATTGAACCTGGTGCATGCAGCTTACCGCATGAATTGGATTTCTAACATTTTTATCACAAGCCCGCTTGATGAAACGCAGATTTTACTGTAATCATATATGTGCTCTTGTTAGAGATTCTCACTACATTCAACTACCTTTTTGTGACTAACATTACAAATATTTATTTCATGTGGTGTGAACCTTCTGTTCCAGTCAAATGGTCCGGACCAGTTCGGCATCAACAACAAGAACTTGTTCCAGGAGGACAATCAGCTGGCCAGCTCTGATGTGCCCCCAGCCCTGCCCCCAAAAACGGGTACACCAACCAGACCTCCCCCTCCTCCTCCAGGTCAGTACTTGTAAATCTTGTCTTGAAAGCGGTGACTTTCCAGCTGTCACAGACATTTAGGACGGCTTTAACAACCGTGATATGAACACTCCCCGTCTACACCCTTCTGTCTTTGCCTCATCAGGTAAGCGATCATCCATCTCTAGGACAGAGTCCTCTGACTCCTCCCATCGAAGAGGACACTTCCTCCCCCAAACATCAGGAGACTTCTCCTCCTCTTCCTCCTCCTCCCTGCCTGCCAAGGATCCTTTAGCCGACCCCTTCGCCCCTTCCTCCCCTCCTCGCCACAACGTACGGGAAGCTGACCGATTTGCCAGCTTTGACAAAGTGAGCACCTCCCTCTCGCCACCTCCCTCACCTCCACCTGAATGTTAATAGTCACACCGTCTTCTTTTTTTTCTTTTTTTTTTATTATTCCTTCTGATGAACATCTGGTTGTTCAGTAATGTTGCAACCACTGAGCAAATCAAGCCGTCTTTCTAAATTAATCCATCCACTGCCATTAAAAACGTTACTCGTTCATGGAAAGTTTTACGTGAAGAGCCAGGAGAAATTTCTGAAACGCAATTTGTTTTAGGCTCATTTCTCTGAAGTCCTACCTGCTGATTGTATATTTAAACTTGTTACTGGTGCTGTTTCTCTGCTTTGTAATATTTCTTTTTTGTTTGTTTGCTGATTTACTGTACATTGCATTTCATTTATAGTGGCATTTAGAAGGACCTTTTTTTTTCTAGAAGGAGATTTGTACTCAAACATCCTCCTAGAAAGTAAGGATTTCGTAAAAATGAATTAATATATTACGTCTTAGCTACATGTATAAATTGTGTAAACAAACCAAATGTTTGGCAGTGAATGGACAGATGAGAGGCTGCTTGCATTTGGCCGTTGTTAGCCATCCCAACTCTGCACACTGACATCCCATCCTGTGTATGTGCAAACGCATTACACAGGAATCTGAACTGAGAGCTTAATGTGCAAAAATAATTTTTTAGGATGCTTTTAAGAATAAAGTAGTCCCAGCTAAATTTTAAGTGCTACTCTGCTGGATATTTAGAACCTGGTCGTGGCTCGGCTCAGGGCTCCTACGTTGCAGAACCTGCACCACTAACAAACAAGCTGCAGCACAACGCTTGGCTTATGAGTAAAATAGCATTTCACGCCTCAGCCGATAAGCTCAACGTTTGCTCTGCGTTAGTTTTACAAAGTAGTGACTCCAGGTTTCAGATAGAGCTGTGCTTCCAGCCTTTCTTTCAGATTTACTTCATGTAGCAAGAGCCAAGCTACTGAATATCGCTGAGTTGCTTAAATTCAGAAGAGCAAAAGGTTCTTTTTTTCTTCTCACTTATTAATACACTTAAAAATAGCACTTAATTGTTTGTTGTTGTTTTGTTATGAAAAAGAATAAAAGCCAACGACTGTTCATTGTTCTCAACGGGGATTGAGCTGCTGTTAATAATTAAGGAATAAAGTTGTGGGTATCAATATCCTCTCGGCGCCTTCCCTTGTAACGCTGCATGTAAATGAACTGTTGAGCTGTGAATTTGGGATGGACTACACAAAGACGGTGTTGATTTTCACGACACACCTGCATGTCTCTGTCAAATGCTGACCTGCACGCACTAACTGTGTTTGATTGGCTGGCTGTCGTTCACTTACACAACCACTCCACCATTCCTCAAATCAGTGTTCGTTTTTTCACCTTTTTTTTTTCTTTTTTTTTTTTTTCTTTTTAACTTACACCGCCGTATATTTATTTACGCATCCCTCTGTCCATCCATCTTTCCACCTGCTCAACCATTCATTCCCATTCATTTCTTCATTCCGGTCTCGTGCCTTCTTTGATCTGAGGTGTGTTGTGTAGATGTATCATCTCTGTGTTTTTTCATCTGTGTTGAAGAAGTGAAATAAAGTGTTGATTTAAGGGCACCACCTGTGGCTTCTATGTGCATCCATTAAATATTTATCTATAAAATCCTTAGCTGTGAGAATCCCAGCAGTTCCAGGTTAGTTTAGTTTGATCTGTGGATGTTGATACTTGTGTATCAAGCCTGGCAGTGTGGTAAGCTTTTTATTTTTTATTTATTTTTTTTTCATGGCACTGATAAATGAATTAAAAGCATGCAAAAAAAGAAGTACTTTTTAGAAGCGTTTTTAAAATGCACCATTCTTATTGCATCTTTGCTGATATATGATATTTGAGAGAATCAAGAGGGCTGCCTGCATGATCTCTTGAACTCATGACATGCTTCTTTAATACTTCATCATGCATGCTCTACACATTGCACAGAAAAATCTACTCGAAAAGAAAGGAAAAAAAGATATATACATGCATATTAACAGCTTGGTGTCGTCCTTGCATGGCTGGTCGATCTGTGTGGCTTCTGTTCGTCTGTGAGAATAAGTCGTCTGCTGGCTGACTGCATGTTAAAGTCTCTAGGATGCGATTTACCACATCAACTAGCGGACTATTTATTCTAAAGCTTCTCACTACTTATTTTGTTGTAATTGGGCTTATGAATTGCGATGCAGATGACTTGGCTTTTAAACCCAACTTGCATGGTTTTCTCCCATTTCAGTTTTTACTTTCATCACATGCGTTTGTGCAATCAACAGTGACAAAGCCTGAGGGACAGAAGATCATCACTCATTGCATGACATGGTTGTCTTTTTTTTTTTTTTTTTTTTTTTCTTTTTAAGAATGTCTTTAAGGGGCTTTCCTAAGATGGAAATTTTGACTTGCAAGTGGTTTTAGAAAGAAAAAAAAAAAAAAAAGATTTGACTGATAAAATACTGTATTTGTGCAGTAGTGAGGGGAAAATGTCCATTTTGAGATTGCAAGTGTCTTTTTCAGAAGCAACTACAACGTTTTCCTGTGTTTTATTTGTTTTCTGTTTTCCTGGAGCAGTATCCAACCGAGGAAGACATGATAGAGTGGGCAAAGCGCGAGAGCGAGCGAGAGGAAAAGGAGCGACTTGCAAGGCTCACGCAGCAGGAGCAAGAGGACCTGGAGCTCGCCATCGCTCTAAGCAAGTCTGAACTCTCCTGAGGAGGCTCCTCCCCTCGACTGGCCTAGCTTTGCACAGGCTGGCCCGCCCCGGCCCAGAAAAACACCAAAGCAAAATGGGGGACTGTACAGGACTGACTCAGCATCTGCTGGCCCCATACAGAGGCTGAAAACTGATCTCTGAATCATTTAACCCTCTTATTCCTCAACTGCTTACATTTTTTTTTTTTTTTTTTTTTTTTTTTTGGTCAACGTTTTTCCATCCCGTTGGTCCCTGCAGGTTGACTGGAGCAGGAGACCACGATGAAGGTTTAGTTTCATGGACGGGATCGTTGATGTGAAGCCAAAGTGAAACAGGATCCTGGGATTTTAAAAATGTCACATTAGCTGCCCAGGATGTGATCATTTTAAACGTGCACTCACAACTAGACGGAAGTCCCAATTTTTAGACGAAACCCAACTCCTTTACACTCAATTTCTAAAGTAGACACTTTATTTGTTTGAAATTGTAATTGTGTGAAACTACATCCAGATTACACCTCTGGTTAGCATTAAAAGCGATGGCACACTACAGTGGGTTGCAGAGCATTAGAGCATTAGAGCATCGTCGCGTTTTAAACAAATACTTTATCCTAGATTCACACATCTGCTCCTAATCTTTTAAATGCTGCAAAATCTTCAGCTCAACATTTCATAAATGTGGCCTAATAACAAATAACACTGTTTTCTCAGAGATGAAGTTACAAACTGGACAGTTTTGACGTCAGCAAGTATAAATTTGAACATTTCAGCGATGTTAAGATTGAATGTATGCAATTTGTTTTTAATGTATATTAAATAGTGTTGTTTAATGTGATAGATCTGAACGGAAAATCTTCAAAGTAACCTCTCTAAAGCAGAGTCCTACTCAAGGGCCCAGCTCTGTTTTTTTTTTTTTTTTTGTTTGTTTGTTTTTTTTGTTTGTTTTTGAGATGAAGCGGATTAGAAAAGTTACTCAAATTACAACTATGATTTCACATGAAATGTGCAATTGTCTTACCGCGTTTCTTTCCATTTCAAAATGTGCCACGAGGTGCTTCCTTTTGTTGGCGTTTTGTTTAAGCTTCGTCCTAATTTTCCAGAATTTTTTTTTTTTTTGTTTGTTTGTTTGTTTTTTTTAAAGGGGACATGTCCTCACTGAGAGACTTACTGGATTTCAGAGTCTTAGAAAAATTGAGAGAATGTGTTTTGTGCCCGTGCTCCTCAGGCTCTGTTGGGACTTAAAACAAGAAAAAACCTCGGTGTGCTCTGATGATAAAAGCTCTCGTTGCACTGCCCCCTCACGCCTGTTAACACCCACGCAGCAGCCTCCAGGTCAGGTGTGACCTGTGTGTGGCGGATTTTGGGGTTTTTCCCCCAGAAACGTGACTTTAATACTAAACTGTGAGTGAAGGTTTCTAATGAGGGACGACTGAACCGAAGCGCCGGATAGCTTTTGTTTTCAATTGACTTACTCATCTCTGACCAACAACAGTTTGGACAGCTGTTCTCATTCTGACTTCTTTTCTGTGTTCGCCCTCCAGTCATCTTTTCATGTTTAGCCAGTTTTAATACAGCACTTCCAACTCAGTGCAGCATCTCTGTGAACTTAATCCAAGAGCAGAAGATTTGCATGTCTGTCCTGAGTCTCTTGTTATACTAGAGTACATAGTTTCTGACGTCGAAAGCCTACCGTACAGTCCATGTTATTGTGTTTGGACAGACAAATCCAGAACCACTTATGTTTGTAGACTTGCGCATAAAGGCTTTTTAAGACTCCTGCTAATGAAATTTTATTTTATATTTCTTAACATGTAAGAGAAATCATTATTAGGCACTTTGGCCAGATTATGTAATGCATTTAACTGAAACTGAATAAATATTAAAGTGGGTAGATTTCCAGTTTGTGAAGTTTTATTTCTGTCCTGACATTTAAAATGTTGTAATGATCAAACCTTTTCTTTCAAAGTTTTCTTAAATGTACAAAATGTCTCAGTAGGTGAAGTTTTGTATAAAATAAAATAGAAAAATGATGCAATTTGTCCCATGTCCAGAAATGTTGGAAAGCTTTCCAAGTATGAAGATTACGCTTCCTTTTATTGCGGATAGTAATTGTTTCAGGCTCAAGAAGGGACACCGCCAGAAGTCTGGCGTTGTCCTGCTCAAATAACCACAGACTTGTCGGGAGAAGACGTCACCTTGGTGGTTTGTCTCCAGAATTATAATAAATGCTTCTTTAACAGTGTTTAGTCTGATCAGCCATCCTAACTATTTTCTTGGCTTTTCGATGGAAAGACGTAAATGGTTTCAACTTTGGTTTCCAGGGTCTGTTTCAACTGATACAGAAGAAACTGCGTCTAGAGGTCAGACAGACCACCAATCAAACAACAAAGCATGTAGCAGACAACGTAGCAGACAAACAGACTAGTATCAACAAAAGACATTTAAAATGGTGTGAAGAGTAAAAACACCAGTTCACGACTGTTATTGGCTTTACAGTTAAAAAAAAACAACAAACAAACCAACATCTGGATCCAAGGTTTTATTTGAAATCAACCATCCGGGTCTTGGACCCCCCTCCTTGAACCGCCACCTTAATGTGGTGGAGGGGTTTGTGTGCCCGAAGGATCCTAGGAGCTATGTTGTCGGGGGCATTGTGCCTCTGGAAGGGTCTCCCATGGCAAACAGGTCCTCGGTGACGGGCCAGACCAAGAGCGGTTCACAGATCCCTCATGCAGAACATACCAACAAGGATCGTTACGTCGCCCGGATTGGCGTCACCGGGGCCCCACCCTGGAGCCAGGCCTGGGGTTGGAGCTCGAAGGCAAGCGCCTGGTGGCCGGGTCTTTGCCCATGGGACTCGGCCGGGCTCAGCCCGAAATGGCGACGTGGGCCCGCCTTCCCGTAGGCTCACCACCCGCAGGAAGAAGCATGAGGGGTCGGTGCAATGTGGTTTGGGCAGCGGTCGTGGCGGGGTGCCTCGGCGGCTCAATCCCTGGACCAAAACCCTAGCAATGGGGACATGGAATGTCACCTCGCTGGGGGGGAAGGAGCCGGAGCTTGTGCAGGAGGTTGAGAGATACCGACTAGAGATAGTTGGGCTCACCTCTACGCACAGCCTGGGCTCTGGAACCCAGCTCCTTCAGAGGGGCTGGACGCTCCACTATTCTGGAGTTGCCCACGGTGAGCGGCGACGGGCTGGTGTGGGCCTGCTTATAGCCCCCCAGCTCAGCCGCAATGTGTTGGAGTTTACCCCGGTGAACGAGAGGGTTGCTTCCTTGCGCCTTCGGGTCGGGGAAAGGTTCCTTACTGTTGTTTGTGTCTACGGGCCGAACAGCAGTACAGAGTACCTGGCCTTTTTGGAGTCTGTGGAAGGGGTACTTGATAGTGCTCCAACTGGGGACTCCATTGTTCTACTGGGGGACTTCAATGCCCACGTGGGCAATGACAGTAAAACCTGGAGAGGGGTGATTGGGAGGAACGGCCTCCCCGATCTGAACCCGAGTGGTGTTCTGTTATTGGACTTCTGTGCTAGTCACAGTCTGTCCATAACAAACACCATGTTTGAGCATAAGGGTGTTCATCAGTGCACGTGGCACCAGGACACCTTAGGCAGGAGGTCAATGATAGACTTTGTTGTTGTTTCATCTGACCTCCGGCCGCATGTCTTGGACACTCGGGTAAAAAGAGGGGCTGAGCTGTCAACTGATCACCACCTGGTGGTGAGTTGGATGCGCTGGCAGAGGAGGAAGCGGGACAGACCGGGCAGGCCCAAACGTATTGTGAGGGTCTGTTGGGAACGTCTGGCCGAGCCCTCGGTCAGGGAGGTATTCAACTCACACCTCCGGGAGAGCTTTTCCCGGATTCCGAGGGAGGCTGGGGACATTGAGTCAGAGTGGACCATGTTCTCTGCCTCCATTGTTACCGCGGCCGCTCAAAGTTGTGGTCGGAGGGTCTCAGGTGCCTGTCGTGGCGGTAATCCCCGAACCCGGTGGTGGTCACCGGAAGTAAAGGATGCCGTCAGGTTGAAGAAGGAGTCCTATCGGGCCTTGTTGGCCCGTCGGACTCGTGACACAGCCGACAGGTACCGACAGGCCAAGCAGGCCGCAGCTCGGGCGGTCCGGGAAGCAAAAACTCGAGTCTGGGAGAAGTTCGGTGAGGCCATGGAGGAGGACTATCGGTCGGCACCGAAGAGATTCTGGCAAACCGTCCGGCGCCTCAGAAGGGGGAAGCAGTACCCCGCCAACACCATTTATGGTGTGGGTGGAGGGCTGCTGACCGCAACTGGGGATATTGTCGGACGGTGGAAGGAATACTTTGAGGATCTCCTCAATCCCACCGACATGCCTTCCGCTGAGGAAGCAGAGGCTGGGGACTGTACGGTGGACTCTTCCATCACCCAAGCTGAAGTCACTGAGGTAGTCTGTAAACTCCTTGGTGGCAAGGCACCGGGGGTGGATGAGATTCGCCCTGAGTACCTCAAGTGTCTGGATGTTGTGGGTCTGTCTTGGTTGACACGCATCTACAACATTGCATGGAGGACGAGGACAGTACCACTGGAGTGGCAAACTGGGGTGGTGGTCCCTCTGTTTAAAAAGGGGGACCGGAGACTGTGTTCCAACTATAGGGGGATCACACTTCTCAGCCTCCCTGGGAAAGTCTACTCCAGGATACTGGAGAGGAGAATTCGGCCGATAGTCGAACCTCGGATTCAGGAGGAACAATGCGGTTTTCGTCCTGGTCGTGGAACACTGGACCAGCTCTATACCCTCTGCAGGGTGCTGGAGGATTCATGGGAGTATGCCCAACCAGTCTACATGTGTTTTGTGGATCTGGAGAAAGCATTTGACCGTGTCCCTCGTGGTATCCTGTGGGAGGTGCTCCGTGAGTATGGGGTCCGGGGCCCTTTGCTATGGGCTGTTCGGTCTCTGTACGACCGGAGCAGGAGTTTGGTTCGCATTGCCGGCAATAAGTCAGACCTGTTTCCAGTGCATGTTGGACTCCGGCAGGGCTGCCCTCTGTCACCGATCCTGTTCATAATTTTTATGGACAGGATTTCTAGGCGTAGCCAGGCACCGGAGGGGGTCCAGTTTGGGAACCACAAGATTTCATCTCTGCTTTTTGCGGATGATGTCGTCTTGTTGGCTTCATCGAGCCAGGACCTACAGCATGCGCTGGGACGGTTTGCAACCGAGTGCGAAGCGGCTGGGATGAGAATCAGCACCTCTAAATCCGAGGCCATGGTTCTCGACCGGAAAAAGGTGGCTTGCCCTCTCCGGGTAGGTGGAGAGGTCCTGCCTCAAGTGGAGGAGTTTAAGTATCTCGGGATCTTGTTCACGAGTGAGGGAAAGATGGAGCGTGAGATTGACAGACGGATTGGTGCAGCGTCTGCAGTTATGCAGTCGTTGTACCGAACTGTCGTGGTGAAGAAGGAGCTGAGTCGTAAGGCAAAGCTCTCAATTTACCGGTCAATCTACGCTCCCACCCTCACCTATGGCCATGAACTTTGGGTATTGACCGAAAGGACAAGATCACGGATACAAGCGGCCGAAATGAGTTTCCTCCGCAGGGTGGCTGGGCGCTCCCTTACAGATAGGGTGAGAAGCTCAGTCATTCGGGAGGAGCTCGGGGTCGAGCCGCTGCTCCTTCACATTGAGAGGAGTCAACTGAGGTGGCTTGGGCATCTGTATAGGATGCCTCCTGGACGCCTCCCTAGAGACGTGTTCCAGGCATGTCCCACCGGGAGGAGACCCCGGGGAAGACCCAGGACACGCTGGAGGGACTATGTCTCTCGGCTGGCTTGGGAACGCCTCGGGATTCCCCCGGAAGAGCTGGAGGAAGTGTCTGGGGTGAGGGAGGTCCTGGCATCCCTGCTTAGACTTCTGCCCCCGCGACCCGGCCCCGGATAAGCGGAAGAAGATGGATGGATGGATGGGTCTTGGACCAACCTGTCATGCATGAGTCATGCAAAAAGCCCGCTCCTGCCCCCTTACAACTGGTTCGGTACGAGCTGTACCTGTGAACATGGATGTGGATGCGAGGGGAATGTGCTTTACTGCTGTTCTGAAGCCGGCCCTTGCTGGTTGTCAGTGGTACTGAAACATGGATTCATTTGACCACAGAGCATGTGTCGATTGCTGTTCCGCCTGTTTGTCTGAGATTAATTAGTGATGTTGGAGATGAAATATAGTTTAGATTTACAGATGCAGCACTGGACTGTATGAAATCGGGGAAAAAAAGCTTTCTAGGATACTTCTGCACCCACGCAGCACTATTGACTACTACTGTTGAATGGTTATTTTCCCCTTTGTTCATCATGGGGGGTGTGAGATATCTGGGAGATGGATGGATGGATGGATGGATGGATGGATGGATGGATGGATGGATGGATGGATGGATGGATGGATGGATGGATGGCCAAGTGACATACGCCTCGATGCATTCATGATGATCTTTGGAGATTTCAACCGTGTTCTACTATTTCTGGCATATGTTCACTTTAATTGAACTTTAGTTTTTACTTAAAGTAATTTACATTACATTATTCAATTCAATTAAATTTCTTCAATACTTGTTACGGTAGATTAAAAGAATGAATGAATGAATGAATGAATAAATGAATAAATGAATGAATGATTGAATGAACCACAAAGATATGTTTTTTATTGTTGTTTAATGACGCTTGCAAACGTTTCTGAAAATGTTTGTAAATGACAAGTATATGTTTAGGAAAATGAATTAATAAACTGAAGAGATATGTTTTTGTTCAATGAAACTTCCAAATGTATATGTTGTGAATGTATACTATGTTGTTGGTGTAAAAACGAGGCTTTTAGGACCCAGAAGCGACGGCTCGAGCTCCCGTGTATTTGAATAGAAAGTCTATGTTGATGAACAACGCACCTTTCCACGTCAGGAGGGAGGAAGACTCGCGGATCTCTGTCACTCGTGTCCGTGTATCCGAGTGTGAGCCGTTCCTGTCCTCTCCCGTCTGCCGGTGTGTGTGTGTGTGCGTGTGTGTTGGTGTGTCGTCCCCCATGCCGGCTGTGTGAAGCTGCTCCGTCCGCAGTCTCCTGCTGTTAAGGACCCCAGCGCCGTGGGATGAGTTTTATTAACTGGAGGCGAAGCGTGAAGAAGGATGACAGCAAAGAGTGAGTAAAGAGAGAAAGAAAGAAATCAGTGCCAGCCCGGGCCCTGTCCTACCTTTGTGTTTCAGAGTGCAGCCGCCTGCAGCGTCAGTTTAATCGCACTTTACGGTAGTCATCATGCGCTTTTTGTGCCCGCCGGTTATCTGTTCATCACACTGTAGACGTGACTGTTGAGGGGCCCAATTAACCCCCATCACACACACACACACACACACACACACACACACACACACACACACACACACACACACACACACACACACACACACACACAAAGAAGGCCAGTTGTCCCCCCACCCCCCCAAAAAATGTCTTTAAAGCTGGCTTGAGTGAGACACAAACAAAAGTGTGTTTGGGTTTTGTATAACGACTCTGCAGCCGGTTAGACAACATTACAGCCACGATGCTGCTGCTATAACAGTCTACCCTGCTGGCGTGTTTCTTGTTGAAAATTATATCTAAATCATCTTCACATTATAAATGACTTCATCAAATAATTTGGTTCTTCTAAGAACGCATTTACGCAAGTGTCGCGTTGCAGTATAAGTACAGTATACAAAATAAATACAGTATAATCACCTTTTACTGAAAACAGAGTTTTCAAACTCTTTATTTTTTGGCTTTAAGGGGTAGGATTTAGATAGGAATCCATTGCGTTTTTTTCCATTTGTAGTATAATGCCGTATATAAGGAACAAAAGTGAGAGAAAAGTCTAATCAATTTGTGTTTTCTCCCTCGCCTCTAATGAGCCGGGATGGGCTCCGGCAGACCCGTGACCCTGCAAAGGATTACAGCGGGTATAGAAAAAGGATGGATGGATGGATGGAATTTAGTTTTCTCATATTTTCTTTGACATAAATCACCTGATCTCATAAATGATCTCCTGACCCTTTGGAGGATGCAGTTTTGGAGCTGCGTGGGATGGATGGGATGGGAAAAATGGGGGACTCATACAGGATTATCCATTGATCCATCACGACTCCTTTATAAGCACATTGAAGCAAAGCCTTGTATTTCACTACAGCTTTTTTGTGGTAGATTTACAACAAACGTCTGGGTCCTTATATGGTCTGCAGGCCTTTCGCGACCCCACTCATCTCCTCCGGACATCATCATGAGGTCCTTTCTTATGTTGTCTTTGACTTCTTCACAGTGGTGCCATGCAGGCGCAAGACAGCCCCGTCAGCCTGGACTCCCCAAGCCGGTATGTTCACATTGATTGTACAGTTACTTTTTCTTACAGTTGGGAACAATAAGGAGTATGACAAAGAAAAAAAAAAAAAAACACATATTATTGTCTTCTTGTTAATAACACCGTAATAAGCCGTTTGAACTTTAATCCACCAGTTAAACCACAGACACTCAAGACTAAGTGGTATTTGTTGTTGCAGGTTGTCTGTCATGAGCAGTTCAGACCTGGATCCCATCATCACCGACTTCAAGTAAGTAATATAGAAGGACCAAAATCCTTCGCGAAGCACGCTCCCACACCAGATTTCCCCAGACTGTCCCGTTAATATCTCAAAAACTTATTGTCAAGAGACGCACGGCCTGGGAATGTCCGCATATATCGCTGTCCACGTTCCCACGGCTCTCACGATCGTGTTGCTTCAAACAATAGCTGAGCTTTCAATGGGTTTCATCCCTCGAGATGACTTTATTTTCACTAAACAGCCTTTAATTTGTTCCCGTGTTTCAGGTTACAGCTACCTGACAACAAAGATGCTCAAGAGTCAGCAAACGCCTCAAATGGGTAAGATCGCGCTCTGAACTTCACAGGATTTTAAATCATCGTCTACATTGTGTAATACCGATAATGATAAAAGCAAAAAAACATCGTACACAAGGAACAAGAAACACTAAACCAGTATCGAATGACCAAACAAAACTTTCTGGCGGAAATAATTACACTGGTTCAGGAGCTCCTCTTAAAGGAACATTTCTGGGCTAAAACAACCGTAGATCTGTTATAAGAGGGTAAGGCGTGTAGACTGTTATTAGGGATCGAAAGAGCTTGAATTAAAGCAGTTTTGACAGAGAATGAGATATGTGTCTGCAGCAAAATGGCAATTAATGTTAACACTTAGGGCAGTTACCCTACAACAAATTAAACTACAATTTGACAAAACTCAAAAATGTGACTCCACTTAAGTGAAAGTGTTTGTTCAGGCATTTCCTTCCATTCACCGCCATCTCGTCATAAGTCTGAACAAGTCGACTACCTAAACTATTATACTGGATCCATATTCGACCTGTGTGGGAGCGATTGGAAGGAAATGCCTGTACAAACAGTCCTTTGCAAACACTTTCTTTGCCCTTAAAAGCGTAAAATTTACTCCGTTTGTCTGCAGGGACCCCGTCCACGTTTTCACTTCAGCAGAATTACATTTTTGAGTCTTGTTTGAGTTTTAAAATAGCCGTTTATTTTACCCGCTGTGCTGACATTAATTGCTGCAAACAGGTGGTCCATTCTTACTCCAAACTGCTTCTATTCAAGTCTTTTTGGGTCCTATTGAGACTTTACTCATCTAATAACTGAGCTGCGGTTGTTGTAATGCCAGAATATCTCTTCAATATCATTGCCAGTGAACGAAGAGCGAACGCACATTTTTTTTTTTTACTTTTTCATATTGATTCAGCAGTTCATTTTCTCCAGAACTGAGACGCCAAATAAACGGTTCAGTAAAAGAAAAGTAAAGTTGTGTAGCGTTTGTTCTCACGTGTGTTTGTGTTTGTTTCTTTGTCATGATCCTGGAGCTGAACTGGCCTGCCAGCATTCCTGAGTCGTCGCCCTCTGACAACATCTGTTTTGTTAAAAAATGAGAGGCGATGCAACGCAGAGATAGACATAACCCTGTCCTAAGTATTTAGAAACAGAGGGCTGTTTTTTTAATATACCTTGGAAGGTTTTTGGAAGGTTTTTTTTGGAAGTTCAGTTTATTTTTGTGCCTTTGTTTTAAATATTTAGGGTATGCTTTCTGTCCTACTCGTGTTATTAAAATACCTTTTTTAGTAAAACCGCTTCTTTGAAACACTGCAAGCTGGAACTTGAATC
The DNA here is from genome assembly GCA_014839995.1 of Xenentodon cancila. Lineage (NCBI taxonomy): Eukaryota > Metazoa > Chordata > Actinopteri > Beloniformes > Belonidae > Xenentodon > Xenentodon cancila. The sequence goes on from CM026206.1 coordinate 15,342,225, forward strand.
ACAGATGTGCACTTTGATCAAAAGAGCCTGTGATTAAATGATGTCTTCTCCTTCGTTTGGAGACAACCCAGAAACCCACACACAATATCTAAACATGAAGATCCCGAGGAAACAGGACAGAGAACATCAAGAGAAACAAAACAGTATGGACCAGCAGGGTGGAAACGACGGACAAGACAAAATATACACAAGGAGCTGACGAGACACAGGTGCAAACAATCAGGGCAACTCAGGGATGTCAAAACAGAACTAAACACGAAGATGCGGCCTAACACTGTGACAGACTGGCTTTCATTCCTCTTCTTTGTAGCACATACTTCTCCAGGTTTACCTCCACCTGTTCCCCGTTCAGGTCACTATGTCATCTGCAAACATCATAGTCCGACGGGATTCCTGCATGAGCTGTCAGCCTGTTCATCGCCATCGCAAACAAGAAAGAGCTCAGAGCCAATCGTTGATGCGGCCCCACCTCTACTTTAAACCCCCCTGTCACGCCTACAGCACGCCCCACCTCTGTCAGGCAGCTCTCACGCATATCCTGAAACAATCTAACACCCAATTTTTTTTTCCTAAATTTTGACAACAAAAATGCATCAACACACACACGCACGCACACACTCTCTCTCTCTTTCACTCAAGCACATCAGATATGTGAGTTGTAGTATGCGGTTTACAGTAATCAAATGTCTGTATTTCATTCACTGCAGCTGCTGTGCTGCATTTGTGTGTCCTGTATTTCAGGTGCAGTGTTCAGTCTCTGCCACTGCAGCAGACTCCAGCAAGCTCTCTCGCGCTCTCTCTCTCTCTCTCTCTCTTTCTCTCTCTTTGGCGCTTTAGGTCGTCTTTTCTTTACTACAGTAGCAAGAGAGGTTTCCCATTTTTATGCTATTAAGGCTTCATGACTGGAATATACTGTATATTCCTTCTCAGAGCATTAACTATGTCATTCCCTTTCCTGGAAGTTTCTTGTTTTATATAAAAGTCCTCTGGCTGTGAAGTCACCTTAGCCCCACCTCTGATTTAGCTTTAACCAATCAGAGCAGAGACTGCAGTGAGTGTAGCATCAGGCCGGCGATCGGAAGAGGTGTCACAGGTTTTGTGTGTTTTTGTGTTTTTGTGTGAGCCTGTGATTGAGGCAGCAAAGATGGGCTGTGTGGTCTCCCCTCATGAGGCACAGTCATCCCAATCTTATTAAGAGCTGCTGTTGCTGCTGTGTCCTCCCTCCCTCTGTCATTCATTCTTCCTGCTCTCCCTCCCTCTTTCCTCCGTCTCTCTGCCCTTCTGCTGCTTATGCTCTTGTGTCTGCAGCTACAGAAAGAGACATAGATCATTACTCTGCACTGCTGGGGAAGGCCTGAGGCTCACTTCTGCAATTTTCTGTACCTCTCACTTCGGCGTCTTTCTTTTATACGCTCTTTGCCAGATGAAAATGTCAGCAGAGGAAGAGACTCTGTCAAATGGGTAAGACTCTCGGCGTGTGTCGTGATGACGTTTTTGCCTCTCTAGGATGCTCTTTTTTTTAGGAGGGGGGGGGGTTTATTACATGAGAGGAATTGTGTCTGTTCTACCCATGAAGCTCAGCCATGCGGACAAACTTGCTCAGTCTATTGTTGGAGTTCTTGTTTTTAATCGTAGCTCAACATATCTAGGTCTTTGAAAATCATCAGCAGCTGGAATGGTTGTGTTAAAAGCTCTGTGAAGCAGAGTCAGCAAACTATGTTGTTAGACGACTTGTGTGTGCATGACCGCTTATTGGTTTGCATGAGCTGTTGCAGTGCTAGTTTTATGTCTGTGTATGCCTGATAATGATCAACATTGTGCGAGCTGCTCTCTGGAGAAAGGAACCCGAAATTGCTGACCTGGAGCTCTTATTAGATTATTTGGACAATGTGAGGCATGCACATCCCCAACCTAACGGGCTGTCTTCATTCTGGTAGTCTACAATCCCCTCCTTTTTAAGACTGTCTTGTTCTATATAATCATTTTGTGCTCATGTCTTCATTTACTTTTCACTGTAGTCAAGACTCGGATTGTCCCAGAGGTGTTTTCCCATCAGTCAGCACCAATTGAGTTAGTTTCTAGCTTTAAGCAAATAATAAGGCCAGTGTATGTTTGTCTTTTTTTTTTTTTGTCATTATCTCTGGTAAAACAGTGACCATTGTTAGTTTACTGACAAGATAATCTAAACCGTTCGAACGGTTACAGCTGGAAATGTTTCGTTTTATCATCCTCTGTGACCGAGGTCTGAATTTAAGAGGTGATTCGACTCCAGAAAGTTTTAAATCTGTTCAAGACGATTGAACAATATGGAAAAAACGGGGTCAAGTCTTGTTTTAGAGATAGTTGCTTTTTCTTTTTATTGGAAATCAGAGTTTTTGTCAGTAAATAAACACGACAATAACCTTTACACTGTTGATGCAATCAGTGTTTTTAGTCTATAATTTTATTAGTCATCACAGAGTTTCATGTAATACTTACTGGATTATTCTGAGTGTTGCCACTGGGGGTAAAAACTCAGCACTGTTAATGTTTAAATTCAGATTTGAATTTAGTCCTGTTTTGATTACTTGTGTAGTTGCACGACTGATGACCTTTAGCCAGCAACTAGACGGAGAAATTTGATATCCAAGTCATAAAGTAGATGTTCGTTACATGTTTATTAGTCTGTCAACATTTAGTTTGGATATTCAAAGTTGGAGAAATAAAAGTTGATCAGTTGTAAGCATGGATTTAACGTCTATGATTTTTATGTTGGGAGTAAGGAGATGTACCAGTCGCTCTCCACGGCAACGGCACCATGACGTCACAGCCTTTTAGGGATAATACCGAAGGAGCTCCGGAAAAATATCACTGTGCGACGCGTAAAGAAACAAGGGCAGGATCTACATGAACTGTTACTTCTGAAGTGTTTTACATTTAGACGCGTGAAATCCACTTCACAGCAAAATAAACTCTCGGAGTGACTTTTACGTCTACTGGATGAGCCGGCGTTCCGTTTCCAGAAGCTGAATGCTCTGATCCAGGTTCGATTCCCTGCCTGCGAGGCTTTGATGCTTGTTGTTCCTCTGTCTTTCTCTCTCTGTCTTCCTTCCATCTAGTTCCATTTTCAATAAAAGGCCCTCTTGCCAAAATAAATAAATACATTTTTGAACTAAAGCACGTCACGGTAAATTGTTCTCACTATCAATATAAACCAAAACCAAGAAGTCCCTGGTCTCTAAGACGGTACGTTGAGATGACGTCCCTTCTCCAGGAAAACGTGACTCAGGACAGTGATGGCTGTGATGCTTGCAGTCCTTTTTAGTTTTAAAAGAGTTTTAAAAGGCTAAGAACACAGAGGTGATTTGGTTAAAAGGGACAGGAGGCAGTCGCTGCACATTTGCTCTCAACATTAGGGAAATCTCAGGGTGAAAAGGCTGAGTTTAGCAACACATGGAAGGACATGTGACTCTAGATGTGACTCTCTGCAGGATTATACTTGAAATCAATGACATATGTGTGTGTGTGTGTGTGTGTGTGTGTGATCACTATGCTCCCTTGTTTAACTTCCCTCTTGGCGCTATTAATGGTTGTGTTAATCAACCCTTTCAGTATTTATCACCTGTAGGTGTCGAATCATAAAATGGGTAGATGTAAAATAAGTTATTTATTTACAGTTGTGAATAAACCTACAGTAAAACATACAAAACAGAGTACTAAGTTGCCCTATTGACAAACAAGCGGTTATCTGGAAATGCTGGTACATACTTTGTCCTCAAAATCTTCCCCTGCAGCTTCGGTGGCCGATCAAACAAAGACGGACAGCGATTGCACATTTGCGCTGGTGTTTGCGTGCTGTTGTCGGGCAGCTCGGTGAGCAGCTGGTCATATGGTGAACGCAGCAGTCAGCCGCATGTCATTAGCCAGAGCTGCTGCTGCTGTGTGCACGTATGACGTTAGTTTATTGTATCTCCGTGCTCCTTTTGGAAAGGATATATATTAGTCGCTGCTGTTATGAACATTAGTTGTAGCTGTGTTTGCTCAGCTTCTGGATGTTCGCCGCAGCCGATTAAAACCGTTGTGTCAAAGGGGTAATAACTTACTGTCTGACTGCATTTCAGCTGTTGGATATAAATTCAATTCACATTTCACATGCATGACTCTCAGTCATGGACCGGTCACGTGAGGGTCATGTGAAGGATGTAAAAAATAGAAAGCAACTATATTCAGGAGTCGGTAAGGGCCCTGTTTTAGCCACCAGTAATGAAAGATGATATTTAAAACTACTTCCAAAGCTGGTGATTTTGTAAATGTACGCAGTTGTGTAAGATTTGTAATTTATGCCAATTCCTTCTGTAAATTGCAGTGTAATGCAAGCAGAAACAGCATTAACCACAAACCACTCTCCGAGGCAGGGCTCGCCTCTCTGGCTCAGGCTGCGTGTGTTCCTGTTTCTGTTTCTCTCCTCAAGCATTAGATGTGTGCAAAGGCTCACAGGCAGAAGGACCATGTAAGTAAACAGGGACAGCTTGAGGATTTTACATGGGGTTTGAAAACAACAGTGTAGTTTTACTTGAAGAAATGCTAATTAGATGAACTGCATTGTCGTACAAACGTCACGTGACTGTGTTTGGCCAGCAGCAAACAGGCTTCAGAAGAGTTTGTCTGAATCAGACTGACATTTGTCGTGCGGCGGGAGAGTGGTGTGGTAGTTAGTACTGTTGTCTCACTGGTGACGGGGTGTTTCTGCGTGGAGTTGGCCTGTCTCCAGGGGGTTTGTCCAGTCACTTCTGCTTCCTCCCGGAGTCCGGAAGCACGCATGTTTGCTCAGCTGTACGACTAATATGTGATTGTTTGCCTCATTTGTCTCAGTGTGGTCCAAGTATTGGAAAACCCGAACGGCGGGGGAAAAAAAACCCAGTTCATTGTACAAACTCTTACATGTAAAATGTTTCCTACTCATCGCCCGATGTGTTCATTTGCAGGTGCTCGCGGTCTGACCTGTCGCTGGCTCTGGAGGACTGCATGGCGGCCTTCGATCTGTTCCTCACCAATCAGTTTGAGGAGGCGCAGGCTCTTCTCAAATGCAGGTAAGATGTTAGGTCTGCTAGGAAAGCTGCTCACGCCTCTGCCACAGTGTGACAGAGCACATAGACACAGCAGCTCTGGTGAAAAAGACGCAAAACAGCCTCAGTTCATCTGCTCAACTGAGTTTTGGGTCCTTGTAAACTAATATAGAAGATGACACAGCGTCAGCAAGTTCATGATCGTGAGCCGCTGGGGGAACTCATAGCATGACTCAATACTGTACTACATAAAGGGTTTTTTAACGCTCTCGCAGATTTGTTCTTTTTCCGTTGTCTGGGCACAACCTACCATGCTTTTTCAGATCTTCAAGCTGAGTCTGCCTGTATAAATGCAGAATCCTGTATTTACTGAAGCAAAAATGCACCTTAATTAGCTCATGTAAAAGGTAATCCTCCCCAAAGAACCCAGTAGGTAACTGTACAGCATTTAAAAGCAACAAGAAGTACCTCTGATAACACCACGAAAGCCTCTGTTATCCCTGTGGTGGCGTTTGGACTCACTTTTCTTTGCAGAACTGCTTTAGTTCAGCCACGGTGGTTGTTTGCATCTTTTTTGGTTACAACCAAGAGTAAGCCATGTCAAAGGGTTGTTGTGCAAATAGATGTCTGGAGGACTGAAACGGTCAAAATTGAAAAGTAAATACAAAAGAACATCAAAATTGATATTCAAGTTAGTGTCACAAAAGTAGCAATAAAAATTTATTTGAAGCATTATTTAAAGTATAGAAGATTACAAATTGATTTGCACGCTGAGATGCAGACAACAGAGATTCATCCCGGGAAGCATGCAACCCAAATCCTTGATCAAAGGACTTTGAGCTGAGCAGATATGACCAAATACCAAAACCGGGCTGCTGATGGACGGAATAAGGCTGCTCCACTCCACCAGAGAAGGATGGTTCAGCCAAAGGGCCCAACTTTGTCATACGGACGCTTGCAGCGGTGGACTGAGTCACTGCAACCGAGTCAGAGATGAGGAGCAAAAACCAAAGCTGAGGTAGAAGCAGAACAACTGAGGATGAAGATAACAGCTCCATCCAACTTGACCGTTTTTAACTTCATTTAACTAAACAGCATTTAATTACTACATTGTTTTCAGTTTCATTTATTTATTTGATCTATCATATTCTTTTCATGCTGGTATTTTATCATCACTAATATTGATAGGAAAAATGCATATTTGAATGTCTTGATTGAGCGTTTTTTTTTACTGCTGTCCTTTTACAGTTACTAATATATCATCTAAATAATGATGAATCGTACTAAAACATTAATAATATTTTCTTCAGAGGACAGCAGGGCGGAGGCGGGTAGACAGGTCACACAGGAGGAGCTTTGAGTGAGAAAGCAGTTGTGTGTCCTTAGCAGAGATGCCACGTTTGCCACTTTATTTATTTTTAATCATTGTTAATTAAATTAAAAGTAAATTAAAATTTTCTTTATCATTTTCAACTTGATTTGTAAAGATATTTGATTATTCTTTAGTTAAACTCTCACAATCTCCTTTTACTACTGTTTGCGTCGCTTTAAAATGACTCTACTAAACCAAGACATTCCCATTATGTAATTTGTTTCCTTGAATCCTTTTGTCTTGGTGTCCTTTCTTTGCCCTGGCATCATAAGTGGTGGGTAGTAAGAAGAAAATGGAGAATTTACAAACTGAGAAATGCACTAATGTACTGCTACTTGTGTCATTTTTATCCCATTTATGTTTGTAGTTATAGTCCTCCTCCCTTTGTTAGTCCGTCTGTCTATTCTCTTTGTTCTCTAGCTGCACCATAATTTATTTTTTTTATGTTTTCCATGCACCTACGTCTTTGTTTTCTACCCTCTTGGTTTGGACAGTTTCCTCCGCTCGGCTGTCTTCTGCTAGTCATTATGAGCTTCATTAGAGCTCCCGTCTTACTTACCTGCCTGTCTGTGTATTTTCATACCTTTTATTTGGCTCCATGCCTGAACTTCATCCTAACACTTTATTTGACCGATGACACAGCAGAAAATAAGAAACGAGCCTAAAACACTCAGCAGCTCAGGGCTCCACAGCATGACGGTGGTGTTTAACTCAGGTTTGCTCGAGGAGCCCAGAGCAACAGTGCTGTCTTGAATTTTTTTCTCACAACCTTAAAAGTCATTTTAATTGCAGCATAAGTAATTTTGATATACATGATATAAAAAAAAAAAAAAAAGAAGCAGGCAAACTTCTTTATGAACTGGCACTCACTAGGAAGTCAGGAAGGTTATTATTGTTTTGTTCATCCCGTAGCATAAAAATATAAACTCACCGGTTAATGTAATTATGAAGAAAATGGAAAGTGTAAAAAAACCAGCTCCTGGCCAGCTTGTTGGAGGATATTCCTGTTTGTGTCATGCTTCATTTTCTTATAATTGTCTTTAAATGAACAATTCACAAATGTAGTAATATAATATAAGAAGCATGTAAAAAGCATTTGAAGGTTCCTAATGGGATTACTTTATGATACAGAAATAAATGTTGTTTTGGTTCTTTCTTCCTTGGTTCAGTACGGCGCCTGTTAATCGTCTGTATTAATCGTCATTACTGGAAATATTTAACCCAGTGAGGTCAGGATGCCCACTCGGCCAAAAAATAAATAATCTTAGAATTTGTCCCTGTTTTGGATCTGTTGGGTGAGTTTCAGAAAATAAATTTGATTTCAATAAAAGTGACGTTTATCCATCTGATCCTAGAAGTTCTTCCGTCTTCCACTGAAGGTGGCTTGGAAAATCTGAACTAATGTGGGATTTCTTCCACTGGAGAAATAAAAAACGGTTTTAAATCCAATTCCCTCGAACATCAATATGTTTCATCAAGCAAAACAAATTTGATCTAAATGTTGCCCCGTGTCTTTTCCTTTTATTGGAAAAATAAATTCAATTAAAATGGTTCAGCTTTGAAAAACAGTTCTTGTTCAGTGTCCCTATTTTCTTACTTTTTTAAGACCTTGGACTTTCTAACGACTTAGCCTGTGGGTTGAAACTTTACTCATAAATAAATTTCTTTTTTTTTTTTAAATATTAAGTAGGAGGTGGGAGGATGGCTCTGTAGAATAGTTTTTTTTGTTGGTTTTTTTACCGTTACTGGGCTGCAGATATGTGCTGCTTTGTGTTATGGAAGAATTTCTTTATTAAAGCGGGTAATAAAGCAGATCTGTGCTCATAAACCAGCTTCTCTGGCTGACCTTTCAGGTCCTGCACTTCCATCTTGCTTCTGACGTTTCCATCGGAAGACGTCAGTGTTCCAGTTAACAAACTTTTCCCCACAAATCTGAGAAAGTGGGGACTGCAGACTCACTTTCTCATGTTAAGGTGTAGATGTGGCTGATCATCTCCTTCAGTCTCAACCAAATTAGCTTGAAATGGGCCCTGATTTGATCTTAATATAGATGTAAAAGTACGGCTGCATCACTGTGTCACATCCATTGGACTTGTCCAGTCTTACTTCAGTTTCTGGCTTCACAGGGGGCGTAAACTTGATCGACTGTCGAGGGCCATTTATTTCTCTGGGCGAACAGCTTAGTGATATTTTGAGCAACATGTTGACCTTCCTCAGCCGGCTGCACAGCGATGGCTCAGAAACAGACTGGATGACGTTTTATGTGACTTTGTTTCACAAACACAAATTGAATCAGAAGAATCACATCCTGCCTCAAGTTAAAGTTCGAAGTCCTCGAGTTACATCATTGTCCTTTTTTTTTTTGAATTTTCTGCACTGTTATCAGAACTTATAATCACAATGTTGCTATTATTTCTGTCCCAGCCTCGGCTCTCGAGGCCTGAGGGCCACTCCTTAGCCCCAGTTTCTTCTTTCAAATAATCGCCTCCTTTGTGTTGGGCATTTCGTCCCAAGGCTAGATGGCAGACATAGTTTGTGTGGATGCCTTTGTTGTAATGAGTTGATGTTTAGTAGAATGTGATTAATTTGATTTCTCGGCTGAGAAACATTTCTGTAGAATCAATTCTACAAAACAGAAATGATCTGTTGTTAATTATATTTCTTGGTGTTAAAAACATGCACAAGTAGCCTCCAACAAGAGCAACACTGGTAACCCCTGATGCTGCTGCGGATGTCCTGATTTCTATCTTTCTATCTGCTCTTCCTTTTGGTCCCCCCGAGGTGCATCTGCAGCAGGAGCATGCATGTGTACATGTGCATGGCTTACAAGCAGCTGATTTAGAGCAGATAGTTTGATTTACCACATAAATGATAGCATGAATGCCAGAAATCAGCATAGTGTGGAATGTTACAAGGAGTTTTATGGTTGTTTTTTTTTCTCTCAAGATAAATTAATCATAGACATTTTGTTGAATGTTAATTTCCAGATTCCTTCAAGCCTTTTTCTATTTCAGCAGAATAATTCGCCATACAGTTTTTTTCTTGCTTTGTTGAAAACCGAAGAACAAAGACAACCTTATTCAGATTTTTACGGTTTGCATCTCAGAAAAGGCTTTAAAGGTAAGCTGGATGGCCCGGGGCCTTAGACTGAGGATATGTAGTATTATGTATAGTGTTGTTTCACTATGTGAGAGAGGAAACACTGAAAGAGTAAATGTGGGAAATGAGAAGTCCTGAGGATGTAAAATGCCGACTGAAAGCCTCTGTTTTTAGTCCACGTATGCTTCCAGTTCGTTCTCTCTCCAGTCTGTCCTCTTCCTGCTGTCACCATCTGTTTGTGGCGCAGTCTGGTGGGACAGACGCACAAACGTGCACAAACACACAGAAACGAATTTATTCGAGAGGCTCTTTCAGGAGAGAGCGTCTGTTATACTGCAAACAAAAAAACTGCCAGTGATTCACGTGTTACAAGCCTACAGAATCACTCCCGTCATCTTGAGGTGGGACCTAACTTTTTATTTTATTGATTTTTTTTGCTGTGTTGACCAGCTCGGGCTTCAGAGCCACAGGACAGGTGGGCAGAAGCCAAACCAAAGTGTTACCAAGCAGCAGGCAGAGAGTGAAAAATGTCACATCATGATATTCTTACTACAAAGTCATCACAGAAGAACGCTTAACAAATACCAAAGAGGCAGCGTAAAAGAGCAGGGGTTATCCCCTTGTGATTTCCTCCCAGTCATTTAGAAATCAAACTGCATTAACTGCAGTGCATCAAGGTGAACGCATCACTTCTGGTTTATAGTAAACAACATCGGCAGCTACCTTCCAGAGGGGTCCATCAAAAGGCTTTTCTGTATTTGCCAGCTCTCTGTTCAGACATGCCTCCAGGCCAAACACAGTCCAAATCGTGCAATTATTCTCTTTATTCATTGTCTCTTTCTGTCCCTTCAGCGTCTGACGTACAGTACAGTAAGAGACTGGCGTGCCTTTAAGTAACACGTAAGTAAGGCAGGGAGGTGTTAGTCTTCGAGGCCCTCTGACGTCCCACATGGCTAAGTGTGTGTGTGTGTGTGTGTTTAGCCTGCAATGATACTGACCTAGGCAAGACCTACACGAAGCTAGAATAACCAGAAGAAAAAAAGTCAAGAATTGGAAGTGGCATACCCATATGTATTCACCCACTTTGTCCATAATTAGTTAAATGATGTCCACTTGTTTGTAATCTTGTTTAACTGTCACCTTTGTTCGGTGTATGTAAAAATACACCTGCCGTGAAAGGCTCCAGAGTCTGCAAGACCCCTCACCGAGGAGCTCCACAAATGGATCCGGATTAAAGAAAAACAGATCAGGCCTTATAAGAAGGTTATAAGAAGATAGTGATCAGTCTGAATACACTTTTTGGAGCACCACGTAAAAAGAGAAGTGGGAAACAATTCGACACCACAAAAAACAGTTTGCTACCTATTAAGAAAAAGGTCATTTTTATTGCAGATTATCCGCAACTATATATCCACTGATTTAATCGACTTTTAATCAACAATCACAGCCGTTAAAAGCAGGTTGCCTTTTGTCAGAAATAGGATGTTTTGCATGTTTGGATGTTTTCGCACTACTTTTTTCTTGCATGAACACGTACAGAAATGGATTCAAGGCGGGCCTGCACTCACTTGTTTTTGCAGAAATTACATCGCAGGACCTTTGCATTGCATTGTGGGACATTGTGGCGATTACAGATAGGAGACATGGCTTTAGAGCTGCTGAAGACGGTGGAGATGATGCCGGCCGTAGTGCTGCTGTGAAACTATTAAAAATTCTCAGCCACTACCAGTATTGCTGCAAAACGTGACATTTACGTCACAGCTTTGTGTTAAAAGGTTTCCCATCTTAAGCTTGCGTTACTGCTTCAGTACTTAAGTAAACGTAACACAAGCAAACCTCTGCTGCTCAGCCTGTTGCTCTATCTTCTCTTGCACACCGGTTTTGACATCCAGTCACAGAACGAGCAATAAACTCATTCAAGTCGAAGTTTAATCCTTGAAAATTCAACAAGAACCCATACCGGCTCCTGCAAGTGTTTCATTTCTGGGTCAAAGTTACCGTCCAGCCCACTGGCCAGCTTACAGTGTTTCTACTCAGTCTGAGGGCACTAAAAAAGGAAACAGTTAAAGCATACTTGGTTCATGTACCAGTTGACTGGTTTTTGCTGACTGATCACACACTCAAAGTGAATGTCAACCGTGCAGACTCAAAACATTCCTCCCTACACACCTCTGTACGTTAACAATACAGGCAAAACTCTTGCCATGTCTTATTCAAGGGACCACGCAGAATGCAGGTAGACGGTAAATAAATACATTTTTTATAGACTTTAGTATGGGTTCAGTTGCAAAGCTCTGCAATTAAAATCGTTTAAGCTTATATTTCTATGACAAATTCATTCTAGTGATAAATTAAATAGCACAACAAGCATTGTCAACCAGTTCGGCAAGTAAATCCACCAGAGACAAATATGTGACACAGGAGCGGTAGTTTAAATAGAGGGTGCGGTGTGAGCCATCACGAGCTGGAGGTATAAATAGATAATGTTTTCTTTCCCCCCTTTTTATGCATTGTTACCCTGCCCTGTATTCAACAGCATCTCTTTGTTGTTGGCAGTATCTGATCACTTTCCTGATTACCATAGGAATCTTTTATCCCTTATGTAAAAGTTTTATTTTTGAAGTCGGAACAATATGTTGTGGGACAATTATCACACACACTCACAAAAAAAAGACATGCCTTCTTATAGTTTTAATTTTGTCTTTACAGGACAAAAGACAGCATGTACCATGCTTTGACGTACGCCACCATTCTGGAGATGCAGGCCATGATGACGTTTGACCCTCAACACATTCTGGCTGCAGGGAGCACCATGAAGGAGGCGCAGGCAGTCTGTCAGCGGTGAGACTTTCCAAACCACTTCAGAATGAAAAGAAACAAAACAAAACTTTTGACTTGCTGATAAACAGTGACAGGGCATTCTTTGTACTTCCTCTGTACTTGAGTCAGAGGTGTTAGTTTTAAAAGGACTGAATATTAGTTTAAGTTGTAAAAGGCAATAAAAGGGAGACTATAAGTACTTTTACTGCATTCAGACATTTGATAATGCTTCTTATGCACGCCGGATTCATTTAGTGACAGTATACTAAAACCAAAGAACACGCAGAGATCGTGTCTTTGTGCAGACTCATCGGCACAAAGAATTTCACATTTGTCCATCGCCGTTTGTCCTGAACACCCTGTGAAAATCCACCATCACTTGTGTGGAATGACGAGACATCTGATCAGCCCACAAACCCCCAGACTAATGCTGACCTGCAGATTTCCATTGGAGAGCTGCGAGGAGCTGATAGGAAATTTGAAACATCCTCAGCAACTTGTCTTGCAGCAGCGTCACCTTACAGCAGCTCAGCATCCTGTCTTTTCTGGTAATGAGGCTGAGTCATTTTTTTTTGCTTGGAAACACATTGAAAGAGGAAACGTGGGGCTTTATGAAGCCACTGAACAGCAGTCTAGTCCTTACTAACTGGAATGACTTTAAATGATGTAAGTTTTGTGTGTGTCTTCTGTAAACCATCAGGTACCGGAAGAAATCGAGCTTCTCCAAAAACTTCACAGAAGGTCAGTAAAGTCCTCTGGACAGGATAAATGTGTGACCACAGTTTTAAAGCGATGGGGAGTGGTTTGAATGTTCCTGTGGATAAGCCTGCGTGACGCGTTAAGTACCATAAGCGCATGTGCATGTGTGTACGTATAGGTTTATGTATGTGTCAGGCCGTCATGGGCTCTCAGCTGTCAGACTGTCTCCCTGAAGGTAACTGGCATAATCGTTTTTATCTCAGAGGAGCTCCACGCTGAGGTTTGCTATGCTGAGTGTCTCCTACAGAGGGCAGCGCTCACCTTCCTTCAGGTCAGCAGTCGGTCTCAGCCTCACAAGTCTGCCAGTCTATCTGCCGCCTTCTTGTGATCTTAAAACCAATCCCTCGCTTTTGTCTCCTTTGCTCAGGATGAAAATATGATCAGTTTCATCAAAGGAGGAATCAAAGTGAGGAACAGCTACCAGACTTACAAGTGAGAATCTCTAGCCTAACCATGATCAGGCTTGTAAATCCACCTGTGTTTAAGTAAAACAAAACAAAACAAGGCTCTTCCTCATAATTTTGTTTGATCTTTTCTATACTTTCACCTCAGAGAGCTTCACGCCGTCCTCCAGTCTTCCGGATACATTCACGGTGACAACCATGGTCATTTTGAAGGTGGTGTTAAACTGGGAGTTGGAGCCTTCAATCTAGTAAGCACTTATTTCCCTGTAAAACTGTGTATTTATGAGCTGATAGCCACTGAATGTACTAATAGTATGATATAAAGTCTACCACTTGCATGCTTTTATATTTTTTGGTTACTATGCAAGAGATTAAGAAAAAGTCAAAAGGACCGAAGGACTTAGGTTTTCCAGAGACTGGTCTATTATGAACTCTGTTTGAACTCGGCCTGCAACGTCTTTGCAGTTCTAAATATATTTCCTTGGAAACCACCGCACTTTAAAGACAAAGAAGAGTCTTGTAATCCTGTTGCTACCATTTCAATTACCTAACTTGTCTACTTCCTGCAGATGATTTCCATGTTGCCCACACGGACACTCAAGTTGCTGGAGTTTGTTGGTTTCTCTGGAAATAAGGTGAGTCGTTCGTAGAAGTGAACGGTTAGTTTTATCTTACTGAAGGACTTAGGTTTTCAAGAAAGATTTTGTCAGGTGGTAATCTGAAATTTCACTAGTAAGTCATACTTTTTCTATTACTGTGCTAACAGTGGTGACTCTGAGAAACTTAGTCAATGCAAGAAATGAAATATCTCAACTGCACGCGTGGTTTTGAAGTCCTGATCATAACAAATGACTATATGAAACCTCCACATCGCACGTTATCGCACCAGAGAATGCTATTGTAAACAACTTGCAATCTGGTTGGCATTAACTGCTTTCACATTTTGGACACAGATCAGCCTCTTTTTCGGTTGAGGATGGTTTGCCTAAAAGTACCTAAGGTGACAGGATCTCACGGTACGCCAGGATTTCTTCCTGTACACACGGACTGTACCCCGGAAATATCTGCAGGCTGTGTAACTGGGTTGACTCTTATGTTGGTTTTACAGCTAATGGAGGAACTGAACTTCCCCAAACAGAAGCTTAATTCGAACTTAGGTGTGTGTGTTTGTTTTGTGTGTGTGCACATGCAGGAGTTTGGTCTCCAGCAGCTTCAGGAGGGCTCTGCAGAAAGCACTTTCAGGTCATTCCTGTGTAATATGCTGCTGCTCTGTTATCACACATTCATGAGCTTCATATTAGGTGAGCTATAACACACAAAGAGGCATGCTGCTGGAAGCAACCATAAAGTTAGGTAAGCTAGATAATTAACTGTAGTTGTACTTCAAAGGTACTGGAGAAGGAGACGTTGAGGACGCGGAGAAACTTCTGCAGCCATATCTCCAAAAATATCCCAAGGTTTGCAAAAATAAAAATCTTTTTTTCGTTAAATGTCTGCATGATTTTGAAGTGCAATATCTCCAGACATGATTTTGCTCTGCCCTCCTCTAGGGATCCATCTTTTTGTTCTTCGCTGGTCGAATAGAAGAAATCAAAGGCAACCTGGACGCTGTAAGTACTTTTTTGCAGTGGCGTTGCTCTGTATAATAAAATTGGATCACTGGTCTTCTTTTTGCAAGAAGAAGCGTTAAAGCCTCACAAGTAAACAAATTTAACGCTATGAATCTTAAAGGTCATGGTAGGATCATGAATAGGATTCTCAGAAAAGTACATGGAAGGATTAGTTCGCTTGATATGTGTAACATAGCTATGAAACTGAAACTAAGTATTGAGAACAGACTCATTTTACAAGCGTTTCAGTAGTAACAGTTATGAACTTAACATTGATACTTCAAAAGGTGAGTGTTTTTGTGCGTGCGTGTTTTTCCGGCAGGCCATCAAGCGATTCGAGGAGTGCTGCGAAGCTCAGCAGCAGTGGAAGCAGTTCCATCACATGTGCTACTGGGAGCTGATGTGGTGCTTCACGTACCAGCGGCACTGGAAGATGGCCTACTTCTACGCTGACCTGCTGAGCAAGGAGAACTCCTGGTCCAAGGTGGGATGTATGACTATGCCCTGAAAAGGTTCTGCTGCAGTGGAATAAATCACTTTGCAATGCGTTTTAAATTGGCTGTAAATGTGTTAAAGAATAAGTGTAAAAAAACAAATAAATTAAAAAAAAGTTTGTGATGCAAACGAACCACAGGAAACCTCTGTTGTCCCATCGTCATCAGATTCACTCAGCTTTTCCTAAAATGAGAAACTTTATTCAGATATTTGGAATCATTTACGCTGTGATTTTATCTCATATTTTTATTCTCATATCATAAGCAAACCAAACAACTCATGGCGATATTCTAGTCTCTGCTTTTTTTTTTTTTTTTTTTTTGTTTGAAAAAGAAATAAGGCTTTGTCTTTTCTGCAGGCTACTTACGCGTACATGAAAGCAGCCTACCTCAGCATGCTGACGGAGGATGACTGTCTGACGTTTGGGGAGACCGCATTAAGTCTGTTCAGGTATGAACTCAGGGACTTTCTTAAATTACAGACGACACGTCTAGACAGAAATGATTAACTGACACATATACAGTTTGGGCACCGCTGCAGAAAAACTGTAAAGTGTTCTCCTAATGGAGGTTTGGATTGGGTGCGTTTGAAATTTTAAATATTTAACAAAGAAAGAAGTATGAAAAACTGATTTTTCAGTTTTGTCACTTAGAAAAAGAAGGTACCGAAAACAGCAGAGATCAAACTGACTAACTGACCGTGCAAAGTGTTTTTGGTAAAAACTGCTTGCATGATTGCCATGAATGCAAATCAAAACCCCTGTATGACAGCAAAAGACCTTCAGGAAGAGTGAAATGACAGTTGAGCCTTTGGGTACTTTTCTAACATGAAGCAAAACATGTGAAAATAAAATCTTTTTGGAAAATCGTTGTCTCGTCTGCATAATAAGAATCAGTATCAGAAATGTGAAAATTAAAGAGCAGCAAAAGAGCCTAAAGAGCAGAGCATGCAAGAAAGCCCATAAGTGTTGGAGATCTAGATTCCTAGAGTGGGCACCGATCATGAAGAAAAAACACTTTTGTTTGGGATCCTTTTTTGTTTTACTCTTAAAGATGTACATAAAACTGATTTTTTTAAACCCCCCCTGTATACTTTTCTATAATGCTGCATAAACAGATATATTTCTATATGAAAAGCTACCAGGGGTAGAATGGAAAGATATTATTTGATACCAAGTGTCCCTTTTTTATGTTTTTTTTTTTTTTGTTTTTTTTTTTTTAAATCCTGCTAGTGTTTATGTTGATACTGTATTGTGTTTCAGGCAGGTCCCTGGGCTGAAGCAGAAAATAGCGGGGAAATCTTTACCAACAGAGAAGTTTGCTATCAGGAAAGCCCGCCGCTACTTTGCAGATAACCCAGTTCCTCTTCCCGCTCCTCCACTGGTCAGTACTGGATGATGCTTGTGTGCAGTGTCGAGCCGGTTCAACATTTCTTGTAGCATATTGGGATTTTCCAAAGTTTAGTACAGTCTATTGTGGTACCAGGTGGTGTACATGGACTTCCCCCTGTGATATATTCATTATGTCTCACTTCGCATGGCAATACCCTGGGATTTGAATATACCAGTTCTGTGGTTGTCTGCAGATACGGTCCTGCAAAAAAGAAACACCTTCTTTTATGTATCAGGAGATATTGAAAAGATATTTGTAGATCTGGTCTTTAAAATGTAGTTAATACAACTTCAGATGAACAATAACACATGCAAACGCTGTTTATCAAGCACTTTAGAGTAATTGAAAAAAGAGACTTCAGGACGGTTTGGGTTTGCAGAAAGAAAAAAAAAAAAGCCAGAGCAAAGCTTTGCCCCCCACAATGCCAGATGTACCATATTTGGTACATGAATTTCTGAGACCGTTGTAGCATCCCTTAAATCAAAAAAGCAAAAAGCAAAATGTTTTATACAAATCAAAAAATTATAAAAAAAAAAATAAAGCAACAAAATAATAAATATGTACATTTACCTTATGTATTCATAATGGTAAGGAAAATAATAACTTAGAAATGGGTTTAATAAAAGATTTGAAGTGTTCAACATATAATTAACACTGCAAATTAAAAGAAATGTTTGATTTTTTTGTGATAATTGATATGTCAGGCTTTAAAGAGTTAAGTAACTGATCATCAGCAAGTGTGAGCTCCTCTGTAAAAGTGGAGGTTTTGGTAGTTTACTGCTCTCAATCATTCAGGTTTGTGAATAAAATACCAAGGAGGAATGATAGTGGCAATAATGTTAAATTATTAAACCATGCACACTCACACCTACGGGCAGCTTTTAGAATTGTCAATGAACCTAAGATATATGTTTTTGGATTGTGGGACGAAGCCTCCTGCCGGGCCTGGATCCAGGAATCTTCGTCCTGTGAGGCAACAGTACTAACCACTGAGCCAGCGTGTGCCAAAACCTTAATGTTAAAGAAGTCAGTGACTTCAGTGAGCTGAAGTAATGTTGTAAAAAAGAGTGGGCCAACATTCCTCTGTAATGATTTGCGACTGATGACATCATACAGTGTACGATTACTTCAAGTTATTCCTGCTAAAGATGGTTCTAGTGTGTCTTAACCTTTTTTTTTAAATTTTCTTGGGTCCTAGTGGCCTTTATTCTAAAGCGATGACATGCAGCATAAAGTCAAAAGACAGGAGTCTCTGATGAGGACAGGAAGCATCTGTCCATGGAGAACCAGCTCAACCCAGTTGACCCACACAGCTACTAATACCAAATGTGTTTTTGTTAAACGTGCAACTGGTACAAAGTAATTTAAAATGACCTCCTCTTCATCTGAGGTTGTATCTACCTAATTTTAGGACTTATTAAAATCTAAGGGATTTTTTTTTATGTGTCAGGTAGATTTCACATACCATGACGTATCTTTTGTTTTGTTTTACAGACATTTGTCAGTTTAATAAGAACCAAAATGTACTTATTTGAGAGTAAAGCCACTGTTAAAACCTATTAAATTCAGTTGCATGGGCAGAGGCAGAGCCCTCCAACCGTTCTACCGCCTCTAACGCTGTGGCTATCAAATAAAGGTACATGGCAGTTGTATAAATTCATACATTTGCAGGACTTCACAGCAGTTTGGAGTGAAAAAATGGTTTCAAAAATAAAATTAGATGATGTGAGGTCCATGTACAGATCCTAGGTATGTCAGAGAGAGAAAGTTAATGATATCAGCATAACATGACAGACCCATTGCTGTACATGATTTGTGTTTTTGTTTGATTGTTGTCAAGGAGATGATGTACATCTGGAATGGCTATACAGTTATTGGCAAACACAAAGACCTGACTGAGGGCATGCTGAAAACACTGGATGAGGCACAGGCTAAACTTGAAAACACCACAAGTATGTGAAACCATAAATGTATTAACCAAAAGAGTTTCTTTCAAAATGCATAAGATAAATATTCTAAATTAAATCCAGGAATTACAGTATTTTAAGCTTGGTCTTCACTTTTTGTCAGGGACAGAGTTCTCCATAGATGATCAGTGCCTGCTCAGCCTCTTAAGGGGGCTGTGTCTTAAACATTTGGGACACCAAGAGGAGGCTGAACACTACTTCACCCTTGTTCTCTGCAAGTAAGCATCCTTAAAATAACTGGGACCCCACCCCGCACACACAATAAACTGCACTCATAAGCAAACCAAAGAAATTGCATCACAGTTTTTGCAGCTGTTTGGATCCCTAAACAGCCCTAATCTAATTTCTTTTTTTTTTTTTTTTTTTTTTTTGCATCACGCGATAAAGACATTGTGCATGCTGATTTAACATCCACAACTGTCTTTTATTGTGCTCTGCAGTGAGACTCAGATCAAGTATGACCACTACCTGGTTCCCAATGCCCTGCTGGAGCATGGTCTGCTGTGTCTGGAGCAAGGAAGAAGAGATGAAGCTATCAAACTTCTAGAAGCAGCAAAGTAAGTCTTTCAAGCAGCAGCAGTATTCATTTTTATATCAATGATTCTACTGCAGTTTAAATTAATGTTTTCTATGTGTTTTCATCCCTACCATATGTTGTTTTAATGATATTCCCGCACACTTCTTTGTATATGTACAGTTGTTCATGTATTCAGTTTGATAAAAAGAAAAAAAAAGCAAGCTTCACTGTATTAGAGCTGACCTTTAATGTGACTGTAAATGTCTTCTCTCTCCTGCTCTATTCCAGAAACAATTACAAAAACTACTCCATGGAATCACGGACGCACTTCCGTATACAAGCTGCCTTGCACAAGGCCAAGGGGATTGGAGAAAATGGCATTCATGTCCCCTCAAGCCCATAACAGATAAAGGAAGGCACATACAAGCAGACACAGCTTAGGTTCTGTTTCTGCAATCCAACGTTCAGCCAGACCAGCCCTTCCTGTGAGGGCGGGTAGATTTGTTTTTTTTTCATTAAGATTCTAGTTTTTTCCTGCACTGTCATGAGTAGCTGCAGCTCTGTGTGGCCTTTAGTGGATTTGATGGATGTGCTATGCACAGAGAAATATCACAATTAATTTCACTTTTTCACATAATTTAAAAAAAAATGAATTAAGAAATGTCTCCTGAATTTATGAAACATTGGCTCCAGCAGGCTTTTCCATCTTTTACTGGGTACACCCAAATGGTTTACACAAAAGAAGAAAACTTAGGTCATATTTGTGAAACATAAACTTGGCATGGTTCCCACTACCACCACATGGTATAAATATATCCCATTCAGGGCTCTGATGGAGTCAAAGAACAGTTTTCATGCAAAGCTAAAAGGTCTTTACTTATAATAGGCCTTTATATTCTTATCTAAACATTGCAAAGCACTTTACAATGTGTTTCTCTGTCATCTATTTACACAAACGCTTGTGTAGTGCTTATTTGACAGACACTCCTCCCAACCTCCCACACAGTGGCATCCTTTAACCTACTGGGTACTAAACGCTCACACTTTGGTTGAACGTTTATCGGAGATGATTAAGAAGGTGACAGGTAATGATGTGGTCACTCAGTTTAACATGAGGAATATTTCAACACAAGCCACTCAGTTTGGTCTCTGAGAACTGTAAGACCTTTTTGCAGTTTCTCACGACCAACATAACTAAGTTCAAATCAATTGTGAATGTTGGATTTGTGTATTTACTCTACACAATGATTGATTGATTGATTGATTGATTGATTTACTGTGTACTTCAGAGCGAGTGAGACATACTATTGTGTATTTTGTATTTTCTTCCTTTCCTTGAAACATGTTCAAACAATAACCGTCACAAATTTCTTTTTGGGAATTTTCTGTTTTTCAAGAAATGTTAATTTCCAAAATCTTGTGTATTTACACTTCCTTTCTGTGGCTTTTGCACAAAGCTTTGTAAAACCACTCAGACATGCCAGCTGTCTATATATAGTTAAAGAAAGCTTTTAAGACTTGCATTTAGTGATGTTCTGTACTATCAACACTTTTTACACAAGTTGTCCAGGTTTAAGAGGACAGATGAATGTGTCTTTTTTTTCCCAGTACTTAAGCTTGAGCACATGGGCTATTTACAGCAAGCGGCATAAGGCTGTGTGCATATCTGTGTACTGCATTTTTGAGAAACTGCAACCACTACAGTCTGAGGTTTGCTTACAGCTCTTTCTTAGAAACACTTGGAAGTTATCACCACATCCTGTCAAATGTTTTCTTGTTTGTTTGTTTGTTTGTTTGTTTGGGTTTTTTTTTTTTTGTCCAAATTGGGCTGGCCATTTTAATGTTTAGCAGGGATAATTGTAAAAGCTGTGCATCTGCAGCAGAGTTTTCAAAGCAAATGAACTCAGGTGGTGTGTCAAGTGTTGGAATTGGAGCACGGTTGATTTATTTATAATTGAGTGAGGTTTGGTATTCAGTTTGATCACTTGGAGTCAGTTTCAAATGTTCTTCAATGGTAAAGGAAATGTATTATAATTATTATTCTGACTGCAGTCAGTGTCCAGATTATTCCAATGAAATGTCAAACATTACTTCTAATAATTAATGATTTTTTTTTTTCCTTTTTTGGCCTAAACGTGTACACAGAGCCTGACGAAATGTTAACCAAACTATTGTGGTGTTTACAGAATGTGTATGTAAATGACATATCTATCAAAGACACAGAATGACATTCCTGTACATGTTTCTCTGATAATTTATGGTGAAATTATGAGCAACTAAACGACCTATTTTGCAATGTGTTCCTCTTAGTCATTTAAGCAGACATGTATTCAAATTATAATATTTACACTACAAAATAGTGTTATTTTTGGAACAAAGGGGCAGTAATTGATGGCAGATCTCTTTATTTGTGATTTCATACGTCTGATCTACTCTGTTACACAAAGCAAAATGTCTTCATTATGTCAATGTGCCAGACAGTGGCAGACGGGGATCAAACAGACGTCAAAATACACGAAGACAGCTTCACTTTGCCACTAATGCCATATTTATAAAACTCGACTATCATTTACAACTAACAGATCGTGTTTAGGAACTGAAAAAAAAAAAACTCCAGACATTTCAATTAAAAGCGTTCGCTTTTCTGTTTAAGCCCTATGTTTATGTTTTCAACGCGGAGCAATGTGACCAGAAATCTGATTGGCTATGAACAGGACAATCTTTGGCGAAAGCCCATTGGCCTGCCAGAGCGCCTCTTACTGTTGCTACGTCACCGCCTTTTGTCGTTGCTCAGCAGCTGCCTCCAAACTGGAAAGTCTCTGTCAATGTAGGTTTCTGGGAGGAAAACTGCGCCCGGCGTGCCCCACCACCCCCTTCTTTTAACGTGGTGCTACGTCGTCTCATTCCCTTCGTTGCGTTTGCAGATATACAATTTCGGTCAACAAGAGTCTGAGCCGCTGTTTTTGTTGTTTTTCTTTGTACCGCTGAGCGGGTCGGTGCTCGGCTCCGGGCGCTAGCTGGTGTTAGCGGACTAGCTCTTTGTGCGGCTGGCAGCTGCCGAGCGATGTTTGGCTGCCGTTGAGCTGGACAGCCCTCCCGACGTCTGGGAGAGGAGACCCCCCAGCTGCGGATGGAAGCACGCCCTCTCGACAGCTCCGTGTCCGCTGGCGTCTTCTGCGAGAGCAAGCCGTGAAATCCAGCGTTAGCAACGCGACACAGGTAGAGGGGATAGTTTTTATTGAAGAGGAAGGAGATGGGAAACTGTCTGAAATCTCCGACCTCGGATGATATATCTCTGCTACACGAATCACAGTCGGACCGGGCCAGCTACGGAGACGGTGCTGACCATGATCAGGAGCCACCGCCCCCTTATCGGGTAACTTTAACCGACTGTTTTAGACTAGCACGTAACCAGCTATCCTTTTTGTGCCACCCGGTTTAATTTAAGTTCATTAAATATGTGCACTTAAGGTGATTAACGGGAGATGCGTGGCAGGTCTGGGCCATTTAAACCATCTGTTTTTGGTAATCCCTGCCATTAAGCAGCTGATGGTAAATGATAGGGCGATAAGAAACGCTTGTTAGACAAACAGTGCTTGAACTTAGATCAGCTGTTTACAGATCCAACAGTGCCCTTGGGCAGCAATCCAGCCCAACCCACTGACCCCGTCCCTCCACGCATGGGAACTAATCCGCTTTGTTTTATCCCAAGGCCCTGTCGTTGCACATTTGAAGTCATATCATCATTCATCCCTCGGGGATATGAAAGGAGCACGACTTGCAGCAGACTTCATTCAAACTCATGTTTTGGCCGATAGGTAGTCGAGATGAAATAAGAAATACATACATCTGTCGTGAACTGTAGCTCTTTAGAGGGCATTTGTTTTAAATTGTCTAAAAACAGCCTTAAATGATCCCTTTTGTGAGATATTCTTTTGGAAAAGTGAAACTTTCCTAACTCATCCTTTAATCACCTTCAGATACTTTGTCTGCTGTCCCTGTTACATCACCTACAGGACGACCAGGTCATGTTGTAACTGTAAATGTAAGACTTGGTGTTAACCATATTACCCTTGCTTATCTGTGTAAAGAGAGTAAGTGTTATTTAAGGCATTAGAGAAGAGTTTGTCTGTTACTAGGGCAAGCCAAGCCTTATCTATTGGTGTAAGATGTGTATTTTTAAAGCACACGAGACTGAGCAAAATGTCAGGTCAGTACAACTGCAGCTTGTACTGATAGCTAGTACAAATTGCAGAAAGCTTAATCGCTTTTTAATTCACATTCAAGATAATGTAAGTAGTGCAGAGCTTTCCTGGCAAGTATTTCCAACAGAGGTGGAAACATTAAGTTAAAAATTTGCATGTTGTCTGTCCTTATAAAAGTTGTTTTTCATTAAGTTTGATTTTCATGAACCTACTAACAATTATTTATCAACATGCAAGGATAGAAGTTTTTGTTGTGCTTATTGTATGTTTTAAAACAAAAATCATATTTAATATAATCAACCAGAGACAAAATGTTGTAAGTTATTTTAATTTTGTTGGCAACCCATGCTGTTGATGGATGTTTGTTTACAGTTGACCAGTGATTCATCCAGTCATGTAGCAAGTATTTTTTAAAACCACTTCCCCTTTTCTAAGTGTTTTCATCACTCTGTCAGAGATTATTCTACCAGCCTTGCTCTGCAACTGCATGCACACTCGGTCTCATTCCCATTCTGAGATTTTTGAGTAGACGCAATTTAATGCAGTTAAAAAAAAAAAAAAAAAAAAAAAAAAGGAATTACAAAATCTATTTAAATGTTTTTGTTGCAAAAGAAAAGGAGGCTTTAGGGCAAAGTAGAGACTTCAAAGTACATTTACTTATACAGAAGTAATAGTTTTAACTTTAAAAATTTGGAATCATCAGATTACAGCTAGGATATGCTCCAGCCCAGGTATACAGGATGGATGGATGAATATCAACATATAACCATACAAGTTCTTTTAAGTAAAATTACCAAGATAAGACTAGAAGCTCATTTATCAGAATATTACCATTTGATGTCCATTCATACCAAAGAACAGTTCTCTGGAAAGAGTTTCTGCAGGAAAAAAGGTTAAAATCATAATCACTACACTCCCTTCCTTATCATGTTAAAAATATATGCATAAGTATACTGAGGTGGCCTTTTTAAAAAATAATGTAGTTGGATATATCTTGAGTTGTAAGCTACCCTTGAAACATGCATGTATGGTTCTTGAAAAGGTGCCTGAGAATGCGTGAGAGAGAAGTCATGACTTGGGGCCAGTGATTCCTCAGTCTCTTCATGTTTGTATGCTTGTACACTGGAAGTAGATTTTTCTATACTGGAGAAAGGAATTGCAATGGTGTACCATCTGCCATTTGGTTTTAACTTGACTCCGTCAGCATGGCTCATCTGAGATGAAACAGCTTATAGATGTTTTTTTTTTTGTTTTGTCCTGTTTGAAAGAGCTTAATAGATAGATCGACTTTATTGCAGACTCAAGGTCCATTAAAAAAAAAACAGACACTCATACATGTCTTCTGTCAAGTTGAATCTTAGAAAATGAGAAATGCTATTTTGCTATTTGTCTTTCACTGGCTGAGCGTATCTGTCGAGATGGAGTGTAGGCGGATAGGCAGGAGCTGTTAGGGTAATTGTTTGGGAATGTCCGCACAACGTACTAATAGTGGGGATGCCCCAAACAAAAATCTTTTTGCTTCCGAGTTACTTGATTTCCCAATCCAACACTTACTTTAGCAATGGACAAAAAATAAAGCAGCAGCTCTGCCTATCCCTTCCAACCAGTTCCCGTATTGGAAATTGCAGAAGCTGCTGTAACACTGCAATCGCTGTCCAATTTATTTCCAAATTGAAGACATTTCTGAAAAGCTGAGGAACCGACTTCAAGTAAACATCAAGCGCTATGTTTACGTCAGCCAGTGTTTCTAAGTCCTCAGAAAGGAAAGTAGCTATTGGATTTACAACATGTTTATAATTGTAGTGGTTGCTGTAGGACAGAGGAATGAAGTTGTGTGCAAGATAATGGGAGTTTAAAAAAAAAACATGTTTAGAACTACTACTAATCCAATAGGAGGGTGCAGCCTAGATAAGTGCTGGTCAGACTTCTGTGAGTCCAGTTGGACACAGGTGCTGCCATGCCAGTGCTAGGGGATTTTTTTTAAATGTATTTTTTGTTTTCTTTACACCCTACAACAGTCCCTTTTATTCAGCAAAAACTAGGTCTTAAATTCGTCATCATAGCAGCTTTCTCAGTGCTGAGTCATGCAAAGACCTGGACAGATCTTCTAACTAATTCTAATGAGCAGATAAGTTGAACTAAATATGGGAATAGTGCGCCCGGTGCTTCCGCCACGTTGTGGAGGAAACACCAGGCATCGTTCACTGGCTGAGCGTAGCTGTCGAGAGGGAGTGTAGGCAGGTAGGCAGGAGCTGTTAGGGTAATTGTTTGGTAAGCCAGAAGCAGAGCTTTGAACTTGATGCACGCTGCAACTGGAGGCCAGTGCAGAGAGATTAGCAGCAGAGTGACATGAACTCTCTTGGGCTGGTTGAAGACCAGACGTGGTGCTGCATTCTAGATCATCTGCAGAGGTTTAACTGAGCACACAGGGAGGCCGACCAGCGAGGAATTACAGTAGTCAATGCGAGACATGACTGGAGGCTGAACTACAAATAAACTTGTTGATTCTGTCTTATTTTATATTACAATTCCAACCCTCCTTTCTTTTGACTATACACCAATGCAGTGCTATTGAATAATTTGAACAATCATTACATTAATTAAAACTAATAGCATTAAAGTTTTTTCAACCTTTGGAATGTGGTTTTTACAACAAGCAATCCTTACAGATGCTCAGAAGCTGAATGTATTGGTTTTTTTTCCCTTTCTTGTTAATGTGACCATTTTTGCATTTAAAATAATAGACATATTGGAAACTAGAGGTAATGATTATTTCCATAACTGTTTTAATGTGTTTTAATGTTTTTTTCCTCCTCAGCCAGTTGTATTAAAAAAGGCAAAAGTGTACTAAACAACACAATAATTGTGTAGTTTGTATGGAAGAGCTCTGACAAAGCTATCTATTGTTTTTAGAAAGCCTGTGTGTGCTGTGTGTATACTGTATCAGAGTTTTATAAGAGGGTTAACTTACTTGTTAAAATATGCTTATAAAGGACTCTTTCAAATTTGCCAGCTTCTGGTGAGCACTAATCAGCACTTTGACAGTCTCAATCCTGCCTGAGAACAAAGCACATATTTTTGTGTTCTTAGCTTAACACACTTCAGTGGTGTGTGTGAGGTAGCAAAATTATGAAATTGTGTATGCATTTTTCTAAAAGTTATCATTTGCTGGGTGCCAGTAAACACCGGACGCTTGATCACGGTCTCCTTTAAACAGAGTCATGGTGCAACGTGATGTTGGCAGCATCAATAATGAAGTCCTACACTGAAATAACCTGAGAGCGGTACTGCTTTTTGGCCTTTCTGTTGGCTTAGTTTTGAGATACATCTAAAACATGCAGGGCAGTAGGTCCTGAGGATCTGCAATGAACAACGCTGATCATTATTTAGCTTTATAGCTTTTTTATGGACCCATTTTGGCCCAACTAATGACTAGCGGTTGATGGCCTTTTAAGAATGCTCTAATCAAGGTTTTTTTTTTTTTTTTTGGAAAGATGAACTGCAAATACAGGTGGTGATCATGTGGTGTAATGGAAGTCTTAGATTTATCATGTAGTGTTTTTTCCAATTTATGTATTAATTTTAGAGATGAGACCATGTTGACAACTGTTGATTAATTCATGCAGGATGTGCATCACATTCCCCTCTTAAATCGAAGGAGCATGCCTTTGTCTACTTAGAACTTAGTTTACTTAGAGAGCTTTAAAAAAAAAAAAAAAAAAAAAAATATATATATATATATATATATATATATATATATAGTATATATATATATATAGATATATATATATATATATATATCTATATATATATATATATATATATATATATATATATATATATATATATATATATATATATATATATATATATATATATATTCTTTTTTTTTTTTTTATTTAATTTAATTTTTTTATTTTTTTTCTCCCCAAACATGTTGGCCTACAGTGTAATTACACTCAGGGTTATAAGCCTATCTGCATTTCAGGTTGAAATGCTTCCAGGAAATCGATGGTTAGTAGTCAGTTAGAGGAAATAGAAAAAATGTACTGGGCCGTTAACTTCCTATCCACAGCCTGCGTTTAGTCCTGTGAAACACTAAGGGCTGTGATGAGACTGCACCTAAATCTGCACTTAAGGCTCAGTGCAGTCTTAAGCCAACAATGGCAGGTCCATATTCACAAACTGTGACTAAATGTTTGTATATATCAAAACAGTATTGTTGATGACTGTACCATGATCACTGAAAAAACAGCCTCTTGAGAAATAAGCCCAATATCCCTAAATCTAGTTAAATGGTCTTACTTTAAGCAATAAATATTTCTGCCACTGGTGTTTCTTGAATAAAATTCTTAAAACTATCAAAATAGTCATCTAATTTCTTAAAACAATGTGTTTTTACTTTCCTATATATTGGTTTTTGGTTCAACTGTGCCCATTTGTTTTTGTGTGCAGACACATGTGCTGCACACAGCATGGTGTTTGTTGCGTGTAGTAGATTTGGACAATAGCAGATGAGCTGAGTGCTGAGTCATCGCTGTGGGACTCGTCTGTGGGAGATAACAGACCCCTGCTCCTGTTAGCCTGCTGTATTTCTGTGAAATTGAGAGTTTGCTGTCAGTAATTTGTTCTAAGCTCAAAGAAGTTGGTCTTTGAGCTTAGATAGGTGGTCTGAAAAGACTTAGGGTTGTTTTGTGTGTGGAATATTCCTCCAAGCATTACTAAGTTATCCAAATATGGTATCAAACACACTCGGTGGTTGGGAAGGGCAAAGCTAAAAAGCAAGTCATTGAGCTACAGATCGGTGACCTGGTCTGTGGGTGTATGGCACACAGAGAGATTGCTGTTCCTGGCTGCTTACCACAGAGGCCTGGATTAAAATAATCACTAGTTGTGTATTTTGTCTACCCACAATTTAATTCTCATTTTGCTTCAACGAAGAGCTTATAGTCCAGGGTTGGTGTCATAGTGTTCAAGGTGGCAATTACATTACACTGACACAACTAAGTAAGTGTTATGGGTCTATGTAATGTGGTAGAGACAGTCAAAACTCTGCTTTTGTAACTTTAGTGGCTGATGCTACTCAGGAATTATTATGTTTATGGCTGTTTTAAGTAATAATGAACAGAAAATCTTTTACATTTTCTCTTGTCATTTTTCCATCCAAAATATTTTTCATATGTGTGCGTCTGAAGTGAAAACACTTTGTGTCACAGAGTCTGCTTCAGTGGACCAGCGCTCTAATTTGATGAAGTAATGAGATAGACGCTATTGTTACTCTTACCGTCACGCCATCAGCCTGTTCTGTTATCAGATCAACAAACGCATCCCGTGATGCAAATTTTCTTCCTTCTATTGTTGTAACTTGTTCTGTTTGCAGGTGTCCACAGGCCTCGGTCTGACTATGTGCAGTCCCTGCGTAAAAGCCTAGATGTCAGAGCCTGCAAACAGTTTTTGTTTCACGTCTTGTCCTGGTTTATTGAAGTGTTCATTTTCCTTGTCATTCATCGCATATGTTATATGATCACAATATGTCATTTTGTAACTTCTGGTCCAAAAGAACAGAAAGCAGAACACCATTTGCACTTAGTGATACTCAGGTGTTGGAGCTCAAAGCCAAAGTCAACTTTGCAGCTAAGCTCAAATGTGAGGTTGGAGCGCTGCAGACGAAAACACAGCAGTGGTGCAGTTTTGGTACGCCCCTGTTCCAATTTGGGAAATGAGAAAAAAATAAAAAAATAATGGTTATTAAAAAAAAGAAAGTAAAACAAAGTGGAGGTGAGTCCCATTTGGTATCTGAAATGAAAAATTGAAGAATTACATGCTGAAATAGTAAATGATTACATAAAATGAGTGGTGCAGATGATAATTATGAAGTGTGCATGCAAGAAAATGTAAGTAAAGGTAATTAAAACTACTGAAATCTTGTCTTTCATTTGCCACTTTTTCAGTTTCTTCCTTTCAGCCTTAAGGCTTCTTTTATGAAATAGTAAATGGCAGTTTTGTGTTGTGGGGGATGTTTGGTGATTGTAAGATGAGAAAATGATAAAACCTCACTCCTCTTTGATCATATTAATACTGTCCTAGTTTTTTTTTTTTTTTAATTATACCACATGACAGTTTATCACTCCATTTTTTTTTATTCACCCCCATTTTAACCAATCTATTAATTAACTTTTTATGTTTTTTTTTATCACCCTTATTTTTATTATATCTTTTGAACAAGTAAAAAAAGCTTCCCACATTTGAGTGTACATTTTTGCACACGTTTATGGCTGAATTTCAGTATTGTAAAAGTGTGTTGATTCCAACAACCAAATAAAAATGATAAATGTGCACCGGCGTCATTGTGAGTGAGAGGGCTTTGTGCACTTCTTTCTCTTAGTTACTCACTCATACATAAACACACAGTTCTTTCAAGAATCTTGGAGTGTGTGTGCGTGCGTGCGTGAGAGAGAGAGAGAGAGAGAGAGAGAGAGAGAGAGAGAGAGAGAGAGAGACTACACGCACCTGGAGCTAAATCTGTTTCTTGTTATTGAACTTGTGGGCAGGAGATGCCTCTAGTTTTCACCAGTTCCTTACCTCTGAATTTTCGTTTGAGCTGTGATGGCGGAGGAGGAAGTATAAATATTCCTCTCCTCCATGTTTATTTATCTTTCAAGTGTGCATTGCTGCTTTCCGACTTTCCTTCTTTGATGCCTACAATTTTCACCTCTCTTTTTCCTACTCGCCATTAGCAGCCCGGTCCTGGCAGGCGGACAGTTTCTGCTGGTATGTGCTTGGCTCAGCAGCTTACAGCATGCTTGGCAGAGAGAAACCAAGCTCTGCTTTTCAGCAGTCACCGCCCTCCTTCGTTCCCACACTTGTCTGACGTTCCTCCTCCCCTCCTCCCCTCCTCCCCTCCTCCCTCACTCTTACTCTTTTGACTTTTGTCTTTCTGGTCAACCCTATGGGCAGCCAAGTTAACATATCGAGGCCCGTGAGAACAATTAAAGCGCTGACCAGTGAACTGGTTTAACACTAACACAGGGAGTACAGCTGCTGACCCCTCTGAGGCCCTGTCTGTAGCTTTTTAGCCCTGTTGTCTGATTGCTCGCACCACCCTGCACCCCACCTCTCCCTTTTCTGTGTTTTTTTTTTTTTCCCGTTATTCCATAGCAAAGCTGCTGTCAGGGAAGACAGCAAACAGTCTCAGCTATTAAAAATATGCTGACTCATGGCTTTAAATGCTATGGTAAGAGTCCAGCTGCCCACTCAAGAGCTGAAGTTAGACAAAACGGTTCCTCTGCCCATTATACTTACTTAAGCAAACCCAGTATATCATTAGAACATCTGTGACCACATTGATTGTACTCATGAGGGGACATTTACTTTTGACCTTTTTTTTTTTTTTTTTTACAGACATATCTTGCCTTTGTTTGCAGGAAACGTCTGTGTTTTACTGCACTAGTATTCAAAGCAATATCTTTGAAATATTTGTTGAAATACAGGTTGTTGTTTTTTTTCAGCTGAACACACACACATAAAATGATTTTTGTTTGAGAGTTGCTGTTTTTCTTCTTGATTTTGTTAGCAGATCTGACAAGTCGGTTCTGTCAGTTCGGTTTCATGCATTCACATAGTTATGAGAAACAAGAGGAAGTCGTTTACATGCTGCAAGTGAATGTGAAGAAATATGTGGGGAACAGGGAGGCGATGCCCAAACCGCAAAGTGACTGAGCTGCGTTGAATGGGAAGTAGTCTTAAGGGCTTTAAGAGGGGTCTACTTAGTGATTTACTGTTCTACTTCAAAAACAGGAACATAATGGATTACATGAGAGAGAACAACTGAAATATGCACATGAATCTCTCTTAAAACATATTTCATAGATTTATTTCTCATATGTGGGACACTGAAGAAGTTGGTGGTGACATGACAGACACCCTTAAGTGTGTAATAATTCATGCCTTATGAATGTGTTTGGTAAACCTCGGCTGTGATGACATAGTAACTTAACATGATGCTGATTAATTGTCAGAAATATTTATGACAGGTTTTGGACTGTGAAAGGGTCTTGGTGGTGGTAAAGGGGCCACATTCTTACTGGACTTTCTGTACATACATCAGTTTATCAGTGACACAGGTTTCCATATTAAAAACAAAAAAAGAAAAAAGCTGGTGAACTTTGCAAAATAAAGATAAATGAAGATCAATGGAAGATGGTGCAACTGGATGTTTGCGGGCTCTGCTTTTAAGCGCAGCCCTCCACATCTGTTAAGTATAGAACAGCATGGTGGTTAGTGGTGTTGCCTCCCACCTTGAACAGACGAATACGCCGAGTTCCTTATACAGTCGAAAAACATGACTATTGAAAGCAAATAGTAAATGTTGAACAAGGTATACAAGCTGCAGCTCCATCAAGCTGGATTGCTCCACCACAGATTCTCATTTGGACCTCCTTTTGTTTTTGGTCTTGACCTTTGTGTTGCCTCTCTGATGGATTTGAACTCCTCTTCATGGGTCACTCTCTGCCTCAGCAGCATACCTCACCGTCTTGCCTAACATTGATCCTCCATTCCAGTTTTAATTCTCCTAAAAATAAAATAAATAAAAGCAGGAAACCAGTTTTCCTTATGAACTTGCTTTATTCAGAACCATCCATCACTTCTGGCCGCTTTTCCAGATCCAGCTTATAAATGACATCCTCGCCGCATGATGCTTCCACCACCATGCAGAATAATTCTGTGGGGATGGAACGTAACCGCACAATGTCCAGCGTCTGTTTCTGTTCTAAGTACGCCAAGTTTGGACTTCTGTATGTAGAAGTTCATACTCTGCAAATACAACTTGGTATAACATACTTTTGGCGGCATTTTAGTCTTTCTGCAACATGAACAGTTGTGCACTTGTCTGTGCCAGGACATAACAGCTGTGGCAGCAGACTAACACAACTAAAAAGGTCAGGAAATGTTAAGATCAAACATGAATACAGTACGGTGAAATATATAGATGTGCTACTTTTTTTTTTCTCAATCACTCATTTCAGTCCAATATCATCAAAGGCACTTTCATTACACACACGGGCGTAATTACAAACTTCACTAACTCAGTTTTAGTTTCTAACCAAATGTTAAGAGGGAGAAAAGCTTCGGTTGCTTTGAAGTCTGATTTAAGTCACTTTTAAGAGTCATTTTAGGCCTGGGAAAAAAAACATAACTGTTTTAAATAGTTAAACACTTTCCAGTCAAATTAAATCTTAAGTTTTGTTTTTAGAACACTCAAGATTTCACAGTTATGTCTTTAGTCTTGTGCTGACTTGTAGGAAAGTAACCAGAGTTACTGTCTTACCTTTAAGTTTCATTACATTTAAAATTCTGACTTATGTTGTGGTCATCCAATGAAAATGAATTAAAAGAAAAAATAGAAAAGTCTGCCATGTGAATCAGTATAAATATGAAAGGTGTATAGATTTTCTTTCCCCCAGCTTGAATACATTTCTCTGGCCAGGTCAGGTAAAAGTGGCCACGTTGAGCTCCAGCTGTTGGAGAGATTGTGAGGAAACACCTCCACCTACTGACTGAGAGTAACAATCCCCTACAATGTGGCTAGAAATCTTCAGTGTTTAATTAACTGGGTCAGTTCTTCACAGTACTTTGTTGTAAATGTTTTAGTCTGACAAGCAGTGATTTTTGGAGGTAATGTAATATGTGCTTTATATGTACAACGAATATGTTATGAAACTTAAAACAGTCACCTGAGTAGTTTCATCTTGATCTAGTTTAAAAGGAATTCCACCCTGCACAGAATTTACATAAAAAATACTTAAAAAATGTCTGCTCATGTTGAATTTGATCTAGCCGAAATACAGCTCGACTGAAGGAAATTAGATGAGGCATTTCTAAACCACAGTATTAATTGTATTAGTCTATAAATTATTCTCTTCACATACCAATTTATCTGCTATTTTCATGCGGTGTAATTGTTGAGTGAACTCTCATGTGACAGTTGTTTAGCCTGGCTCTTGATTTGGCGTCCTCTGTGTTTGCAGGAGCAGATCCATGTGCCTGTCTACCACCCGACGCCCAGCCAAGCCAGACTGGCCACACAGCTGACAGAAGAGGAACAGGTCCGCATCGCCCAACGCATCGGACTCATCCAGCACCTTCCCAAAGGCGTGTACGACCCGGGGCGGGATGGCTCTGAAAAGAAGATCCGAGAGTGAGTAGAGTCAGCGGGTGGTCGGATCTGGCTGAGTAACATGACCACCACCTGCACTGATGTGTATGGAATCCCTGTTGTTCCCACAAAAACGCATCAGCTATGTTTAGTATATTTCTACATTTCTTGTTAAGCAGAAGTTGGAGATGTACCTTTTTTTTTGGGGGAAGGGGGGGCATGCAGCAGCAGCAGCAGCAGCACAGTTTACACAAATGACTGACTGCTTGTTCTCTTAGTTTCAGATTCATCATTCAAAGTTTACTATGACAAATATTTCATTGGGAGTTTCCCATATGGTGTTTGATCAGGTTTAGACTCGCACCTACCTCTTAAAGATATTCAGCACTCTTCAATAAAACCCATTTTACTTTTTATATTGCTGTTTTATCATAAATCTTCTTTCATATATAGATTTTGTTAGTCATTCAGAAAGTATAAGAAGTCACATTGGCTTGCTGTGAATATACGTAACATAATGCACAACATTTTTATGTCTTTTTTTTAATGAGGATTGTGTAAGCAATGCAAATGAGAATTAGGAAATATGTTTATATGTCCTCAATGCTTGATTTAAAAAAAGAAAATAAGAAAGAGGGAAAATGAAAACACTTATTGAAACGGTTTCAACCGTTGAACTCAAAAAAGGGAAGGTTGTTTTTTGTTTGTTTTTTTTATGGGACATGTTGATTGTCTGTGTTTATTTCTGCAGGTGTGTCATCTGTATGATGGACTTTGTCTATGGAGACCCCATTCGGTTCCTGCCCTGCATGCACATCTACCACATGGACTGTATAGACGACTGGCTGATGAGGTCCTTCACCTGTCCGTCCTGCATGGAGCCGGTGGACGCTGCACTGCTTTCCTCTTACGAGACCAACTGACACAGACACTTGTGGACCACACGGGACACACACACACACACACGCACACACACAAAATATATATAAAGCTTCCACCTTAATAAATTATATCCTGTATTAGTAAGGTGGAGATATCAAAGCAGTGAACATAAAAAAATGTTTAAAAAAAATCACAGGGTGAGTCCTTTGTGTGAGCGAACGTAGTGTATGTGTTCTGAGTGAGTGAGTGTGTGTGTGTGTGTGTGTGTGTGTGTGTGTGTGTGTGTGCGTGCATAATTTCCTCAGTTGGCCTGCTGGACAGGACTGCATCTGATAAAGGACTGGAGGATTTATGATGGTAAGGACGAGCGGGAGGAGGCTGGAACGAGTCTGAAATGGAAGTTGAAAGTCAGAAAGTGTGCAGAGGAAGCGTGGCAGCAAGTCGAGGGTGGTGGATGATGGTAAGCTTATGATTATGAAACCTTTTATGAAATCTTCTTTTAAATATGCCATACATGCACACGAGTGAGCACACTAGTGTACACACTTCCATTATTCACCCAGTATCATTAAAAAGAGCCTAAGACAACAGGAGGGACATCTGCACTCTACTGTTAGGCTGCAGGTTGAGTTTCCTGGACTTCTGATACTCAGCAACTCTTACCCTCTTAACCCAAGCAAAGTGGGAGAAAATCTCTTTCAGGAGATATGCCTGTTGCAAAAACTACCACAAATGCAGACATGATTACAGACGAGACTGCTGGAAATGGACATCAGACTCAAGACTAGAGATTTTACCGCCGACACACAACGGGACTCCTCTTGGCTTCAGCACACGAGCCTCGAGTTGCATCTCTGTACAGATCTTACCTGTCAAACAAATAAATAAATGAAAAGAAGATTCATCGATGGACTGATTGATTGACTGTCCTGTGGCTTTGTGAAATCTGTTCCTTATTTTGTCAACCAACACAAGGGCTCGAAGCAGTGTTAACCAACAACCCAGACGTGACTAAAGGAAATGCAGTGGGGGTGTGGGGGCATGTTATTAATGTGATGGGGAGCCGGCAGCCTGTTGCTGTTGGGTTTTCTGCTTCGTTGTTGCTTTCTCAGTCAGCAAGAGCTCAGATTATGGGCTGTAGCACAAGTCAAAACAGTTGAACAAGCCAGTGGTGTTAGATATTTGCACTTCTCAATCACACTTGTGACAAGAGGTCATATGCATTTAACCTATATGTCAATGTAAATCATCTCATGTGCTTTGTAGACATCATTAGTGTTGCAGTGACTGAAGCAGGACTCTGACCTGCATTAACCAAACTACTGAAATCATTTCAAGGGTACCCCCTCTTATGTACTTGAGGTCAATAATTTTTTTGAAACAACTTACAGAAATGTTAGCATATTTAATGTGATGGCCTCTGTATAAACATTTAACAAAGAAGCATTCAACCTAACAGATGTAGCAGGAAAAAAACCTGGCTTTGGGTAGCGTGTGAGTGAAGACGCTACCGGAACAGTCAGGATTGGTAGTTCTGAACTCAATATACGTTCTTAAATTTAACATAATGTATTTTTATATTTTTAGGTTCTTTATTTTGGGATTAAAAGGCATCAGTCTTGCCATATTTTAAATTTGACATTACCCAAGTCACCCAATTCACTGTAAAAGCACAAAGAGTCCATCGCTCAATTATGTTTTATGTCCCTTGCCAACATATGACCGAGCAGGTAATGAAAAAATCCTCCAAGAAGTAATTTAACCTTTTTGTTGTGGGTATAATACAGATCAAACACAGTCTAAGAACATGCCTTTATTGATCTGTGTATGCTTGCACTTCTGCATGCACATTTTCAAAGCTTTTACGGCTGTCAGGAGTCAGCACCTTAGTTCTTGCACAGTACTTTAATATATTTGTCTTTATGTTGTACATTGTCCTCCGTGATCAGGCTGGAGCTTCATGGCCTTAATAGGTTCTACATGAGAGAGATGGTGGTGTGAGCTGCTAAAACATGAGCAAACTCTAGTCAACATTAGGAAAATGTGACGTGATGGTGATTATGCACAAAGTGTTGAGATGACAAACGCTTTTGCTCAGCTTTCAGGTATTGTTCACGCCAAACTCTTCTACTGCATTGTCACAAAACGAATAACTAAATTATAAGTGTGTCATGGTGTTTGGGGTGCCTCTGTGTCAACACCTTCTAGCTCTCTTCTGCTGTGAAATCCCATGAACACCTTGTTCTGCAAGGCCCAACCCAGCTGTGGTTTAGCCAGTGTGGGAAAAAAAATTTCACAAATGCTTTTTGCAGAAGAGAGAATTTCACGGTTGGGTTGGGCTTGCCCAATACTTTTGCGTGTTCCTCAAACATATCCTGGACCATTCTCAAAGTGCATGTTGATAAAATTCTTCTGTTCTCTTGTGTGTGTTGTAAAATGACAAAACAGAACAAGGATGGTAAATGAGATCTCCTCCAGAGTGGATTTATTTTTCTTTTCTGATAAATGAATGGGGACTGTATGATGTGTGAATATTAATGGATGCTTGTATATCTGTTCCTTGTTTGTAAGCATACATATGCCTATGTACTAAAGGTAAATAATAAATGGACATTGCAGCATAACAAAAAGTCTGTGATGTGTAATTTATTTTCTGTGTATGACCTTAGGTAAAATAATAATAGATAAAAACTACCTTTTAGTTATTTAAGTCTCACAATCTACAAAACAATTTTTTCTGAAGTGAAGAGGAAGTGAATTGTGAAACTTATATTTTCTTCTTGGAATTACTGGAAGACAAGTGTATGAATAATGTTGCCATAAGATGACAGTTGTGAAATGGACTACTACTTAACAAAGCTCCAGAAGTGCACACGAGGACACACAGCTCATTGCAAGTGAGAACAGCCAGAAGCTTCCTGCTTTCATTTTTCAAACATAATTCACACGAGACACTGAATAGTGTTTAATTTTGTATTCACATTCAACACAAGCAGTTTTCTTTTAATGCTTTTTTATGTGATAATGCACTTTCGTGTGCTGATCTTCACCGTCTTCTTTAGTCTGTAAGACAAAAAAAAAAAAGGTTTTTCACATATTTGAAAACGTGCAGAAAGTGATGGTAATACAGTGACAATAAGTGCAAAAATGTAGAATTTGTAGCAACAAGAAATGTTAGTGTGCGCATTGTTGTACCCCTCCATCCATGAAAATTAAGGTAACAGATAAAAAATTATAGTAAGCAACAAAAGTATAATTTGGAGTGTGATCTTTTGATGGACGGCAGAGCCAATGACTAGTGGTCATCAACTTAAAGCTTCGCAATGTATTCCCTTCTGAGTCGAGCTTCTGAGCTGTGAACGGAGACAAACAGAGCACAGTCATTCCTGTTTTAAAGACGGTTGCTGTTAACTTTACTGCTTGTGGGTTGGCCAGGAGGGTCTGAGGACAAAGCAGAAGGCAGCTCGTGCAAACCCTGCATCGGCTAAACACAGCGGTCATTTCCATTGTTGCCACCAAAATGACATTTGAAACGGGAGGTCCCATTGCAAACGTTGGCCGTCACCTCCGCCGACCCCTGGTATGGACCGGCTGAAGGAGCTGGGAGCCACGGCGGCCGAGGCTCGCCGTCGACCATCCTGCAAGCTCGCCGGACTGCAACTGGTTTCACCGCGCTGGGTGACCAGGGGTCCCAGTGGAGCCCTGCCGGTCCTTATTCTCAGCTGTGGCAGCACTTGTTTTAGATGTAGTTTCAGTAGCAAAACATAATATGCAGATGTTTGGACAGATTAATTGTAATTAATGAATCATAGTTTAGTAAAATCTAAGTTGGCCAGGCTGAAATAATGTGGGCGTTATACCAACATGGTATCAACCATAAATATATGTGCAAACAAGGGCAAAAAAAAAAAAAGAAATAATGTGGGCGTGTTCTAACTACCTTCCCAGGCCTGCTCAGCCCATTTACAAAAGGGCATCCTCTGTATGAGGAATAAAAAAGGCTCCAGAAGCACTCCTGGAGAACCTGCGGGTGACATCACACGGGTCGGTCCATTTCTTTCTCTTCTAGCTGCAATTGGAAGATAACTGCAGTGTTGTCGGCTGGTCTAAACTGGTCTTGTTGTATCAAAGAGCAAGGAAACTGCCTTTTTTTGTCTTTGCAACTTCACAAATAGTAGCTTTCACATGTCACAGACTGTGTTTTTTGTGGTCCCTTTGAAGTGTTGTGTGTGATTGGTAGCCAGTCAAAGGTGGTCTAACTGTGAAAAAAGCAGGGGAACGACCCTTTTTCATTTTCACAAATGACAAACAATATACATGCATTATCGTTTAATTCAGGTTTGAGCAATCTTTCTGGTTTTTGAACTGGACCTCGTCTAAGATGGAATCACGCTCTTAAAAAAAAGCAGTGAAACTAGTGAGGAATCGAAATGAAGCATCAGTGTCGACTGACGCGACTGTAAATCAGCGTCCTCTCGGTGCAGCCGCAGAAACCCAGACGGCGACTCTTTTTTATTCTTCGTTCATAAATATCCAGCCTCCTTCTCAGAGTCACCTAAACCTAAAAACATAGAAAGAAATTCAACATTTGACAAACACTGCTTTTTCCTCTGTTAACTAACGTGAACATTGGCCTAAAGAAATACTGAGCATGACGTGAAGGCCGGCGACGTAAAGCTGGAAATTACTCTGAAGGCCTGCAGCAAGTTTAACTGTCTACGTTAGTCCGGTTCAAATGTTTGCATATATTTTGAGACTATACATTATCTCCGCAAGCATTCATTCATTCATTCATTCAAATATTTACTG
Organism: Xenentodon cancila; assembly: GCA_014839995.1. Lineage (NCBI taxonomy): Eukaryota > Metazoa > Chordata > Actinopteri > Beloniformes > Belonidae > Xenentodon > Xenentodon cancila. Next base: position 15,381,756 of record CM026206.1, read on the forward strand.
CACGGAGAGAAAAGCCAGCCGTCGTTTCTATGTTCGAGAGCCTTCATGAAATGTGCATGAAAACCGTCTTTTGTGGTTTTCAAAATAAAACCATAAGACAAATAATCAGTCTACTATAAGTAAAGTGAAACTTAAAATGATCCTGATGCTCGAAATTGATTAGCCTCCCTTACTTTACTTACAGAATGGCTACCAAAGCCAAACAGGAACTGCCACCTTCAACAGACCCAGGCGCCGTGCAGCGACAGTCCCGACATTACTTTCTCTAACATCTAGCAGAAGCAAACAAACTCACCAGTATGGTCCCACATAAAGAGGTTCATAGGCCACTCCCACGTTTTAAAAAACACTCTCTCTTCCTGGATTTCCTCCTCAAAAGCCTGATTAGTGGACCTAATCTGACATAAATTATCAAATAGAAATGTTAAAATGTCTCAAACATCATCTTTATGTTCACGTATTTATTTACTTGTATTTGATTCATTCAGTCTCGTTATCTTATTTTGAAAAATTGCGATTTGCAGTTATGACTTGTGCATGCGCGTCTCCTTAAAAACTAGAATACCAGAGCAACTTGAAACGTTGAAAAAGTGGATTTGATATCGCAAATAATGACGGCTGGCTTTATGCATGAACGCAGAAACGCACACACATACACACACACACACACACACACAAAGAGAAATATCTATAACGCAAATAATCTGTGTTTAGTTCAAATATAACTCATTGACGATGTTGGGAGGGTGAGCGCAGAAGTGAAACTGCCGTGGCAGCTTAGGCCCGTGGAGGGTAACACTAACGTGTGCCGGATCATTTCATTGTGTATCCAGCTTATTATGAGACAAAAGAGATACTGAGCATCTAAACACGTGCAACACGCACACAGAAACCTCCCTTTGATTTGTGCTTTAACGGTGAGACCACACAGCCGAGCGGTGTGGTTTCTACTTTAGATGGATCTGCAAACAGACGCATAACAAACAAGCTTTCTAGAGAAATGTGCAGAAGCCACGTTGTCACTATTTGACGTTTGCGGGGGCACAAAAAGTCTCACCTTTACCAAGAACCGATCGAAATATAAACTAATAACTGGAAAGGGACTACAACAAAGGGGTGAATGACTAAATTATTAAGACACATTATGCATACACTCATCGGTTGGGCCAAGCAAACGTGTAAGAATGAAAAACAAAACAAAACAACAAAAACTAACCCTGATTATAAGATATTTATTATCGTAGACTAAGGAATTGGTTTTCCTATATTATCTGCTACTTATCATGTGACAGTGACAACACACGGGATTCGTTTTGCGTCTAATTCACTCCTCCGTTATCTGTCTTTTGTTGATGGTATTAAATTAGCCTTTATTGTATTTCACACAAGGCAAAGGGCTGCCTTAGGTTGAAAATAAAATGTGTAAAATGTAAGCGTTTTGTTTCACAATTAGTAACAATTTTCGATTCCTCATATTACCAGGATAACAAACTATAATACTCAGATTTTTTTTCTAAAGCTAAAATAATAATAATAATAATAATAATAATAATAATATTAATAATAATAATAATAATGATAACGGGCGTATGTACAATTGAAAGCAATAACTGGAATGATTTCAAAGCAAGGAGGCAGGGGGATTTAAAAAACAGGACATTTGTTGGTCTTATAATAACCACGAGCAGCACTCACCGCAGTGCAAATACTCCTTGATGTAGTTGACGGTGTCCACCTTCTGGCGGTCGCTCGCGAGCCGCCGGGGGGTGTGTCCCAGGCCGTTGGCCGCGCTCGGGTCCGCGGTGCGTCCGATCAGCAGCCGGACCACTTCCAGGTGTCCCTCTCTGGCGGCCAGGTGCAGCGGCAGGTTGCCGTCCGTGTCCACGGCGTTCACGTCCGCCCCGTTGTCCACCAGCACTCGCACGGAATCCACGAACCCTTCGCGCGCCGCGTCGTGAGTCACAGTGAGGTTGAGACGTGGATCCGGCAGGTTCGGGTCCGCGCCCGCATCGAGGAGGACCTGAATGAGGTCGCTGTGTCCCAGCATGACAACCTGCAAGCGGGAAAATAAAGAAGCGACGGGAACGGCGGGTAGATTACTAACAACTAGACAAAACGGGCCTAAAAGCGAGGTCACGACCTGTACGAGCAAAGACAGGTTTAATAACTGAACCTTCATACACAAACATTTTGTACGCACAAAGTTGTATACAAGAAAAAATAAAGATTACTACGATTAAGGTACAGTCACCTAAAATAGGCCACGTTTGGTCATTTGTTCATAAAACTTTAAAATAAGCTGTGGATGAAATGTAATGATGGTTTCAATAATTGCCATTGTTTCTCAAATATTTATTTGCTAGAAAAAGTAAAAAAATAGGGATGTTTTTGGGGTTTTGAGAGTTACAATTTCAACAGGTGTCCTGTTAAGTTATTATAACTCAGTGTGTGGTAAAATAAGTTTGAAGGGAAAGACACAGTAATTATATAATAGCACTGAAAATATACATGTTATGCATAAAAATGCTTATAATTCATTTGAGAATTAAATTAAACATGAACTTGTCTGTGCGTGCATAAGTGTAGGCATGGGCGTGTATTTGCATTTGTGGGGTGTTTTTTCTTTTGCACCCATGTCATTTTTTCAGAAAGTATAATTGCTGTTAAAGAAAACTAACACAACTGTAATAACCTAAATATTACAACTTTCATAGCTTAGTCTTAATGGCTCAGCTAGTTCTGTCTTGAAATCTGCTCTCGATATTTTCTTTAAATGCAGTCTTTGTCATTCGGACCATCCACATCGCGTCATCCTCTCCCCAAACCTTGTGGCACCACGTGTTACTGAAAACAAATCTCCCGATCCCTTATGACCCTTGGATCATCCTACATATTTGTAAAAAAAAACAAAACAAAAAAAAAAAAAACATTAATATAGTAACATGTTTAAAGCTATTTTTGGACTCAGATCAATTCGACCCTCTGCAGGAGTCTTTGTGTGCAAAGGAGGCAGCTTTTTCCTGTAAATGGAGGCCTGTTTGAGCTGGGTAGCTGAACTGAGCCATGTGACTTCCTTTAATTATTATTCTTTTTTTTTACAACCATGTGTTTTCTCTAGTCAGTTTCAACCTCAACATCTGAGACTGTCAATATAAACATAGTTTATAAACACCTATATTTGTCGTTTATTTGCTTTTAGTTGTTTTATGAGGTTTTTTTAATGCTGACTGATTTCTGCTATGTCATGCTAACTTAGGCTAACATGCAGACTTCAGACTTCAGTTTTCATCGTTAGACCAGTCACTATTTATACAGGCCAAGTAGAGATATAGCAACAGGATCAGGACAGTTATCATAATAAGTCTTAACATTTTAAGGGAAGAAAGCCCTATTTATTTTCAGATGACTTTAGCAGATGCACAATGTGACCTAAATCCACTCTGCTGCAAATACAGCATTAATACAGACTTCAGGAGGTTTATGAAACAGTGAGAAAATGTAAGATATAAATAAAATGACTCTACGAGGGTTATATAATTTTTTTTTTATAACAGCTGTAACAATGCAGCAATTAGTGCAACCTGTGTGCATATTAGTAGTCAGCTGTCGAGACTTCCTAAAGAGGATTCTGCAGCCGATCACCGTTCCCATACATCTATTTATAAGTGTTTAATGACAGCTCCTGTTTTATAAATAATATGCAGAACACACTTTGCTACTCCTAGAAGCAGATCAGGGGTGTTGGTGTTATTATAGAGTGAGCTTCAAGTCAAACCTTGAATTTTAGTTTACCAGTATGAATCAACCAAGCTGTGTGTGTGTGTGTGTGTTTGCCTTCTTTCGAATTTGTTTTTTTTTTTCTTTCCCCAAGTCTTTTTCACAGTCTTTTCAAGCCACATCTTTGTATTGTTTCTTATTGATTGTTTAACATTCAGGAGCTAAGCTGGAAATGACACAACACAGGCATATCTGAGAGGGTGGACGTGGTTGAGCATGCAGACTGCCACAGGCACGGCCCTGTTTTCCACAGCATTACAATGTTTTAGTTCGATCTTTTTACTTTGCTAAAGGTAATGTCGCCTGGCATTAACAATGTCCATAACCAAGATGTAAAAAAATCCCTGGCAAGTATAAGTGACACAGGTTGTGAAATATGCAACCAGTGTGTTTATTTCCACAGTGAGATGAACTTCCTCATCACCGCACCCATGATACTCTATTCGACTCCAGTGTTCACCTCAAATACAATTTATATTTTCTTGTTACATAGCATCAATATATTTGTTGGAATAATACAAGAATTTCTTTAATTATTGTTTTATCTGCAAATATGTTCACAAATTCAAACTCAATTTTTCAAATATCCCTTTTTTAAAAGTAAAAAAAATGTTTTCACACATTTTTAATACAAATCTATATAATTCTGCAAAATTTACATTGACTAAGTTACTTATAACAAAACTATCAGGTTTTTGTACAAGCAATTGTGTTTATTTTGGACCTACTTAGATCTGATATACAGAATTTAAATACTTATCTATCTAAATAAACACAGTTACACATGCAAATTATTTGGATAATCCAGGTAAAATAATGAACACTGTCTGAGAACTGCAGATAAAGTTTTTATCAAGAGCACATGTCAGAGACTAGGAGTAGGAAGTCACAGCTAGCATGAGGCCCAGATTTGACAAAACTCCCTTTGACACGGTTCTGAAAGCTTTTACACTGACCTGCAGTGCAGTTCTGTTGAACTGATTTAATCCATTAACATCAACTCCATTTTTCAGCAAATCCACCACCCTTTTGAGGTCTCCCCTGGCAGAAGCATTGCAGAGCTTATCAGATACCCTCTCAGCCATTACTGTGGCAACACGAGATAACAGAAAGGAAAAGAAAAGCTACCAAAAGAAGATGATGCAGGCTTGCAAGTGTTCTGAACAAAGGCATGGGTCATGATTCAGGGTGATAGTCTAGTTCTGTACCTCGATTTTAGCACCTCCCCTTCACATTTGCATCACAGACACTGAATTGCAGTTCTGATAATCGAAAAAAAAGTTATTTTTAACCCAGCAGACCGATGACTTTGGAGATTGGATACATGTAAATACAGCATAATTTCATATACAATATTGTGATGAGAAACGGGAATGTGAAATTATTCTTTCTTTCTTTCTTTCTTTCTTTCTTTCTTTCTTTCTTTCTTTCTTTCTTTCTTTCTTTCTTTCTTTCTTTCTTTCTTTCTTTCTTTCTTTCTTTTTGTTTCTTTCTTTCCCAAATTCATGCTTTTTTATGACAACAGAGTAAACAATGACATTATAGTTATAAGATAATGCATTAACTGTAGCCAGGTTAATAAAAACGTATAGTAATCCATTTTTTACATAAAGACAAACTGATATAATCTTAAATGCTCTTTTTATATACTTAATATATTATAGAATAAATGAACTGGAACTTAACCTTATAAGTATGCAACATATATGTATATCTAAAATGTGCACAGTGAGGCCACATAGGTTTTGCAGATGAAGGATGAAGATTTTTAATTTGATTTTTAGTTATAATATGCAGCTGCAAAATCTATATTTCAAATCATTCCAAAAGGTGGACAAACCTAGATGTTTTTTTTCCTTTTGTGGTCTTGTGGGTCAAAACGACATACTAAGACTGACATAAAACAGTATTTTAGTTAATTTTGTTGGTGCTCTACAAGTCACAACAAGCTGGACTGAATCGAAAATCGAAATTTGGAAAGCGGCTGTATCCAAACTACATAATCATTTGTAATCATTTCTAATCGGTCTGAATATATTCTATAGATGACATAGATTTAAAAAGAAAGAAGGAAAGAAAAGAAATTAAAAAACAAAAAAAACCTACCGGTAGCTTTAGACCATAATGTCAGGAATTGAAGAGCATCAAAAATCTATCGCGCAAAAGCGCATGTACTAGGAAAGCCAGCTCAATAATTTGCTTTAAACGAGATCCGGGCCGCAAATGACTTCCTCCATGTTTCTTGTCTCGACAGGTGGCAGGCTTTTCCTTTAAGTGTGCATCGAGAAACTGTATAAAAAAAAAAACAAAAAAAAAAAAACTAACTTAACAGTCCAGTCACTTCCCGCTCATTTTCAAACACATTTCCCAGACATTAATTGTCGGTAGTCAGCCTCGGTCCTGTCAAATGAAGCGCTGCGGAGATCAGCCCGGAGATCGCTCATTCATAACATGGCTCTTTTCATTTCCAAAATATACTCGTTTACCGTGCAGATGCTCCTCCGACCACTTCACTCCTGCGAGGATGCGCCACAGAAGACCATTGCGACTGATGTTCAAAGAAAAATAATAATAATAATAATACAATCTCCTTCTACAATAACCTCAACGACGTTAAATGTTTGCCATTCGTTTTTTGTTTTGTTGTTGTTGTAACAAATAAACCAAAAGGATGAACGGCATATTTTGAATTTTTAACCCCAAAAGATGACATCCTGATTGGATAAAAATAATAGGCGGGTCGTCTCGTAACGGAACGGTGTCAGCCCGTTTTGACGTGAACGTGATGATGAAGATGCCCACATTCTTATCTCTGAAATTGAGATTTTTTTTTTTTTTGTAGAGACGCAGACTTTTTTCGTGTATCTCATCCTATATTACCACTTTAAGTAGCAGACATATTTACACGTTTCTTTTTACAGCATTACCAAGCAATATCACCATCTTTCAGTTTCCATTCGTCACATCGCCCTCTGGTGATGAGATATATTAAAGCGCTTTAATACTTGTAGGGTTTGGTATTTGTACTGCATGTGTGAGGCAATAAAATGTACTCTATACTCGTTTAAAGAGTTGTTTTCCACCTGCAAATCCCAAAGTGCTAATTTAACATTAAATATTGCCTTTAGACTGTATCACACATGAACAACCCAATAGAAACAGTGCAATGAACTGTAACTTATTGTGTACAACAAAGCAAAAGAAGAACTATGGACAGAGGTCAGCACATTTGTGTGTGAGTTAGCACTACAACGATACACCAAGGTGGTTTCTGCAAAACACATCTGGGCACTGTAGGAAAGAGTCAAAGTGGTTCATTTTGAACACTTTTCAGGATTTAAAACGGAACCCTAGTTAACAGTGGCTTGTGAGTTTATATATATGCAGATACATAATCTCTTTCCCCTTCTCCAGGAGCCTAGAAGCACTCTGCTCCAAATATTCATTTTGAAGTCAAATCTATATTTATTAAAAATGAATATTTATTCACCCGTGACCCTGACAAGGAGTAAGCGGGTATGGATAATGGATGGATGGAATATTTATTCAGTCTGCGATGTGCTGTTCTGACATGTAAATGGTTCGTGGACTGTATTTATATAGCACTTCTCTAGTGGGCAGTGTTTTTTTGTATCATAAATACAACAGCACATTGATGAACGCATCAGAGACTATGTGAGGGTCAGTGTCTTGCTTTGCTCAGGGGCACTTAAAAACGTGGCCAGGAATCAGGTTAGTGGACTGAGGTCACGCTCTTCCTCATGACCTCTGAGTTCTGAGTCAGAAATCACAATTTGTCCCATAATGTGATATATATATATATATATATATATATATATATATATATATATATATATATATATATATATATATATATATATATATATATATATAAAAGACGATAAGACGGGAGATCTGAAACGCCTATGGGGGTATAACGTAGACTTGCTGGTCATCCATGCAGTCTGAGGAGTTTTCTTCTCTTTCCATCTTCTTTCACTGCCAGGTACAAGTCAGTATCTGATTTCTTGGCTTGGCAGACACGGTTGGCGTGTCAGACTTAAGACCCCTCAGCCTTCTTTCCTCTTCACCACTGATCATCCTCAGATTTATCTGGTGGTTGGAGTATTTCCACCTCTTTCATCTATGCCCGTTGATGTGTATGTGTGTTGTTTTGTTTTTTTATCATAAGGAAGTTGAATTTATTGAATGGTGTGTGGTTGGTCGGTGTCTCTGACGGCCTGGGTGTTTTAAATGTTGTGATTTTGCTGCTGTTTCATGATCGGTTCATGATTTTAACGTCTTTCCAGTGACGGCAGCATGAAAAGGAGTCATGATTCACTTAAAATTTAAAAGCCCATTTATTTTTAAATAAATACAAAAATAAAAATAAATAAATAAATCCACGTCCTCGCGCAAAGTTTACACCATCCGAGGCTACTTTACGTCAGCCGTAAAGCAATGGGCTAGCTGACAATAATGAAACGAGATAACTGAACACAGCAACGTTTCTTGACTCGGTTTTGTCTTTTTAAGGCCGTTATATGTCCGTTCACTTCACCGTTTCGCATTTGCCATCGTTGCGCCCGCGGTCGCCTGTGAGCACATCGTTGTATTTATGCCCAGTGTCCCTCCGTGAGGCGAAAACGCGCCGCGAGCCCGTGAAGAGGACTCGCTTTTAGCCAGTCATCGCCATGGCCTCCGACAGCAGCGACAGCTACATGGACAGGGAGCTGATCCTGGCCGACTTTCAGGTGCGTGTGCGTTGTTGGGCTCAGACACGCCGTTCCGCCGGCGGTGTCCCGCTCGCTGCCTGGCCGTTCGGGCCAGCGGGGCCGTCGCGGACGGCGTCGCTCGCGGCGGAGCCGAGCCGGGCTCCCTGGTTAGCAAGCGGAGCTAACGCGGTGACAGCTCGGTCGCCGACTGACACCAGAACCGCTCCACGACGCCGATGTGACCGGCTCCGCCATTCTCGCTTAAACTGGGGTTCGGCTTGCTCCATCTGCCAACTTTTTCGACGATAAGAAGAAGTACAACGCCCACGACGGACGTGAACTTGTTTACATCCTGCCGGCTGTGTAAACCTACAGCAGTATTAGCCAGACCGTTAAAAACCTCATTCCTATTACCATTATTTAAAATGTTTCTTCTGTTTTGGCCCAATGCAGATCAAAAGATGAGTCTTCCCCAGGTTGTTGTTGTTCATTGGGCAGTGGCACCCAACCTTGTTTTACAGAGGGAACGTAAATTCAAATGTAAACCTTCTAACTGGTCTCTCGTGAGCTTTTATTTTAGTTTGGGGTTTAAATGGGCAAGTTCACTCGACAGCAGCTCTAATTAGTATTATATTGTCTAAAACACCAAGGACTCGTATTGTGATTCTTTGTTTCTGTACTACACACCGAGATAAAAGAATAAAAATTCCAGTTATAATAGAAAAAACCCACTCCAGTGACGTAAGGAGCCCTTGTTGATTGGAGTTGTTTTGAAGGGGAGTGCAGCTGCATTGAAATAATGCAGGGACAATCCTATCTGTTGTATTGACTCCAGCTCGGGCAATAGTTTCAAGGTACTGAAAGAATACTCTCATAGTTTCTGAAGCTTAATTATTCACCAACAAGGGATGCTGAATTTCCTTTTCCAACTAAAGCTTCTTTTTCTGTTCTTGTCATTGACAAGCAACATTGCAGAATACTTAGAGCTCAGTAAATAATGTTTAAGCTGTTGTAGAGTCGTAATAAGGAAAAGTGTTTAAATGTTAATTTTGTTTTAAATGGCAAATGGTTAGATTTATTTTGCCTTTATTCGTATTACTTGGCCTGCAGTGAGACAACAGCTCTGCCTCTGCTCAAACATCAAACTTTCAAATGTTGTTCATCCCTACTTCGTATATTTTCTACTAGAGATGTGCTACTTTGAATATGACATTGCATTTTTAATTTGTTAGTTAGTGGGATCAGTTCAGCAAACAAAAGGAAAAAATCGAATTAAATTAGGAGGATTATAGTTCTGGAAGCTCAAGAAAGATGCTACAAAACTATACACTGACATTTAGGACATAATGATTTTTTTATTTCTGGATTTTCTTCTTAAAATAATATGAAGAAGACGACTTGTTTGGTCTGATTTGCAATCTACAGGTAATTAAAAACGATTTCCAGCAGCTAAAGGCTGCTGCTTTCAACCACTTGCCCATTATACATTTTCGTAAAGCTGATAGATTCTTCTAACAAGATCAATAAAGCCACAGCAGAATAAGAAATACAAACCATGCTTTTAGTGTATATTGTTATGTAACAGCGGACTGAAATATTTCATGTAAACACTGCAGAATCTTGTTCATTTAACATATTGCTTTCTTGTAATAACTTATTCCTCTTGTCTCACAGGCTTGCACTGGAATTGACAACATTGCAGAGGCTATCACTCTGTTGGAGCTTAATAACTGGGATTTAGTGGTAAGTTCATTATCTGAAGGCTTTGGGCTTTAATCTTCCACATGCAGCTGTTATCTTTCTAAAGTCGTAAGTTCAAAAGGGCAGTTGACATCTAGTAGCATATATTTTGTGTTTTTGTGATGGTCTAATCTGGTCTTCCTAATTATATCATATTACACATTTTTATAAGTAGATCCTTTCTTATAAGAAAGATCAAAATGAGACTATATTTCCAGAAAGATCGAGTGAATGATCTGTTCAGACTAAGAGAGAACTTGTCCTGACAGGTTTGTGTTAAATTATGATGAGCCCCTTATGTGAAGTGCATATTGGAAGGGGTCAGTCTATAATTAGATTCATGCTGGCAGGAGCTCGACGCCGGGAACAGCAGGAAAGACTGTGGGGACTGGACTCGCTACAGCTGTAAATCTGATGACTTACAGTCCTTCTGCAGTTGGTGTCAGTTTTTGTGAAAGCATAGCTGCTTGTGGTGCATGCTACTGTAAGTTAGGCTGTGGAGTGTCAGGTGAGAAAGCAGAGGTTGACTGACATATCTCAGACTCGTCTGGACTAGTGGAGTTTGGTTTTAAAAACGCATGTTAAAATCAAACGTATACGCACCCACATTAGCATTTCAGCTCAGTGCTGGAAAAGAGTCTTCATCCACACTACGCCAGCAGTGACACTTATTGCATCGACCATCCATCTCCACTGGAAAATACCTTTTTTTAGGAACCACGCTATGATAATAGCTCTCCTCTTGTAAATGTCGGAACTGTTGTCATTATATGACAGAAATTATTTGGATAGCAGTTGATGACGAGGACAGCAAAGTCAGGAGCGCTTGCTGTTCCATTTCTGTCATTGTTACACTTTTCCATTATGTCTATCTCCTCTATCTGTATGGTTAGAATGCTTCATAGTACTCATATTCTTGTGTAGCCAGATCTTTTTTTTTTTAATTTTTTTATTAGCTTTTGAGTGTGGAATGTGAGTGAGTGGGAGTTTGAGTGTGTGGTTTTTTTGTCCGTGTGTGGCCCAGCTATGGACTGGCAACCTGTCTGGGGCGTACCACTGCCTTTCCCCTGAAGAGGGCTGGGATAAGCTCCGGCAATTACCCTGAAAAGGAGCAAGCAGGTTTAGATAATGGATTGACAGGTAGATGGTACCTGTCAGTTATATCCATAGACTGTAAAGAAAAGAAAAGAAAAGAAAACAATGGCCAAAGCATTAAGTCACATGACTCATTGGATTGTGAGGAGCTGTTTTGAAGCCTCTTTTTCTTCGTATTGAGCTCAGCCATGTTGCCCAGGGAGCATGTTCCCCGTACGTCAATCAAAGTTAGATGTGATGACCAGTTTCTTCAGCCCCCGCCGAAGTAGCAGCAGAGCTGCCTGGCAGACGTTTACTGCGAAATATCCTGTTTCACATATTGACTCCATGGCAAAATCCCAAAATACTGTTGTGTTTAGCTGATGCTGGGTAGTACTGGCTGGGTTAGTACCAACTTCTGACTGCTTTGCTAAGCGCGGTAGCAGGACGATTACAGATGAGAAAGTGATCGTGGCCAACCGACTGTCAATCGCCTGATGTGGTAAAAAAAAAATTCACCCCCCTCAGAGTTGTCATGTGAAATCAAAAGATTTAGACCAAATGTTTTTTTTTTTTTGTTTTTTTTTTGTTTTTTTTTAACCAGGCTGTGTTTAAAAAAAAAAAAAAAAAAGTCGTGCTAAAGCAGAGCTGGAGATTTTGGCGTGGGGGTGATGGAGGTCGACTCACTTTTGGAGCAAACGTCTAGCACCCAGTCAAGAAACTGCAACAAATCTTACTTCTGCATGGGTTTCAACTCAGAAAGTAGATGGTTGGTGCTTGGTTATATCCAGTCGTCCATTTTAGTCACTTTTTTTTTTTTTTTTTTGTCTGAAAGATAAGGAAGTATACTGATGACGTCCTGGCATGTTGTTTTGTCTATAAACAAACATCAGTTTTATAGAGGCCGTTGCAGCCTGATAAAACCTTTTTTGTGTACCTCTCCTCTCGTCCTCGTATGCACTGGGAAGGTTGTTTTTTTTTTTTTTCCATAGAAAAAAAATTGCACGTTACTAATGATGTGAACAATTTTACTGCTCTATTGCCCCATTAACCCATAACCCTGTACAAGATTAAACGGGTATAGAAAATGGGTGGAAATTGCCCCATTAAACAATAACAATGACTTCGAGACAACATGACCTAATAACAAGACCCGACATTGGCCTCGTCACCACTAGTTTCATTGTTTGAACACGTGCTTTGCTTCGTGTCAAATTGTCCTCCTTAAAGAAGGGCCTGTCTTCTATAAAAGAACCTATTGTAATATGTTATAAAAAGAAGTTGTCACCAGACAAAGATTCTTGTTAAGAATTGCGTTCAGCCTGATTTAGCTCCAGTGACTGCAGCTATATTTTGTAGCACTGGTCAAGCAAGAAATGTGTGGGACACAGACAACAGTTACACTCAAAGGTAATTTAAAGACAAATGAATGTTTGTTAAACCTTTCCTAGCAGGTTCACTGCGTACAATGTATTGGCATTAGAGGTGAAATTGTCACCAACCAAATACTTCTCTCTTTCCAAGAGTGTTGGCAAACATACAATGGCTGCAAACAAAGTATAAGGGTCACTTTAGAGCCAGTGTTTGGTTTTCCCTTCTGGGCTGCTCTCGTAACATGGTTGTGCAACATGTCAGAGACCCAGGAGGAGCAGGTGCATTACTTATACTCTTATTTGTACACTTAAATCTCAACACAAAGGAAATAGAATGCCCCCCCTCCCCCACAGCATTGATTATTAATATTCTGCCAAAAAACCCTTTCTAAATATCACACAGGGGAACTTTGAACTAGACTGTTAAAAGGTTTCAAATTTTGAACCCTTAGTTTACTCACTTTCAATGTAAAAGTTATACATTTGTTTTTCCCATGTGGTCCAATCATTAAACACAAGAGGAACAGCTGTGATGATTATAGCAGCACATACCAGCTAAAACTGCACAGTGTAGAACAGTGAGTGTTCAGGAGAAATCCAGTCAATTGTCCACTGAAACAAACGTTCACTGCAGAGCTGACGCTGGTCGTATTTGTCCTTTTAGTCCTCTTTGTCCTGATCATTCGGCTTCCTTCAATATTCCATCTGTCACATTTTACCTTCTTTGTTTGAAAACTTTTAAGCTTAATTCAGTAGAGTGAGTGGTGATGACCGCTAAAAGTTTTATATACATGTTCAAGTTGTGTAAAGCACAGAAGATGATGTGTGGCCGAATTTGTTGGAAGCTTTGAAATTGCATCACAGTTATCTCTGTTACAGTCATTGTCTTTGAAACTTACAACTTGTGGCTACCGCTTCATGTCTAAACATGCTGTTGTGAATTTTTTTAAATTTTTTTTATTAAGCTCAACTTGTACTATAAAATCTTAACTGATTGCAGAGCAGTAATTTATTTTAGTAGCATTACTTTCTGTTATTAATGTAGAATATAACTGCAATGGCATCACATTTTATTGTAGATTTTTTTTCTTTTTCATTACAGGCAGCCATCAATGGTGTGATACCACAGGAGAATGGGATCTTACAAAGGTAATCGCCATTCTGCTTTTGTAAACCAGGGAAGAATCTTAGATTTTTGTAGAGGAGTATGCAGTAATCTCTTCTGGCCACTTCTGGAAGAGCATATATGAAGGTGAATGCTGCAGTTGTATGAGTAAGCTGTGAGTGGGGAGGGGTTTAGTGGACCTGTTTATCACTGAGGAATACTGCCTGTGACTCTAAAGTACCCCCACACCTTAGATGCAGCAAATCCTGTTCAGAAAATGTAAGAAATGTTGAACCAAACAAGCTTTATTAAAGCTTTGTTGAAGCTTTATGTGGTGCCTTTACATCTATCTATATTCATGGAAACACTTCAACATATCAAAATATTCAACAGATGATTCCAAGATAGAGGCTGCTGAACTTGAAGGCATTTCTTTTGTGCTAAAGTTTATCTTCTGTTGATAAGAGAGTGATATGAAAGACTCCACATGCAATATATTTTATGTCAAGAATGGAGTTGTGCATAGTTTCTGAATAGAAATACTCTATTTTTGCTGTTAATGTTCTTCACAATGGTTAGGTGACACTCAAAACATTAAACCGTTAAACTGAGTTATTCTAAAAATCATTTTATTTTATTCACACGTTCTTATACATGTGGTGTAGCCTGGTTTAGAGTCCTTGGGTTACAAGAATACTGCTAGTCTCTCTTGAGGGCACATATTGGTGCTAATGGAGGCTGTTTGGCAGTGTGACCAGCAGCATCACGTTTACTAAGTGGCTGGCAAGGGTACGAGTAGGTGGCTGTTGCCCAGTAAACAGACTGATGACAGGGCCCGAGCTGTGGCCAGTTGGAAGATATACCAACACTCCTGCCTAAAATGTGTTTCCCTCCTCCCTTGTTCCCTCTTCACTTGGCAGTTGGGAAGTTAGAACAAGCAACAACATGTTTCCTAGCAGGACTTAAAAAAAAGAAGAAAAATCACTTTGGTGAACTTTGTCATTCTCTGGTCCTGAGAGTTTGTCCATTGACAAAGTCCTGCAACAGTTTTGTTTGTCTAGCCTATCGATCCCAATGAACTGACAGAAAAGTCCCACTTAAAAGCCTAAAACCGTACCAACAACAACAACAACAACAACAACAACAACAACAACAACAACAACAACAGACATTTTACCGGGCCGGCTTTACGTTGAAGTGTACGCGGTTCTTTTCATGAATTGCAAGAATCATCTTTGAAAAACCTCTTACCTCGTCCCTGAACCTTTTTTAAAGAAATATCTCCACTGCTCCATGTGTTTGATTTTTAGGTTTACTTATTTTTGCTTTGCTATAACAAAGCAGTGTTAAGAGATTATTAGATGAATCCTTTGGTATTATGTGTTTTTCTGCATTAATTGGTCAGAAAGGTTCATCAGGCACACCACACTGCATTTAAACATAATATGCACTAAATGCGCACACAATCTTTCAAGTTTTCACTAAACTCAGCCCATCTGAGAACCTGACTTCTGACTGACTTTTAAGTCCTGCTCCCTGTTCTGTTCTATTCATGTGCAACTTCAACTATAAGAAAAAGTCAATTTCTTTAAAATGAGCACGTTATCAATAAAGTGGCTGATGGAGGACACATTAAAATGTGCTACTGTATAATTGTGTTTCTTTTCATCCCACTAAGTGCAGCCTGTTTTGTGAAAATCTTGTGGTTGTCGATGTATGCCTCAGGACAGTTGTTGGGTGAAATAAAATAGAGCCTTTGTGCAAAAGCCTGATTGTTCTTCAAAGTGTAAGCAGCAACATTTCTGAAAGAGTACAGTGTTACAAAGGATACATTTTGTTTGTGGTCAGGTGTGTAGTGTTTACATGATTCTTCTGATGAGAAAGTGTTAAAGAACAAAAGCACATGAGAGAAAGCAGATATTACAAGAGAGAATGAGAGTAAGCCACTTTCAAGTTTTCTTGTTGGGTTTTTTTCTTTTCTGCAAAGCATCCTTTTGTGTTATGGGCTGCGCTCTGTAACCTTTAGCCTTAACAAGCTTTGACTGAATATGATAGTCTTGAATCATCATATAAAGGCTCCGCTCCTGATCTTTCAGTATATCAGCAACCTTCTCATTTCTTTGTAGTGACTTTTCTAGTGAGGCGAGCCAGGCCTCCATGTACGGACCCACGAGCCAATCTGAAGCAGCCAATGCAGCAGCTGGAGGTGCGGCTCCTCCCCCCTCTTCATCATCATCATCCTCTTCTCCGCCGTCATCCTCGGCTTTAGCTTTTTGCCCAGTCGATCCCTCTTCCCGACACATTGTAGAGCGTCAGCCACGGATGCTGAACTTCAGGGTGGATTACAGGCAACGCTCTGTGGAGCTGGTGCTCGAGGAGGGCAGCACAGTTGGTGAGAATCACACGCAAATGATAATGCACATTAAATATCCTGTACAAAACACTGTTTTTGAAACACAAACGTATTAGAAGCTGTCTAATGCCATCATGAAATTTTGGTCATTATTAAGTCTCTTATAAATTGTTGGGATCGATGACCTTAAGTAACGGTGTGTAACAAATACCTATATCTATACAAAGATTTTTGAATAAGTAAATTTCTCTTGGTGTAATAACAATTTTTTTTAAATGAATTGTTTTGTTACCTTAGAATAAACTATGTCTATCTGCACAGTTGTGCCTTCTGTAGTATAGGACAGCTATAATACCAACTTTAAATGCACACACACAAGTTTTGTTTTGGATGGCAATGAAGAAGAAAATGGATGAGCTTGTGACTCTGCATGTGGTTTTTTGAGAAGTTTAACTTTGTTATTGTGCTGTCAGCTCGGGTATTTTTGATAAAGCAACTGTGAGACTGTCCTCATTTAACTTCCAGGAGAAATCAAACAAATCCTTGAGACTGAGCTCCGTGTTCCAGTGTCCAAAATGCAGCTGAAGGGATGGAAGAGTGGAGATGTTTCTGATAGTGTAAGTCTGAGCTTTTCTTTATCTTTTTTTTTCTTTTTTTTTTTTAGGTTACGAGCAGTCAATATTGTTTTTAATCTCTATAGTCAGCAAATTCATTATATGTAATGAAGTCAAAGGTGCCAAAGTTAGTCCGGATATGTCCTGCAAAGAATCTTGGGAGCCACTCCTGAGAGGAGCGGTGTCTACCCTAGCATCAGGGAAGAGTGGAGGCCAGCTGCAACCGTGCTGGATGTGAAATCTGCTCCCAGGCACCAAGATATAGTAGGCAACATCTATTACAGCAGAGGGGCCCTGGCATCGGAATAAAAACGCATATCTGGCAAAAGGCAACCACTCCTGCAACACCGAACCTTGGTGATAGGCTGACTGGAAGAAGCAGCCAGATGTTCCAAAGCAACAGTAAAAGCCAAGCAGGGTTGCTGGGTGAGATGGGAGAGCATAGAGAGGAGGAAACTTGCACGGAGGGATCTCTGCAGCATGGAGGCAGATAGTCTAAGTTTCATCATCAAAGCCACGTGTGAAATCCTGCCCACTCCACAAACTTAAGTATCTGGATGAGAAAGGAATCCTGTCTTCTGATTACAGTCTCATCAGCGCTAAGGCACATCTTAGTTGGCTGGAACCAGCCTCACCGAAGGCAGATGTACCTGCTGACACTATCAGGTGCTCAGGTGCTTGGCAGTCTCGCTCAAGTGCAAGATGATATCCATCACTGCCTGACCTCTCAATAATCAGGCAGTGCTCTGACAACTCCCATCCTTCATGCGGCAAGGGGACAAGCTCATTGCCAGTCCCCCATCACCCTGCTTAGGATCACTGAGTGCAGCCAGGGACTGGAAAGTGTGAGCAGATCTAGCCCAGAAAGTCATTTTCCTTCCTGAGGTCACAACAACCACCCTGCAACCAGCCTCGGTCCTCTCATGCCAATCTGCTTACATCATTAAGTCGACGGTCTTCTGGGGGGCTGCAGATAATGAAATCTTTGAGCATAAAAAGCTACGGTACTTCTCATGCAGTGAAGCTTTTTGACTTTTTCTTCCGCCTAGGCTTTACTTTCCCATTTTTTTCCCACCGGACTCATATCACCATACAGCTGTCTTCAGAATATAAGGGATTGCATCATACAGTCCTTTTACTGAATCTGGAATGTACTAAAAACAAACAATACAGTCTTTGGGGTGGGGAACAAGCATGATACTGAATTTAGATGGTTATACATTGTTTGTGGGGGAAAAAAACACAAAAAAGGCACACATTTAATGTGGGATCATTTTCAAGAGCTTATGCACTATTGCATTAATTTCCATCCTTGGTTGTAATAATTTATTGCCAAGATCTTGTACTGATGATAGGGTAGGCAGGCAGTTGTATAAAGTCTTCACCAGCACATCCAAAAGATTCCCAATGGGGTTAAGGTCTGTTCTCTGTGGTGGCCAATCCCTGTGTGAAACTTGTCTTGTGGTCCTTGAATCACTCTTTCACAATTTGAACCCAGTGGAGTCTGGCCTTGTCATCTTGAAAGATCCAAATGGAAAAATCTAGTCATTCTGTATATTTAGGTTGTCAGCAGTTCTCATTTTTGGCTGCTTAACATTTCTGGATGTCGACCTAACCAACTGAAGCAACCTCACAGCAGAACACTGCTCCTACAGACTTGTGTGCATTTTCCCAAGAAAATAGCTATCAAACAAACAAACGAGAGTAATCAGAATTGAAAATAAACTAAATTTGTTACCTTTAAAATCTTTTACACAGTCAAATTTCAATATATTTCACATTTTCATGTTTGTCACACTTTTACCCATTTTTTTGTTATTTTCATCATTAGATCAGTAAGTGCTGAATGAGACGCTCCACTCAAACTATTCACTAGATCTGATCAAGTACTCATTTTGTATTGAACAATATCTGGATACCTATGAGTAATATTGGTGAACAGAAATGTTTTGAATTATTGATATCTGTGTGTGTGTGATAATTAGACGGTGTTGAGAAGTTTACACCTGCCCAAGAACAACAGCCTGTACGTCCTGACCCCAGATATTGCTCCTACTGCCAGCACCAGCAAAAACAGGTATTCTCTCTTGCTATTTTTCTCTTACTATTTTTTTTTAAATAAGAAATATTATAGTTAATGCCTTTGCTACTTCTATCCTGATGCACATTACCAACAAGGTACTCGTTTTTAGAGTACAGTTGCATGAGCGCAATACCCCATAATGAACACCAGGTGGAGATGTTTGTCCACTTGTGAAATATGAATATCCAGAATCCAACCAGCATATATCATTGACTTCATTTATTAATACATTTAAGTACCAGTGCACATTAATTTTACCATAACCGTTAGAAGGGTGCGTCTGCTGCCAGTATCTTTTATGTAAATACTTTGTCTCCCCATTAGTATTATTAAGGACTCTGTTACATCCTGAACCCTGCTGTACATCTACCTTTTTTATTTATTTATTTATTTATGATATCCTCACAAATCTGTTATTTATGCCTTTTCTAAAACGACAGCAGCCTGCTATTTTAGGGATTCTGTCTAATAAAAACTGGGATTTGCAGACAGTTTTCTTCATCCAGTGGTTGTTGCTGACATCTTAGTGAGCACCTTCCTGTATTAGCAGCCTTTTCCTCCGAAAGGTCAAGCAGCCAAGTGTGAAGTCACAGACGTAGCTGGCAGTTGGCATGTGGCAGTCCTCTGATCAGCAGCATAATCAGTTTCTCATGTTCATTTGAACTGACATTTGACAAGTAAAACATAAGTCAAGCATCTATAATTGATTTACTGGAATATGGTTTTTTTTTTTTTTTTTTTTTTTTTTTTGCTTATTGCTGGAGAATTTTAATTTTATTTACATTTTTAATAATATTACATGATTGTAGGGCTCGACCATGACGCTGTTATGCATGGGAGTGAGACCTTGTGCTTTTGTTTATGTCTGAATGCAGAACAATGAGGATTTAGGGTCCCACTCTAAAATGGAGAGACTAAAATCACGACTACTGCAACAGTTAATTTCCCTTTGGGGATTAATAAAGTAATTCAATTAAATTAGGATTTTTTTTTTCTGAATTAAAATAAGTATAAAAGAAATGGCTTGTTTGACAAGAAACCCATTTCTCTCAGGACTGTCGTCAACGACTCATAGCCATAATAAACATGAAAAAAGAAAATCTGATAAAAGTTGTTTAGTTGCTTTAAAAATACCTTTTCTCAATGAGTGTTTAGTTGTAAATCCACAATTAAGAGGAATGTAACATTAACATTTTTGCCCTCCACTTCTGTTTTGGGAAGATGTTAAATGTTCTTTGTCATAAAAAAAAAAAAATAAGGACGTTTTGAGGATTTTGTTTTTACTAGCAGTTTTCTCAGATACATGATCTTTTTTTTTTTCTTCTTCTTCAAAGTATGTACAGTGATGCATACAATGTCTGTAATTTGTTAGCAGTAGATTAAAGAAAAGATTCTGCTGTCATTCTCACTCAAACAAACGTCCACATGTCAGCCAAACACTTGTAAAATAAGTCATTTGGCACTTTGCCTTTTTGCCTGCTAGTTAGGCTAAGTGGTAGCTATATTGTGTTGGCAGCTAATGGCCCTCATCTCCCCAGTCTTCCCTCCACTGCTCTCCTCATCCTCTCACTCCCCCACTAACTGCTGTGTCTTTTTAGCAGCACCGTTCCCATTTCTCCAAGTGTCATCGATATCATTTTGGGTGTCAGGAGCTCATTATTCTGTGTCAGCTATTTTCGTGGCGGACAGTTGGAGCTGAAAGAAGTGGGTGGGCTGCTGTGTGTATGCAACATACAATCGTGTACGAGTGTGTGGTGACCCTGCTGTCATACCGGGAGACGATAGGTGACAGTTCACAGAATATGAGGGGAGAAACCCCCTGTAGTGAAACCAAACAAGCTGTTGGCTTGTATTAAAAATAAGCTGTGGTCACACCACATATCCGCAGTACGCACAATTAGTCTACAGTGCCTGTAAATTTGTTGCAGTAGACACTTCTCACTGTCACGTCGGGCCTCACCCTAATGTTTGCAGATTGGGAGCTGCACCTTATTAGCGCTGCACCATCTCAAAGTACTAATGTATTGTGATGAACTAAATTATCTGATCTTTCTCGTTACTATTTTGTCCAGCTTAAAATTACGAACAATATTGTAACTTGCATTTGAATGCCTTTTTCTTAAATCTATTAATAATTAAATGTAGTTCAGCAATGTATTTTTTCAGCATTTTCAAGCTTGTGTATTAAGTTGTGATTTCCATGGACACACTCCCACGAGTCCCTTTATTGCAAAAAGCAGAATAGATCATTTCTTTTTTTTACATATTCTTCAAAGACAAATCTCTATGCTTTCAGCTGCATAACCAATAAAAGAACAAAGACACGCAGTTGTGATCAGTTTCTTACACACCAACACAACAGATTATTTATTTGTATCCATAGAAAGCACAATTTTATTTTTAACAACTAAATCACTGGGGATAGTACTGTAAAGGTACACTTTAGTCAAAGCCCCGTTGTCCTTTTGTCATCTGGCTTTCTCCAAGTAAAATGCTTAAACACTAATCCATACTTTTTTCCCTTCATGTATGACATTACATATCTGAATAATAAAATCCGATATTGCCAAAATTCTAATAAGTAAACCTAAATAAAACCATGTTTATTTTCTCTTTAAAGTAATTCTTCAATCTTAATTTGTGTTTTCTTCCTGTAAACACGTAGACAGCAGTGTTTCATTCAAGCATGTACGCACTGGTTTCCATTTACTTGTGCGTTTTGTTTTTACTCACAAATTTCTTTGGAGTTGCTGAGCATGCACTTTTTGCAATTTAGCAACTTTATGATACTTTATGTGGTGTAAATCATATTTATGTCGATTAGGGTCATTTGTAAAGGCTGTGTCATGTTGCACTTCATTAAACCTAAAATGTAGCTCATATAAATTTTGTTTTTTTTTGTACATTATTCCTACATGTTTTATTTTATAATAAATTAGATGTGTGAAGAAGACATTTTTATAGGGAAGGTTAATTTACATTTTAGCTGGTTGCTTAACAAATAAAATGCTACAAACCAGTGTGAAAATATAACTGACAAGGTAAAAGGTCAACACTTATGTACCACCGTTTGAACCTAATCTAGGTTCTAGGAAGGGCTTAACAACATATTTACTATACGTTTCCTATTCACACACATGCACAAATACGTTTTTTTTACATTTTTAAACATAGTCTGAAAAAACAGTCATGTACTCGAATTTAATTTCACAATGCTTGTTTGCTTCAAATTGTTGCTGAGTAAAAAATGCAAATGTCCGTTAAATCGCTAGCAATTACTTTGTAAACTTGGCTCATGTGCTACACACACCTTAAACAAACCGACTGATTAAACAGTGCTGCACTGTCATTATGGATGCACTGAACAAACTTCTCTCGGTTGTCTTCTTTGATTAGAAATAAATCTTGAGGCTTTGGGAGATATTCCACGGCGAACCAATCTGTCTCAGTTATTTAGTGAGCCGCGTGGTATTGCATTTAGTTGTGCAGCGTGAGAGCCTGATCTGGAGAAGGCCATGTTGAAGACCGCTGTGAATACAAGAGAGTGTCGAGGAGGAGCTAATCTCTTGCATAAATGATGAAGGCCTGATGAATATTTCAGTGGACCCCGTTTCCTTTCATGTTTATTCTCCACTTCAGCTCCCAGCAAGCATGTTTGCCAAAGAAAGGTTATTTCAATTTGAAGTCTCAATGAAGTTTGAAATTGCAAAAAGGATTCATTAGGCTTTATGTGTATGTGCTTTTTTTTTTTTATTCCCTCTCTCTTTTTTTTTTTTTGTGGCATCCTCTGGTTCCCTCACCTGTATGTGAGCCATTGAGCCGTAGATACATGGATGGATGTAGGGTTATAGCTGGCTGGGTAGCCAGGCAACTTTTATGGGAAGAAGCCAACAGTTAGTTTCCTAATTAACTTTTGGACAGCATGACAGACCAAAACAGAGCAGAGCCTGAATGGCTTCATATTTTTCTGCTTTGTTGTGGATGCAAAATATGGAGGAGGTAAGAAGACCTTGTGTGTGCTCCAAGGACACCTCTGTGGAGGCAAAAGCAGTCGGCATGTACTCTCCTTGAAAAGTTGACAAGTACATAGTGGTACTCGGTTAAAGGTTGAGGAGAATGTTTATGGGACTGTGTATTTGTGTTTTTCAGTCACATGTCGCATTGTGTGAATGTGTGTGCACCTCTGCGTCAGGCAATACTAGTTTAATAAGGTCTATAGTCTGCTCTGTGCCATTGGGACTGGCAGCTTAGGCGATGGGCTTACCTCAGAATGAAACCAATCTGTTTAGGCTGCTCTTCTCCCTCTGCAGAACGCACCATATCTGCTGTCCATAAAGTTAAATGACATTTTCCTCCCAGCACCCTTATGCCATGTCGAGTGCCACCAGAGATGTTGTGGGCCGACCTAGATGTCACCGACTGTGTGTTGAGTGAGAAAGAGACCTCTGATGGCGGAGGCAAACATAAAGCCATCCATATTTCAGCCCTTTACCACTTGGGGGGCCAGCTTTTGTCAGATGACAACAGGTTTAAGAACATCAGTGGCAAAAGCAGTCAGGACTAAGGGATGTTAGGCTTGAAAGATTCTTGTTCTGCTTATATGAACCCTCTTTAGACAGATGGCAAATGAAATTGAAAAATTGAAATGACTCATAATGAATAGCAGCACCCCCCCCCCTCCCATTGGATGCCTTCAATACTTTAAGTAGCTATATTTGGACTAAAGAGCACAGTAAGTTATCTGGTTTTTCAAAGTAAATCTTGAACAGAACTGTGCCGATGCATGCACCAAATGTTTTGTCACCCTGCCATAAATAACTGATAAGATGTTCTTTCTTTGCTTGGAAGGACAGAGTAACACTTCCACTCAGTTTACCCTCTATCTCTGCCTATTTAGGAGTCTAGCTGTCTGCCAGCAGCAGCTCGGGACTGTGTCCAAACATAATCATGATATTAGCTAGATCCTTATTTATGTGTCCCTACCCCTTCCATTTCTCCTGCTTTTCTCAGGCGCACATGCACGCTCTTCTATCTCGTCCTTCTGCTCAGCCCTATTACATATGCATCCATCCTTCCCACTCCACGCACTATCCAATCTTCTTCCGTTAGCTACAACAAACATTACATTTACATATTGATTTCGTAGTTTTAGTCAATGTAAATATGCTGTCATTACAGTAAATTTGAGCTTCTGTTAACATAAGCTCGTCCAGATCTGCACAGATTAAGGGTGTGATTGCATAATTAATATGTGCGCTACATATTAATTCCCTTATCCCCCTCTTTCGCTCAACTCTTTCTCCTCTTCTTGGTTTCTGAGCCCCGATTAAGTGCCCGTTTCGGCCTTTAAGCCTCCCATTGCTATTCTCCCTCACAGACCAAGTGTTTGCTCAAAGCGCTACTTAACCTTGCTGCTTATTGTAAATAAAACCTTCAAAATATGATTCAGCCACCTCCTCGTCTCTAGTGCTACATCTCTAACACTGCTTTAAATTGTGGTACAGATGTCACTCTAGAAACAAAATGTTAGAAAAGCGATTAACTAAACACTTTTTTTTTTTTTTCAGTTTATCAGTCATCAGTTATAACGATTTGAGAAGGAAAAAGTGTGTGCAACATGTTCCTATTTTAACAGAGTATGAGTTTTATTGCTTGCGTGTTTGTAGTCAAGTCAGTGACTCATATTAGTTTTATTAGAAAATGTCTTTATAAGTTCTTTGGTTTTTCATTGATACTCTGTTTTTTTTTTTTTGTATTTATTTTTTTTTTAAATTAAACATGACAAAACCTTTCTACATGCAAAATATCCAGATTCAAATTCGGGGTTTATTCAGAAATATGTAAGATGTGAAGACCGGCTCTCTTTGCAAGAACTTAGAGGGGATGTAGTGACATCTTCAAATCACAAAGTGTTGGTAAGTTTTTGCTACTGCGTTATATGTTTTACATTGCAGTCTGTATTTGATGCATTGTGGGGGTTTGTGGTTATGAAGGCGCTGAAGGCTCCTCTTGGTTTACTTTCCTACAGCTTATGGGTTTGTTCAGGGAAAAACAAATTAATGGACTCCATGCTGCTAGTATGCAGGTGGCCATAGCTGTGAGATCCTTCTGTGCTGAACAAGGCCCTGGCCAGGCTTGTTAAGACACAACCAGTAAAGTGGGTGACCGGCCCCCTGAGGAGGCACCTGCCTTGCTGTGGGCCAGCAAGCTATCAGTAGTTGACAAGTTTCAGCTTGTCCTGTGTTTGACTCAGTCACTCTCACTGATAATGTTTGCTTTTCTATGCATCTGTCTTCGCTTCCTCTGGCAACATTAATCTGCATTTGCATTCATCCCTGTTTCTTATTCTTTTAATTTTTCCCTCTTCATTTAGTGCTCTCCAAGATTCGTTAAACCAGAACTTCCTGCTGGTAATCAGCCACCGTGAGGCTCAGAGGGACTACAGCCTCAACTTCCCTGGCTCCAGAACCATACAGGAGGTACAACACCAGCACAGCGTGCAGGCACAATCTGTAGAGGACATTGGAAAGTCACTTGTCATGCACAAAACATACAGTTCTGTCTAATGCATCTGCAGCTTCTCAGATACATATTATTATTGTACCAGATTCTAATTTCCCCAGAACAAAGTTTTCATTCCATTTGTTAAGCATTGCTGGTCTATCTCAGCCATCGATTCATTATTCATCACAAATGATCACATTTCAGAGCACATAATT
Source organism: Xenentodon cancila (assembly GCA_014839995.1). Taxonomy (NCBI): domain Eukaryota; kingdom Metazoa; phylum Chordata; class Actinopteri; order Beloniformes; family Belonidae; genus Xenentodon; species Xenentodon cancila. Next base: position 15,407,309 of record CM026206.1, read on the forward strand.
ACTCTCACAGCTGTGGTCTTGTACAACCCCCTCTTTTCCTCTCACTTTCCCGTATCCTGCGTCTTATTCCCTCTCTCTGTATTTCTGCAGACTGCTGAGGGAGAAGCAGTTTAAATAACTGAACATTATTTGATCTAGGCATGCGGGAGCAATAGAAAAGTCCATTCATTTTTATTTTTTTTTCATCTGAAACTAAACAGTAGATTTGGCAGTCTATGAAATATTTATAGCTGCTCTTCCTGAAACCCAGCATGAAGGAAGTGCATCTTTATATCCACTGGTTATTATTCTGCCAGCTGCAAATGGAATAAAAGGTTAAGGAGCATGAAAATATAAGTGCATGCTTTGTTGTCTATGTAGACGAAGAAGCTTGTGTCTGTGTCAGTGTTTTGAGAGCTTAAAGCAGCACATGCAAACATGCATAACTGCCCCGGTCTAACCTCGCATCCAGGAGACCTGAGCAGGCATTATATATTATTCAAAATGTGTGGCCCGCAGAGTCATTTTTGGAAACGCTTCCATAGGACAGGTCAGTTAGTCATACCTCACTGATAAATGGGGTTATCATTATTTTCACTTAATTAGTCAGGTTCGAAATATCTCTCTCTCATAATTAGATTCTTATTTTTTTTTTCACTTTGGCTGTTGTGTAATCCACGTTTTAGATCTAAACAAGTGATCTACTCTCAAGCGAGAGTCGAATGTGTGTCATTCCTTGCTCTTTGCAGCCACGGATCTTCAGTCTGGGTTAAGATTACACTATTAATAATCAAGCCACTACTAGGGTTGTAATGGTGCTAATTGAACAAATTAGTATAACCATCACCTGAACTGGTGGTAGCCTGCATCCCTGGATATCCGCCACACCTCTTTTGCTCTCTCCTTCTTCTCCTCTCCTCCCTCCATCATCTCCCCTTTTTTTTTTTTTTTTAAACTTTCTCACTCTGTTCTCAGGCAGATGTTTTTGATGAGCACCCACTGTGAACCTTAAGTGTTTCTGCTGGGATTACAAACACTGGGGAGGGGCCCCTGTGGTGTGGGAGGGGGGGAACTGTGGCCAAAGAAAAGAGGCAAAGGACTGTTAGCTTGGTGGGGGTGCTGAAAGAGGCCATGAGGGATAGAGAAGCAGACAATGTGGGCTTAAACAAGCCTCCATGTCGTGGTCTTTTCCTTACACATGCTTTTCATTCTGCATCTCGAGGCCCCCTGGAGTGAAAACGTGTCCTAGAACTTTAACCTGCATATATCCAATGTATACACCATGAAGGGATGGTCTAAAAAACGTTGTGTTACTAGCTACAGGTGTAAGAGTAATGATATCATTACTGGGAGTTAAACGGTACTCACAAATGAACTGAGTGAGTTGACAGTGGCTGACGTGCTCATTGTACAGATGAATGGGAAAGTGAAAATTCTGACAGAAAAACTACAAGAAGAGATGTCGGCAAGGAATTGTTTTTCTAACATTGTAAAAAGAGAGTGCAACAAAGAAGTAACACCATATTCATCCTGTCTGAATCCTTTCCTGTTCATTCTGTGGACACTCACACTTATGGACTACATTAGAAAGCATCTTTCTTTCACCATTCTCTCTTTTGTCTTAGCTGAAGACTAACCGATGGACCCTGCTTGTGCATATCAATAGGAAAAGAGTCTTGTCTTTTTGTTTGTCTCTGCCATAGTCACTGGCTTTGGCTTGTTGCTCTAAGGGAACTGCCCTTACCCCTCCCTTTCTATTTCTTCATTTGCCATCTCTCTTTTCCAGTGTCCCTTTTCCACCTTCTTTCTTTTCCATCTCTAAAACTCAAGGCTGTTTAGACTTTGATTGGCATTACCAGACAAGAGCGTGGGGGTAAGTTGCTGGCTAGCTTCTGAGCTAAGCTGGAGAGCAAATGTTTGCCAGGGAAGTAGAGGGTAGAATAGGCATGGCTGCTGGGTTCTGAGTTGTCCGTGACTAGACCAGTTGTCCTGGGGATTTTTCTTGTCTACTGCCCCCCAAGGCTGGGCCTGGGGCCCTTCCCTGCGCCGCAGCTGGGAGACATATATATATGAAGCGAATGCAGACGGGGGCTACTGAGCTGAGAAAACGGAGGCTGTTGGTAAAGGGAATCAAAGAAAGGCATCTGGTGTCGAGAGCAGATGAAGAAAGCAAGAGAGCAAGAGTGCAAGAGCTTGTGACTGTTTCACGAAAACCTGTCTTTCTCTTTGATTTGATTCCAGTCAGGGATTAAAAACAATTGGCATTTACAATAATTAGATCATTATTTTGCAGTGAGGCATCAAACCCAGCAGCTCAGTGCTGCAGCACTACTATTGCTGTCTATAACTACATCATACACTCTTGTCTAATAATAAAATGGACAAATGCACACGAATCAGCTCCACTGAGTTATTAGGCTTTGATATGTTTGGCCCTTTGGTGGTGTTTGGCCTTTTATGGCTGTGTCATATAAAGACATTCAAAACATGCTCCCATTTTTTTTTTTTTTTTTCTTTCTTTTTTTTTTTTTGTAATTTTAAGTAAGAACCTTTTGCTGACCACTCAAAGAACTTGATGATATGATACTTAACACACACTCACACAATCATAAAGCAGTCTATAGAGCTTTACACACATTTCTTTTCTACCAGTCCAGCCAGTGCTTTGCAAACAAGACAGAAAATCACACGCTGATGAATACATCAAGGGCCACGTGGATTTCAGTGTCTTGCACACGGACACTTCGACATGTGGACTGTGAGGCCTGAAATGGAATAAAACTAATAAAATGGCTTTCACAGTCAACTATTAGATGTAACTGTTTAATTAGTTACAAACTCTCTTATGAGTGAAAAGGCTGTTGTGGTAGACAGGGGGCAGCATTTGACAATATTGTGTCATGCATGATGGCAGTACCAGATTTAAAAAAAAAAAGAAAAAACAGTTACCTGGAGAAGTTGAGGCAAGCCATCATATTCCAAATTACTTAAAAAAAATAAAATAAAATAAAATCACTGTCATATTGTCTCACCACATTCTCATAATTGTGATATATTGTTTGTGTGTGAGTAGAGGGCTAAATGAACACCTGCAGATTCTCTTGGGGTAGGTTCAGGTGGGGAGTTAAACGGCATTTTCCTCTGATGGTTGGTATAACAACGTCCATTGCTGGCTGTCTTTCACTCTGTTCTCCTCCTCCTGCACCTCTCACCTTCACTTTCTCTGTGGTGGGCGTTAGTTTGTTGTTTCTCTGATGCTGCTTTAACCTCTGACTGCAGCCTCTTCATTACTAGTGTTTATGCCTCTCCTTTCCTCCCTTTTCCCCTCTATTCATCGGCTGGCTAGCCGGCCAGTCAAATCCCTGTAGTCTGGCTGGTCAAACATAGATATTACACTCTGTAATAATACTGGCCACCCGTCTTGACCCCAGCCTGCTATCCTGGCCATACCTTTTCCTCATAAGGATAGAAATGGAGCAGTGTCATGTGGGATTACAATAAAGAGACAAAAGATGGATTGTGGCTCTCATTTATCATCTTTCTTTTCTTTTACTTCTCTGCTTATTTGTACTGTGAAACATTTTAATTTGTGAGGCCTACCACAAGCGTAATATCCTTTCATTGTAAATTACAAAAATGTGAACTCATGTTGATCAGAAAAAGAATTTATTCAGGCTTAATTATGCAAAATTGAGTAATAAGGAATATAAGCACCCAATCAAAGTTTATCCCCAAAATTATTAAAGTTCAGTGTTTTTTAGATACTTCCCTGCTTTGCTCGAGATTGGGTTGGACTGTGTGTTTAAAATGTTCTTTAAGTTTCCACCTCCATGACCAGCAGGCCTAAATATGCCCAAGGATCCATCGCTCCTCAGAGCTTTTCACAAAGACAGGATTTGTCCGGTATATGGATGGATCTTTGCTCCACAATAGATAGTTTTCTCAGCATTAGTGTCCAGCTCCGCGGGCTTGAATGGCAGAATTCTGTAGAACAAATTCGCTAGAATCCAGCATCGTTGGTGCTCAGACACCGACGAGGCTTTGATCAGCTTTGACTGGCGCACATCAGGCTGGCGTTAGGGCTTTAAAACAACAACCCACTGGAGGGTGTAATGCAGCGCTTGGTGAGACGGGCGCTGCTGGCTGCTAACTGTTTAAAACCAAGGAATGTTATTAAGTGATGCAGATGCAGCGTCCGAGCATGAATGGGAGAAGAGAAATACTGTTCATTTCAGAGCGTGGGGCTGTTGTTGCTGGGAATTAGTGGTGGCATCTGAGGAATGCTGATAATGCTGACTGTCTTTTTTTTTTTTTTTTTTTCCCCTCTTCGATCCTCTTGACTCTTGTCCGTCCTTCATTTTCTGCCTCCAATGACAGTTGCTAAAATTGTCCGTTTTGTATACACCGTTTTGAAGCAATGATAGGAATATTTTAATATCATAATAATGCACGAGTAGATAACTTTTTGTGAGAAAGAGATCGGTAAACATTAAAGTCTAAATTGAGAGTCTTAATAGAGCTATCTTTAGAGTTTTAAAATTTGGTCACGTTGGCAAAGAGAAACAAAAATAATACCTTATTTCATTACTGGAAACTGAAATATTGTTTATATATATATATATATATATATATATATATATATATAATATACATACTAGCTGTCTATGGACTAAGTCTGGTCTATTTTTGTTTTTTGTTTTTTCTCTCTTGCTAACAGGATGATTGGCTGACAACAACAACAAAAAAATACACATCTTAATGTCAAGGCCTATATATGTTATTGGCTTGCCTTTCTAGTTACAGCTTCTGTGCACGCCCGAGTTTACATTGCAAGTGTACATTAATAACTTTTGTCTTTTTGCAGGTAAAGAGGAACATTTCAGACTTAACTAATATCCCAGTCCGGCATCAACAATGGGAGGGATGGCCTGCATCTGCATCTGATGATTCGGTAGGACACACACACACACACACACACACACACACACACACACACACACACACACACACACACACACACACACACACACACACACACACACACACACACACACACACACACACACACACACACACACAGAGCATAAAAGAACATAACAAAACCCTGTTACCCCAAATTCTAATAACAAATATTTCTTTATGTCCCACAAATATTATTTGTATATACACTAAATACACTATACTTTTAAATTTTATTACAAACCCCGGTCACATTAAAGTACATCAATGACAAATTATTTACAAGATTTTTGATGAGGTCAAGTTATGATTAGACAGTCTGACACACTATCATCCATGCCAGTCCCATCTGTTAGAAGCAAGAGAGTAAGATGTTGACGCTAAATAAGATGTCAAAGACTCTTTCCATCGTATGTCTCTATCTGTGGACATTAAAGATCACATCATTGAGTGCCACTGACCTCTCCGTCCCAGGGTTGCTCTTCCCAGCCATTCACCCTTCACACAGTCAAGCTGATCAGAGATCGCCCTCATACAGAACCCTGAGGAACCTCTGACCTCTTTTGTTTCACCTCTTCTTTGACAGCATATGTGTTCCCATGCTAATTGTTTGGGATGGGTTATCATGCCACATTGAGAAGCTGCTGGGCACACATTCTTGTGTTAACTCCTCGCTAATGTTTCCCTTTTAGATCTATGCGATTTGTGTTTAGTTTAGAGTATTGATGTTGACTTTACCTCCTCTTTTTTTCTTTCTTTTTTTTTTTTAATCCATACATTGTCACATGTGTCTTATACCAGAACTGCCTGTAATACGAATGCAAAGCTGTTATTAAAAATAAATGAATTGTTTTATTTCTATTATAGTGTTGTAGTGAAAGCAGTCTACTTTATCTGTTGCCCATCGTATAAAAAAATTCAAGCTGAGTGAAAAATGAATGAATCTGATTTGAGGAAAATCTATGGTAACATTAAAATTAAATGCATGACACCAATAAATGTCCATACATGTTCAGAGAATTGAAGCATTTACTGTATACCCTTTTACTCTGCAAAGAAAAAGAAAAAGGTTAGATTTTTTTGGTTTGTGACCATACAGAGCAGCCAATTTTAAAGCCAGTAACTGCCAAGCAAATCATACTGCTATCATACAGATTTACCATTGTTTGCATTATCTCTGTAGACTTGCAATTATGTGATCAACAAACAGCATCAGATTGTTACACAACACAAATCGTTTTGCAGATCTCATCATAGTGTGAATAATACAGGCAACAACTAGCGTTAGTTTAGAGTAACTGAATTCCTGTTTTATAATACCAAACGATTTATTTCTCAGCTTTACAACCAAGCGATGCAGCTTTAGCTTTCTGGCAGATCAGACAGTTCAGTATCGTGAGTGTATCCTTCAGCAAGACAGAGTCTGGAATCTGTGTTGTCTGTGCAGAAATAAAATGATGAAGGATCTAAACGTCAATCAGTAATTATGTAACAGATATTTATCGATTCTGTTTTCTATTTATTTGAATATTATTTACAAAAATGGCAAAATGTAATCAATCAATAAGTACATTTAATTTTTCATATGATTTGTTAAAAAAAGGTTTTTATATAAACTGTTTTTGACATTTAAAATTGGTTATACCTGGTAATTTGCACAAATTTGTGGCCTAATCTCTCAAAACTAGTGCATGCTCGTTGCTGCAGTCTGTCACCCAGGAAGCCTTTTCTCTGTATTTTTGGACTGTTTTTTTTTTTTGTTTTTTTGTTTTTAAATCGGTGGGCTTCATCTTGTAGCTGTTTTGAGTATATTGCGTTATTACAGCCCCGCCAGTTCCTGACTAATGCACATCTGCAGTGTCTGTTTTTCTTTTTTTTTTTTTCTATATGAGGAGATATTAACTCTCATAGAGAAGAGAGTGACAGAAGTGTAATAATGGCTTCTGCAATAGCTATAGCTCTCTTATTGAAACGTCCAAAGGTATTAACAGAGAAAGCCTTGGGGTTGGCTGGACTGGCAGGCGGGTAGGGAGCCAGAGTTAGTGTTTAGCTCATTAGCCCAGGATCATCTCTTGGGGTTTGAGCCAATAAAGATGGCAGTCACAGGCCTCCAGATTACTTTTAGCTCTGTACATTATCCAACTTCTAGTTGAATCTGTGATTATTTAACTCTGCTTACCCTTCAAGTGGGTTACCACTGTGGTTAACACTACATTTGCATTTATGTGTCTCTTTATTGTCCTCACTGTTTTTGCATGCTGTATACTGAACCTCTGTATTATTAGATACATTTTTTAGTCTTGTTTACTTACAGATTAGTAGCAGTCAGGCGTACCTAGTTTGTTACTGGACACAGTAATACTGTTGGCCTTTTCTGTGTAATGCTAGGAAGACATTCACAGTTGTGGTGGTTGTGTTTTTATGAGTACAGCCAAAAGGAATATATAATATTTATAATATTTATAATATTTTTTGCTTAGGGGTATCATAGCCATTTATGTTCCATAGATGGGTACGGTTCTATGTAAATTACCAAAACACAGTTTTTGCATTGGCACCAGTGGGGAAACAAACTAACAGTGTTCAGCACTGTCATTGAACTCAAATCTTTTAAACCCCAAGGTTTGTGCAAAAGGCATAAATCATTATATTTTGTATGTATGCAAATCCCATTTTTGTTTTGCTCTCTGAATAATCCAAATAATTTTAATTTTTCAGTCCTAATGTGGCATTCACTCAAAATGCATTTAATACAGCACAGCAGTCCATCTCTCTTTGTCAAGCAAGATTTTTATGTACCATTCCAACATTCTGTCTTTTGTGTGTTTACTAGAAGACAGTTTGTGATATATTCTGGAGTTGCCAAATAGAGGATGATGAGAGGAAGCCCACTGTCCTCATGTGAACATTTGTTTTAGCATTTGTTTTCATTTTCTTTGGGTTTACTGCATCACACCAGTCTTGATATTGCTTGAAAAAGTTGCCAGGCAGAGCAAAGTATGTTGGACTTTGCAATAGTTAAAACTTGATGCGGTTCATTTTATTCCAAGTAGATCAAAACAAATGCTTTGGCATTATTTGCAAATACCGTGAAGTAGCTCTGCCTTTAAATTCCTCTGGATTCATGTGGCTTTGGCAAAGCTGTTCTGCACAGTGCTGGTGATGATGGCAGAGATCTTTGCAACAGCTGATTTGAGAGGCCGGGGACAATAACATCCTTGGCTGTTGAAATACACTGAACAAAGCTCTTGCTCCGTCTCCTCTGAAGTCGTCTCCTTTGCCGAAGTAATTCAGCTTGGAGAGTTTTCCTGACAGGCCTAATCTCATTGGAGCTGGTTTGATTAGCAGCTCTACCTCCACACCTGTTGTAGTGATTGACAGCCAGTGGGACATCCTTATTGCATCCCCTCATCCTTATCACCCCTCCTCCACCACTCACCCATCCCTCTAGCGAGTAATTGCTGACATTTATGCAGTGTTTCATGGTGTTTGCTAATGTATTAATGCCGAGGAACCTCTAAGGTGTATTGCTTTGTAGGGCAGCAGCTCCCTCCCTTTCCCAGCTGGCATTAACGGAATCCTTTTCTACCTGATTGGGGACTATGGAACCAGGGGTTTATTGAGAAAGGCCTGATGGTTTCCGTAGCAACAGGATTCAGCAGTAAGCTCAGGCAGAACCCCCCCCTCTCTTGTAAAATTGGCCTACTTCAGGTGACATTCAGAACTGAGGTTGCCTGTCTGACTTACTTTCTTTCTCTTCTAATTTGTTTTTAGTTGAGCTCTGATATCCCTTAAACCTTTTGTATCATTACTTCATGAAGAAGATGCTTCTCTTCTTTTGCTTTGCCATGTTAAACCCCCAGATGAAATGCATACTTTTACACCTCATATATACTCTAATAGTTATTTATTACTGCCTACTGCACGTTTGAATCACTAAAGGTGTTGTATGTTACTACCTTTTTTTTTTTTTTTTTTTTTTTTAACTGTTCTTCTTTCTCCATAAATGACAAAAGTGGAGCAAAGTGGTTTATGATTGTGGTAGCCTTCGGTGCAGCTGTCTGTGGTAATTATCTCACACTCACAGCCAGACACCTTATCCAAACACAGCTTACACCAGAAAAGAAAAAAAATGAAACACAGAGAGAACAGGGAGAGAAAAAGGGAGAAAAGGAAGAGTAAAGAAGGGGAAAAAAAGGATTGAAGGGGAGATAGACAGGAGGGTGAGGGTAAGAGAGAGAGAAAATTCTTTCCCTGTATCAGCCCCTGAATGCTTAGAGCCTCAATGCAAGTGTTAATTAAAAGAATCCAAAAAATAGAGGAGCCAGTTCCTTTTGTGTGGAGATGTGGGAGAGGGTCATTTTGTGTGGGGGGGTGGGAGGTTAACCTCATCCCCCCGGACCTCGTGCCCTGCGGTGCTTCAACCTTGTTTCCACGTTTTACCACTGAACCACCAAGCTGCACTTGTGTAACTCAAGATTGGTAGAAGCCATCGGGTCAAAGCAAGTAAGGGGAGTTGGAGACACTCAACTCATTTATTCCCCCTTTTTTTTTTTTTCCTCCTCCCTTCCTTGCATCAATGTCAGTCCAAATCCTTCAGGGCATCTATGAAAGGGGAAGTGACCAACTTTATTTATACACTTATTAGGTCCCCAGACAAGAGCCTCTCATTGTGAGTAGTGGGGGTAAATGATTTATTGTGATCCTCTCAGCAACTGCTGCTAAAATTCTCATGTTTGCTTGCCACTTAATTTGAAGAAATAGACCTGGGGTACTCTGTCAGATTTGTAAACTCAGACTCTCCGTATCTTTTTGGACCAGCACCTACAGCTGTCTAATTGTCACCCTCATGTACATATATGATTGCATTTATTATTTTTATTATTTTAAACCCATAAAAAAAACCTAGAAGAGCACATGGGTATGCCCCTACTCTTGTCTAAAGGGTGCTGTTATTCCTAATAGGTTAAATAAGCAGCTTTAGTCAGTATTTTTCTCAACCCGTTCCTTGATAAAGTTCTGTTTTTATGTAAATGACACATTCATTCAATAACAGTTCTGCAGTACTAAATTAGTTAGAGTTAAGTTACGTGAAGAAAAACATAGCAATTCAGTTAAGTGTTCTTCGTAGGTGTTCCTGGGGTACTCGCCCGTCCTTGCTGTGACACTTGCGTGCTTTTCATTGTCAAAAGAACACTTACTACTAATTGGTGACATAAAAGAAACACAATCTGTTTCATTTGTAATCGGTATATACACTTGTCTGTCTATGTCTGGCAGGGGCCCAAGATGTTTAGGCTTTTCAGTGAGCAAGATATGAGGTACATTTGTGAGAATGCTGTGTCCGCTGTTCATGTGTGTCTTCAGCCGTGATGTCATGCTTGGTTTGTGTAGATTTGACATTGCATTCCAGTCTAGGCGGTGTGCTTAAAAAAACACAGTGGACGGCTACTCATCAAGATATTATTCTTTCTCAAATGTCATGGGAGACGCTGGGTTTCTCGTATATCCTCTTCTTTGTTGCTGGCTGCTGGGGCTTTAAAACAGGGTTCAGTATTGGAACCGGTTTCAGTATGTACCTAGTCGTTTATCTCTAGGCTTCAATAAGTGGTTGTTTGCCTCCCATAGGTCATTGTGACAAAGTTGATTTTATTAGTTTAGCTGAAAGATCAATATGTAAACAACTCAATTGCTGGTAATTTGAAATCGATACTTGTACAGGCTCATGAAGAAGTACAAAGACTTTCACTTCCAAGATTTTGCATAGATGCAACTTTAGATTGTCAGCTACATCGTGTTTTCCACCTATGAATAATCTTTTTCACAGTAGAATTATGGACTTCAGATTCCCTGGAAAAAGCTTTGTAAACTCCTCTCAGATTGATTGACACCAACAACTGCGTCTCTAAGATCATTGTTGATATCTTTCTTCTTTTGCTTTAACATAGTGTTATCCCCAACGTGAATGTTCCAGACAATTGGAAAAATGTACGTTTTTATAGAGTTGGCCGCACCTGCTAATGATCGATTTAATCAAGCGCGTTTGATAAGCAGCTTTTTCCGATTTCAAAGAAAACCTTTAATCTCTCCAGAGTAGTGTGGAGGCTGAAGTAAACATTTTAAATTTAAACCTGACTAATGTGGTTTTTGACACATTGCTTCTACTTTTTACCTTAGTTCAACATTTCAAAAACTATTAAGTAGTCTTTTTTTTAATTTTTTATTACGACTTCATTCTCCCTCATTCATTTATTCGTTCATTCATTCATTCATTCTTTCGAGTACTTTATTTTTCACATGCCTATTTGAATGGACATTCCAACGGGGCACCAATCATGCTTTCCTTAGAGATGGACTTTCTTCATTGAGAGCATCTCCACTGATTGAGTGGTTTATGGAGACGATGACCAGAGAAGTACTGGTTAATGTAGTGACTCCAGTACCACAGGGATGGAAAAATTCCAAAGTTTCACTTTTAATACTCTGTAAATCTCTCCTCTGCATTGACTGGCACTTTTTAAGGAAAAAAAAAAAACCCCAGCTGTACAAGCAGAATAATAATCACAGACAGTATACAAATTCATATAGTCTTGTCTTGTATGAGTTTAACCTACCCTGCAACTGTGCAAATATTTAGATTTTTTTTATTTATCTACTGCTAACTTACTTTCTAATGCTCCAAAGACTTAACGGTACCTGGCAGACAGCAGAACATTTAGCTCCACGTTGCTGACCAGGTCTGGTGGTTGCACTTGCTTCCTCCTGTTGTAGAAGGTGAGGCCAGAACGGGAAATCGGTCTGTTTTAGAGAGAAGCTCCCCTTCAGTATGTGAAGCCCTTTTCAGATTCAATAGGCGTTGCATGTAATCGTCTCTTGATTCAAACATGTCCAGCTGCTCTTTGTGTGTCTTAGTACCTGACAATAGAGTAGATCACAGGACCTCTGCGGGGAACAAGCAGCTTCTCTTCCTCTTGTCACACTCAGCTTGCCTGCCCTGCCTCTTCTCTGTTGTTTAAAAGTGCACTCTCCCAGAAAAGAGCTTACTGATGGACACTTGACAATTAGTTGGTTAGTGAATATATTGTAGCATTATTGTGAAGTATTGGTTTCAACCAGGCATTGATAAATGATTACCAGTCCCACTTTCAGAAGTCCATAATGACAGGATCGGACAGATTTACCTTCAGTATGATAAAATGTTGACACGTAGATATTTTTTATTGGTCTGATGTTACAAGAAGGTTCATTTTTAGTTTAGTTTTGAGCTAATCTGCCTTGCCCATATTGTTGATATCCCTTGAGATCTGAATCGGGAGACTCTAGCTGTAATGAGTCCCTCCTGAACGCAGACATTTTCAGTCCTGGCTTTGGATTTGGGAGCTCATTAGTCAGGTGCTCTTTTACTATATAACCCCCCATATTACAGCTACTGCAGGTAGCCATAATGGTAGGTGTACAAGAAATTCACAACTGTCTCCCCTCATTAAAGACATGAGGAAGCATTTGTTTTAAAGTCATAGAGTAAATTATACAGGCTTTGCTTCTGCAGCCAATTGAAAAAGAGCTCTAAGTGGACATTAGAGAAGATATATGATCTAAATACCAACTCGAGTGAATTTTGAGGTTTTTGTTCTGGTCAGAGTTACCATTGCTTACTTTTTAATTTAGCTTAATTGTAATTTTGGTATTTAGCTTGATCCCTTAATCGGATATGATCAGTAATTAGCTTTGGTTAGTACTTAGACTTAATGTTTCTCTTTTTTTACATGTTTCCTGTGTGTAGATGACACTAGCTCTCTCTGGGATCAGCTATCCCTGCCATCACCTTAGCGTTTGTCGAAGGTCCTCACCAGCCAACGCCCAAGAACCCACAGAAGAGGTATACACATGTATATGAACAAATGCAATCCTCACATCTGTGGATTACTTTCTCTGCAGGCATTTATATATACTAACTTATGTGTAATGAACTTTTCCAGTGTGCAGATGTCCATATGGTCAGTGACAGTGAGGGAGATGATTTTGAAGATGCGTCAGAATTCGGTGTGGATGATTCAGAGATGTTTGGAATGAGCTCATCAAGTTGTCGGAAATCACCCATGAGTATGTAAATTAAACTAATCTAAAAATATTGATACAGAGTGTATTAAATATATCCACAATCACACAGCCAAAATTTGACCATGCATTTATTTTTGTCCCTCTTGCAGTGCCAGAGAATAGTGAGAATGAAGCGGATGCCTTACTTCACTTTACTGCTGAATTTTCTTCAAGGTGGGTAAAATGTGTTGGAAGCAGATTCAAAGAATCTTCAAATAATGTTTTCTAATCTAACTGCTTGCCTGTTGCGTATGTGTGTCATGAAGGTATGGAGAGACCCACCCAATGTTCTTTATTGGGTCTTTGGAGGCAGCATCTCAAGAGGCCTTCTATGGCAAAGCCAGAGATGTAAGTAGAGTGGTCTGTTGGAGCTTCACATCAATATTTTTAATGGGTTCAGATACAGGAATGGGAAACGGTCATATACTTCTTTGTAATTTGGTATCCTACATTCACTCTGGTCTTTTAGCTTTGACTACCTAAAGACATTAGACAATGATTACAGGCTGTCCATTAGGTCTGAATTCATTCCTGGTTTACATAGTCTAGTTTTTTTTTTGTTTTTTTTTTAGCTTAAAAAAAACACATAAAAGAGACTGCAAACTGCACCGGATATTATTCATTCTCCATCTTTCAAGGGAGGTGCTGCATTACTCATATCTTTTGTTTTATTACTGAGCTGATGGGAAATTAAAGCACAATAGTCATTATTACAACTAGTGTCTGTACATGGCTTGCTGGTGTTTTTGTCTTTTCCAGTTCACAGTAAAGATGGAATCAATTAAGCTTATACTTAAAACGATACAATTAATTTTAAAAAATCATCAAAGAATTGTCAGATTTAAAAAGGCAAAACAAGACAAAAAAAAAAAACAACCTTAAGAATGTTGAACCTACAATTCAATTGTATAAAAGTGTGACAGGATTTCTTCAAGGGCCCGACAGATGTGTCCATGGTGTCCCAGGTAAAGTCAGATTATTTCTTTGGGATCGTGGTAAGGTAAAGCCACCCAAGAATTGAAATGCACTGCTTTCTTTTTTATTTAATCAAACATAAAAATCAAATCATCCGAATGTTTAAGTAATATTCAGGCGCTTGCACTTTGTGACAAAATTTGTTGAAGTAAATCAAATAAATATTCTGGCAGAGAAAAAGTTAAAAACTGAGACATACATTTTGAGCTTCATTTTGATTATATATTTTTTTGTCACTTCATTATTAAAAGGCTAGACACATGTATTTGAAAGGAAGAAGTAAAAGTTATAAATCTTTAAATTGATCAGTGCATGAAAAAAATATGCCTGTGGCATCTCTTTTTATAGTGTAAGAGAGTTTTATTTCAAACCATTTTAAATTACTGAAAATGCTATTAGTATTGTCATGTCAAATAATTTATGAATGAAAACTTTTATAAATCAAAGAAAATACAAATATAACATTTGTGAATAAATTCTTATGCAAGGTCAATTTGGAAATTCAGTTTCATAATTTTTCTAGTCTATTTATACACCTCACCCAACCTTTTTGGGCTGCTGGCATCAAATTCAAAATGCAGATGATTGAAAAAAAGAAAAAAGAACAGTCTTTATTGATTTTAAGAGATTAGCAAATAATGAATCCTGTTTTTAAGTAACATAATATTCCATAAATTTTTGTTTGTGAGGATTTCAGCTGAATTCTAAATCTGAATTCTATAATAGAAGTCTAAAATCTAGACATTTCATCACGACATGGAAACAGAACAAAGTAGAGGCCTAATAATGGACCATAAATACACACAAACCTGACCAATGGAATATTAAGGACACGGTATGGGACACTAAAGACATTTGAGGGTTTTTCTACATTGTAATTCTTTCATATATATAATTACATTAAGTCTTGCATTCAGTTTTCCCTCTCACAGCTGAGGCTTCATTTTTAGCTGTCCACTTTCTCCTCTTGTTTTCCAACTATTTTCCGTTTAAGGATGCTTGTATCAACTGACAGCTTGTGTGGATTACAGCCTTATTAGACTGTCAGGACACAGCAAGATGTTGGCGAGGGGGGTTCAAATCACTGAGCACACAAAGACACACACAAAGTGGGAGGGTGATATAGATGACATCAAGGGCACATTATCAAATGGTCTGATACGTGAGAAAGGAGCAGTGGTTAAAGTAAAAAGGAGTCAGAAGCTGAAGAATATGATCATTTGAGTTTCCAGGACTAGGGTAATATATGGAAAGAGTGTGAAATAAACAGGTTACCGGGGGGAAAAAAAAGCTAAAGAGAAAATTGGCGTATAGCCTGCATCCCAGCTGATCTCCTCAGATCTCCTCTTCTAAGCCAGCTCAATATGGCTGATGTCTCTCTGGTGTTCACTCATTCTGTACTGTACCACGGTGTTCTACACAGCACAAGGGCAAAGAAGTATTTATTTTCACAGTATTTGGTTTTATTCTGGGTGAGTTTGATTTAGCCCGCCAACTGTGCTGTGGTTAAAATGGCTTTAGAGGAGCTCGTTATGTGCAAAGAGGTTTTCATGAAAACAGAAGTTACTCTGTGTTTCTCATGTTTTGTCTCAAGCAGTCTGAGTGACAGGCCAAAACTGCTTTTGATGGTTTTGTCACAGTGTAGCGTATTTGCACAAATTACACCATCTCGTCTTCCATCTATCCAGCATATCATTCTTTGTCCTTAGCTTCTATTTGAAAAGAAATCTTTTTTTTCTTTTTTAATCTCCATCTTCATTGTAGAAAAACCCTCCTTCATTAAGGAGCTATGAGAATAGCACAGATTTGGCTGAAGAGGGACAACTCTGGATTTATAAACACAGGAATCAGTCTCACTCTCACATATCCTGGGAGAGGCTAATCACTAAGCAAAACACTACATCTGATGAAGTGTTTCTGAAGGTGTGTGTGGGGGCACTGTTGAGATAGACTCAATCCATCCTTAATGAAAATGCTTTGGGCTGCAGAGCTGAGCTGTGCTGAGCTGAACTCTCTTGGGGATCAACGGTTAGTCAGAGCGTATGGAGAGATAGGCCACCCATCACTAACCACGATCCTCACTAAATCCCCATCAACGCAGTGGTTAATCACTCTAACCCCACTCTCCTTCACTCTCCACTCCTCTCTCCTGTCTGCCACACACAAAGACACATCAAAATTCATAGCCTTGCTGGAGTGGGGAGTTTATCACTGCCAAGTATCAACTTTAAATCCCAGCAATAGCTTTGTAGAGTCAAGAGGAAAGACCAGCAGTGATTCAGAAAGGCATCTGACACTTAGATGTTGACGTGTCTGTCAGATCTAGAACTGTAAATCATAAAAAAAGTCATGAAGAAGTTATTGATTAAACATGAACTGATGCCGTCATTCAAAAATGTACAGATCATTATTCCAATGTAAAGTAAAATTGATGTTTGAGGCCACAAAGGTACCGTACAACTCCTTTTAAAAATAACTTTGTTTACCTTATTCACCAACCATTGAATGATCTGGGGCCTTTCAGTTCAAAGGTGGAGTCTACTCTGTTCTGTATTGGGGTAGTTGTACTTCTCTCTGTCCTTTTTAAGTTATACGCATCACTTATAATAAACAATTAGGAAGGGGTGGAAGTAACAACAACGAAATGATAAAAATACACCTGGTTTGAAACATCGGGTGACTTAAAATGGAGTTGAACTAAAAAAATGGAGTGATAAATTGAAGTTGCACCATAGCAGTACGAAGAAGCTGCCTTTTGATCAAAATAGTGGCACAGTGCTACATCGGCGTGTGATTACGCAAAGCAGGCCGGCGTCAGAGAGACAGGAGTGTCATTTTTAAGAGCGGCATGTTTTGCCCCTCACCCTGACACACAGAACACCTTTCCCTCTCCGTTTCCCCTTTTTTTTAATTACTTTTCAAGGTGGAACGGTGGCGCATTTTGAATGTGCCACCGTTCGTTTTCTGTCTGTAGTTTGCCATTATTTCCATTGGCATTTGTGCTTGGCTGCATCGCCATGGCAACAATCGCAGCGCCCAGGTTTTGTTGAGTAGGTGTGCTTTCCCAGACCTGAAGTAACAAAAATTACATGTTGAGATATTATACAGCGTGTGGTCACCGTTGTAAACAATGAAATATGAGTGGTTAATGTTGCAAGTATTTTCATCGCTTTCTCTTTTTTTTTTCTTGATTATGTTACATTCACCCTTGAGGTGTGTTTCTTGAAACGGTAAATGCAACTGTGTGTTGTAAATAAGGATTGATGAATCTAAGACAGGAAAAAATAATAACAAAAAAACAATTACCCTTTTTTTTTTTGTGCCATTTTTACTGTTTTACAGTAGTCCTTTTTTAGAAAAGAAAGTCTCCGCTACAATGTAACTGTTCCAATTTTAAATTCTTGTGCATTTTTTTTTTCCATCTCCCATTTAATTTTTATTATTTCCACCTCTCATAATGAATTGCCCACAACACACCACCTTCTTCTACAAAGCATGCTGGTCAACCTGTCATGGCTTAGGCAGGTATGGTTACCAACGCAACTGGTCCAACGGCAGTTAGAATTATTTAACATCCAGTGAAGGCAACAAGAGGGCTACAAAGGTTAGAGGGTAGTCTATATGTGTTAAGATTCAGAGCATACTAGAACACCATCACTTGTCCGACTAAGCTCGGGAAAGATCTAGCAAAGTCAGAGGGACTCCAAAATAAGTTAAACTTGGGTCTACGAAAGGCTTAGTAGAGCTTAACCAGCAACACATGCAAAGTACAAAGATTTGATCATAATTATAATTCAAAAGCTTCAGGAAATAGATGATGATGATGATGATGATGATGATGATGATGATGATGATGATGATGATGATGATGATCATCATCATAATAAATGAATAACTAATCATAGTGGCTGATTAAAATAACAACTGGGTAGTCTCATATAGAGCTTTGAGGCAAAGTGTAAGTTGAATTCTTGATTGTAATTGCTCATTCCGTGACTTGTTTCCACAGTATCTTTCCATGTTTCTCTGTATCTTATTGTTTGGTCTGCCTCCCTTAACCATTCTGTGTTCATGATTAAATGTTTCTTCTTGGTTTGGCAGAATTGTCCTCTACAGAAGTAGCCCTATTCATTAATTTAATAGCTCTT
Organism: Xenentodon cancila; assembly: GCA_014839995.1. Lineage (NCBI taxonomy): Eukaryota > Metazoa > Chordata > Actinopteri > Beloniformes > Belonidae > Xenentodon > Xenentodon cancila. Next base: position 15,425,470 of record CM026206.1, read on the forward strand.
GATCAGGAAAAAATACCACTTGCGTCCCCTGTAAATTTAAAACTGCCTGAAAATGTCACATGTACACTATATTGCCAAAAGTATTCACTCACCCATCCAAATATTCGGAATCAGCTTTTTTTCCAATCACTTCCATGGCCATAGGTGGATAAAACCAAGCACCTCGGCATGCAGACTGTTTCTACAATTATTGTGAAAGAACGTGTCGCTCTCAGGAGCTCAGTGAATTCCAGCGTAGAACTGTGACAGGATGCCACCTGTGCAACAAATCCAGTCCTGAAATTTCCTCGCTCCTAAACATTTCACAGTCAGATGTACAATAAGAACATGGAAGTGTTTGGGAACGACAGCAACTCAACCACAAAGTGGTAGGACACATAAACTGATGGAGCGGGGTCAGCGGATGCTGAGGCGCATAGTGCCAAGAGGTCACCAACTTTCTGCAGTCGATCGCTACAGACCTCCAAACTTCATGTGGCCTTCAGATTAGCTCAAGAACAGTGAGCAGAGCGCTTTATGAATGGGTTTCCATGGCCGAGCAGCTGCATCCAAGCCATACACTTCTCCATCTGGCAATCTGATGGACGAGTCTGGGTTTCAGCATACCAAGACATTTTGGACAATTCCATGCTCCCAACTTTGTGGGAACAGTTTGGAGCTGGCCCCTTCCTCTAACATGACTGTGCACCAGTGCACAAAGCAGGTCCATAAACACCTGGATGACAGAGTCTGGTGTGGATGAACTTGACTGGCCTGCACAGAGTCCTGACCTCAACCCGACAGAACACCTTTGGGATGAATTAGAGCGGAGACTGAGAGCCAGGACTTCTCGTCCAACATCAGTGTGTGACCTTACAAATGTGCTTCTGGAAGAATGGTCAAAAATTCCCATAAACACACTCCTAACCCTTGTGGACAGCCTTCCCAGAAGAGATGAAGCTGTTATAGCTGCAAAACGTGGACTGACATCATATAGAACCCTATGGATGAGGAATGGGATGTCGCTTAAGTTCATTTGGGAGTCAAGGCAGGAGAGACAATACTTTTGGCCATTTAATGTATATTATTATTATTATTTATTTACCTGTATTATTTCTTGCGTTTTGTTGTCTGCTCTACTGGCAGAGAATGACAGAAAGCATAATACTCACACCAACTTGAACATTAGTTTACAGTAAAATTTTGGAGAAAAAAATATTAGGTAGTATTTTGGTGTTCTCAGTACTTGGTGCCTCAACAGCTGAGAATGGGGAATTTATATTGAGGTGGTATTTAGAAGTGTTGGATGAATTTATTTATTTATTTATTTTTGGTTGCAATTATAGGATTTTTACCAGAAAAATCAGTTTGTGTTTTATTTGCACTGTAATTTTTACGTCACTTTTAAAAGGGCTCTAACAATCCATGTTTTTTTGTTTTTAAGAAAAGGAGGAATGTCTTAAAGATACACAAAGGAGTGAATCTGGTGTGGTTTAAGGCTCAATGTGTAATTAAGGTTACTTATATGGAAAAAATGTATTTTATTTATCATGGCCATGAAGAATAACTGACACTTATAATCTATGTTTTAAATCATTTTAATTTTCATAGTTTCATAGTTCAATTCAGTTTTATTTATATAGCGTCTATTACAACACAAGTTGTCTCTAGACGCTTTCCAGAGACCCAGAACATAGTGCTTTGAACCTATATTTTCCATGGGAAAGGACTATACTATTGATTTGTTATTTGACTCATAATATTTTCAGACTATTATAACATTGTCATAGCCTTATGCCATCAGTTGTGAATTGTTCTTCCTACTTTATCAGGGTATTTTAGATTTTAAGTGTATTTTAAGAGTTGTCTCAGGGGGGCCATCAGAGTAAGCTGCCCTTTTTTCCAGGATTCAGTCAACATAAAGTCCATATTTTAGACTCTAAAAAGGCAATTTCATTCAAAGAACCGCAATGATCCAAAAGGAGATAAATGGATTTATGTACTGATATTTGAGTCCAAACATGTCCCTTTATTTAAACAGACAAACATCGTGTGCTTGATGATTCGCTCTCCTAGTTGTGCTTGGCTTTTCTGTGGTTCTGACTTTATCCTGAGGTGAGGTCATTCAATATCTTGTTTACAACAGGTACTCATCTGCTCACAGAACAATAAATTATTTCAAAGTAAAAATGTGCTGTTTAGTTTTTTGTTTTTTTTTATTAGAAAAATGTCGTCATTGTAAATTTAAATTTTCATGATTTGAAATTACACGAACACACAAACTGTATGTTTTGGTTTTACACCCAGACTCTGGTGCAATCGCCGCTCTGCAGTGTGAAATCTTTCGTTTCTTGCTTAGACAAAGCAAGCTTAGATTTAGGTGAACAGGTGTGAGGAAAGGCTATGGGGTCACTATCTAGCTCAGGTTAGACCTAGTAATTTAGCTGAACAGAGGGATTTGCTCCTCCCTGCTAAGACGGGCAGTACAAAAGATCTCACTTGAAAGCGGAGAGAGAACAGAGGGGTATGGACAGTTTAACTAAGATGAAGGAGTTCAGTTGGCCAAAATGCCTACTTTGATTGGTCTTTACACTTGCTCTAATTGAGCATGCATGTGTGAGTATAAATCCTTCGCTTGTGGATTCAGAGTTAGTTTGTGCATGTGTGTCGCGACGGCAATGTTCGAGTGTGTATCGGGTTTTTTTTTTTTTTGTTTTGTTTTGTTTTTTTGCTGTTGTAAAACTCCCTCTATCCTCACACTCATTCCTCCCTCAAGACTGAATTTGCTTGTCTTCTCAGCATGAGTGTTTAATCTTTTCAGGCTGTTGAATCGGCCCAGTGAATGAGTCCCCCGCTCCTTCTCTCTAGGAGCCCTGGAGATTATTCTAAAGCACTAATCGTTGAGCAAACACAGCAGTGCTCTCCCATTCCTATTCTACACAGGCCACAGTATAGAACAACTTCTTCTTTCAATTCCCCTCAGATTTTACGCCTTGTGTAGATTTTTTGCTTTTTGGCGCACGTAGCCTAGATCACTGTTCCTGAGAAACGGACTCCTTAACACCCTCGTCACAGGCGTGGTTAAAACGGACCAAGCAAAGACTTAGAATTTTTATTGTTTGTTCTTTTATGGCAAGAGAAGTGACATGTAATTTAAAGGGCATTATTTCCTACATTGTCCCCTGAAACCTTTTACGCTTGTGGGTGTGTTTGCTTTTTAATTAGACTGTCTGTAAGAGAAATCTAGCAGGCTTATATGATGGTGTCAATATCCTTGGATTTGGAGCTTCGTCAATATTGTCTGGCCTTGCAGCTACTAACCTGAGCAGGCTGCTGGCATTTGGTATAAAATAAATAGTGTGATTTGTCTGTTTTGTTTTCGCCATATCTCTTTCGCCTCTAAAAGATTTTTATTTACACCGCTCTCCATTTGATTTTATTTGATATTTGTTTTTTGTTGTTTTTGTTGTGGCCTTGCTGTAATCTGGAGACGTCATGTGAGCTCTTCTCCAAGACATCAGTCACGTTACTTTATACTTAAGTGTCTCGATGCAACACCGTAAAAAAGTTTACACAACAGGAGATCTGAGGGAAATGATTTTTAGAATCTTATTTTGCCATTTCAGTGGAACATCCAGCAGTTTTTGTGTTTAGATAACCATCAAACTTGTAATTTTCAAGCTTTTCTGCAAATTAAACCTTAACTTTGCATCCCACTATGCTTTTTGCTGTTCTTTTCTTTATGTAAAAATGACTCGTGTTTAAATTATCTTAAAGAGAAAAGAAAATCGGCTCCAGTAGCCCGATGAACTTGTTTGTTTTTTTTCTCTGCTTCCAACGGTCAAGTTTTGATTTATTCCTCAGAGAAAGCTGCTGGCTATCTACCTCCACAACGATGACAGTGTCCTCAGCAACGTCTTCTGCTCCCAAATGATGTGTGCTGACTCCATTGTCTCATACCTGAGCCAGAACTTCATCACATGGGCCTGGGACGTCACTAAAGAAGCTAACAAAGCCAGGTACGGGAGCAGTGGGGTTATTTTAGGTTCCTTAGAGCTACAGTTTCACCTCAATGTATTTTTGGAATGATTTATGACATAGCTTAGATCAATGCATTCTCCTTATTAATGATTCAACTATACGATTTAATATAATCTAATCAATAAAAACATTTCTTATCCCAAACATGCTGGGCGATGAAAATAACCATAATCCCAATCTTCTGAAATTCTGACTAAATAAAAAAGCTGTTTTCAGTCCACTTGGTGAGGGTGGAGTTGAAATACTTGAAATACTGACTTTGACACAGTGTTTAATTATTGTTGAGATGGCACCAAAAAGTTTGGATGAAACTATGTGCAGCATTTCAGTAATGACTGGTAATAACTTGATCTGCAGTGCAGACACTCCCTGTCAGCTTGTTAGTTAAAACTGTAATAACTGCAGCGTATGAACTTTGAGTGCTTTTATAGGTTTTGAAGAGCTTATTAAGCCGAAAGCTTATTTTGCAATAATAAATGTGAACATAGACAGTACATTGGTACCCATATCTGATAATTCAGCAACACGTGACTCTTTTACGAAGCTAAATCAGGTGGTGCTCCTTGATGTAGTGATGAATTTAGCCAGAATGATGGCCAAATCTTCATAGTCTAGTTTAAAACTTCATACTCTGCTCAGTATTGCATTTTGTAAACCCTTAAGTACAATATTGCAGCAGTTGAACCTCTAAGACCGACTTAAAGCTTAATCCTTATGTTTTATTCATATGTGGCTTACAGTCCAGAAGAAGTGACTGTTTGCATTACTACTCATATGTATGTAATAAAGAGGACATTAAATGCATCTTGCAGTGAAAATAACTTGATTGGGTCCTACAGGACTTGGGAGCATTGAGAAGCAGTGTGGAGTCCCAGTGTCACATTGTCTTTAATTGTTCTCTTAAATTAAGTTAATGTGATTTACATCTTTTCAGCTCTGCATCTAACTCCTCTGTGCCTCTGTCCCCCCCCCCCACAAAGTTCTATATAAAGTTGGAAAATCTTGGACTTAAAATACTTTGTGTTAGATATTTTAGCATGCCAGTGCAGTGTTTACAGGAAGCACTTAAAAAATAATTTAAAAGTGCTAGTGTGTACGGAACCTTATTTAACACATGAACAGCGTTTTAAAATCTATTTGACATGTCCTTAATTGCTGGCATTCAGCTCACACTCCACTGCTCACACCCTGTATCTCTGTCTTCTCATTCTCTCTTCAGCTTCATTCTCTTTTTGAAGCTCAGAGGTTGCATGCTAACAAAAGGCGTTGTGTTTGCATGGTGGAACCCCTGATTGGGCAATCTTGACTAAGCTGTCTGAATAGAGGGTCAGTGGGAGATGAAGGACTCCCTTGGAGTCCAAACATCTCTATCTTTCCATTTATCTTGAAAGTCCAATCATGGCTCCTGTGCTTCGCGTTGATAATTTACTGATCTGTGCAACACTTGTTTATTTCTTTGGTCCAGCAACTGTAATTAATATTAATCATCAGATAATTCATTTCAAAATAGGTTTGTTTTTATGACAAAGACAGTCAGATCTCCTACAGGAGATTGTACATGTGGAAAAGCTAATTTCCCCATCTACTTCATGTTTGTCCTGCATCTCATGCGTCTGTCCTTCTCCTGTTCTCTCCTGTTTTATATATATATTTCTTCTGTTTAGTTCTGTTTATTTCTTTACTTCAGTTTTCTCTTTCTCCCCTGAACTTCCAGAGTTAAGCCTGCCCTCTAGTAGCAGTCATTTAAGCCAGACTCGCACCCTGACCTCACCCCTCTATTATTTCTTTTAAGGAAATTCCCTCCTTCCTTCATTCCACTTTCCTTTCTCTCCTTTTGGCCTCCTTTGCTTTTTGCCCCAGCTGGGCCTTTTTATTGCACATTAAAAGAGAGGCAACATCTGGAGCTTTTCATCACACACAGCTAGTCGCAGCTTTGCTGCTAACGCATGCATGCACTTGTGGACACTGACTCGCTCACACATACGCTGCTGCTCTGCATTCTCACGCTCTCTGGTTGATCCAAAGTGACTGCTGATTGGCATCAGTCACACGGGCTGTTAGAAAGGTATCCTAATTGTGTGTGTGAGTGTATGCGTGTGTGAGAGGGAGAAAATGATGAACCTGCTGATACTGGAATGTGCTAGTCTCACAGGCATCCCTGTTAAATGATTAATTATGCATAAAATCAGATCTGGTGATAGAATTTCCAGTGTATTTGTCACTTGTGGAAAACAAAGCTGATATATTGTCATTCGACAAGGTGATTTAGATTAGGTACCGTTGCTGTCACTGCACACTAGAAAACCTAAATGCATACTATATATACCGAGTGGGTACGGTGTGGCATAGAGTGCAGAGTTGTATTGTACATGTAAAAATAATTGAGTTCACTTGTTCGGAGTCCAGTTCAGTTCTGTGGTTCTGTTAGGAAGGGAGTGCCTGGTGCAGGTTCAGATAGCTGTGCGGCAGGAGCTGTTTTATATCAGGTTCATGTGGGCATGAAGGACTCTGAAGTGCTTTCAAGATGGCAGAAGGGTGATGAATCTACGTCCAGGATTGGTTTGGGCTTTTGTTAATGTTATTGGCTTTTCATCTCCATCAAATGTGATGGATTTCTTGTGATATTAGAGGTTTGGTGCCACTGACCCCCTGTCATGGTTTTATGATGAGCTGGAGGTCCTTTCTGTTCTGCATGTTGTATATGGCGAAACACACTGTAAAGCAGTATGCAGTGAACTGGCTGTTGTTGTGGTAGTTGTGCTGTCTGGATGCTCCTTTGGAAGTGGAGCATCTGAAGTCCTTCTGTTGTCATTGCTGATTTGTTAACTGTCTGGTCCTGGCTGCTGTGAATTTAAAGAAGTTTAAGAAGCGCTGAAGTGGTTCCATACTCGTTACATTAATGACAATAGAATAATGGCCATGCTTCTATTTTCTGAAGTCCAAGATGAGAACTTATATTTTGTAATTCAAGGCTCCACATTCCTGATTTTTACCCTCTTCCCTGTAAGGTTAGCTGTTGCTAAGGAGGGGGCTGAGCACACAACCCTGTGGTGTCCCACTGTTGTGTGATGGCGCTGTTATAAATATAGTAAATAAACACATTAAAAGTTGATTATTTGTGGTATCTCTAAATACTTCACACATAGCTTTCGTGTAACTTCCAAGTTAGTTTGTGGCTGCGCAAATCAGTCTTCATTCCTAAAAGCAGGACCAATGTGCAAGCTTGTTCTGTACGCTTGACTTCTCCTCTTAACATAATTCAATCTGAAAATAAAACTGGTTTATGGAGAGGACAAAATGTCACTTTCAAATCCAAACATGTCCACAATTTCTTTGAAACAAAGTGTGCATGACACAGTGAGCTATCTGAGTATCCGGTTCCCATACTGCGCACATGCAGGTGGCTGACAAAAATACCCCCTGCAGTGCTACTGTACCAGTCTGACTCATCAGCTGTTCAGTGGAGCAAACGGCAGGTCTTAGCAGTCAACCGACATCTTAATGCGCAACTTGGATGTGAAGAAATGCAAGTTGACATGTTGGGGAAACATTAACTATTTTAGCTGTCTGAGTCTGCACTGAGAAGTTGAGACTGGATGGGTGACAATTTTGAAGCTGTCAGTCAGATTAGTTGTTGAAGCAGTCTCAAACACATTAGTTACGAGTTCTGTGCAGGTGTTTCCTCCAGGTGTTTACTTCTCCCACAGGTCTTTTTGTTGTTTCTTAAAGCAGTGGGTATGGTGTGTATTTAAATGCATTCTTTACCATGTTACATTATGCCTAGATGAAACTGCTGAAATGCTCATCTCAGTTCCAGGTAGCTCATTTCCCTCCTGCGCCTTGGTTCTGTGTCAGCACTTGTTTCTTTAAGTGGATCCACAAGTGCTTCATATCTGTGTTTCGCCTTTAGTTTCATTCCAACTCACAGTGGACTTCATGGTATATAAGTTTGGTTGTGACTACAATAAAACTTGGTTGAAGTTTTATTGTAGTGGACTAACATTTTTTCACTTTTAGAAAAAAAAACAAAGCAGGTTGGCTTTTGCTTTAAGGGAGATTGGAGATTAAGTTACCTTTTAAAGCAGTGTCCATTGTTCTCTAGTCTTTCATTGCAGGTCCCTGTGAGCAGTAGTTATGGTCTGACAGAGCTGAAGGCTGAGGACGGACAAATGTTGGGTTAAAATGATCTGTAAGATTAAGGGTACCCACTTTTTCACTTTTTGCAAATTGAGGGTCACTCAAAGTTCAACATTTGGAAAACTTTTCTCTGAATCACAACCAAAAGCTGAACTTTCATGGCTCATTCATTGTAGCATCTATATTTTTAGTTTGCACTATGTTATTGTTATCACCACAGTGAGCTCCTGCACTCGGTTTCACAGTCGGAAAGTTCTGCACATAGCTTCCATAGCTTTGAATTCATCTTTTAATAAGTAACACCCCCTCTCTGTCAGCTCTCGTTCTGTCTTCTTTCTCTGACCCGCTGTCCCTCCATCCATTCCATTACTTCTCAATTTACCACCCAGTTATTAAAGTAGATCTTATTAAAAGGCAGGAGAAAAAGCTAATCTATATTTGCATTCAGTCTATAGCAATTCATTAATATTATGACATTTACAGGGAGCTTGGTGGGGCCCTGGCTGCCTGCTACCCTTTTCCCTCTCTGAAATGTTAATTTAAAAAGTTCTGTCTTTGTAATGGAATAAGAAATCCTCTCTTGCTCTATCAATTCTGGGCGTCTGGTGAAGAATACTAATTCATCTCCGGTTCCAATGCAGATAGCATGTCACTCTGATGGAATAAGAAAATGGAGAATTGGTTTTAAAGTCCTTAATGCCATGACTTGGTTATGTGTATTTCTCTTCTTTCCCGGTGGTCTGAATAAAGTGTGCCATCATTTGTTGTGAAAATATGTGTGTGCACACTTTTGAACAGAAAATGCTTATGTGTGTCTTGTTTTTGGGCTGTGCATTATTTCCAATTGAAAAGGATTTTTGTTTTTCTAGAAAAACAATCAGGTGAGTGAAATGGAATAGATTGAAGGGGGAAAAAAAAGAATTAAGTCTTTTTCTTCATCTTCCAGACTACTTACCATGTGTACGAGGCACTTTGGCAGCGTGGTGACACAGACTATACGAACATATAAGACAGACCAGTTCCCCCTGCTCCTTATAGTTATGGGCAAACGCACATCCAATGAAGTTCTAAATGTTATCCAAGGTAATTATTGTTTTACTTAATTTAAGCATTTTAATTATGTAATTAATGTTGGAAACCATGCACCGTGGATTTTGATTTGTGCATGTGTTTTCACAGGCAATACGACAGTGGATGAGCTGATGATGAGGTTAATGGGAGCCATGGAGATCTTCACAGCACAACAACAGGAGGACATCAAAGATGAGGTGCGGTTTGTGCATATTCGCAACGCTTATGTATGTAAGGAAGCACAAACGTCTAGCTTTTGAATTTTAAAGGTGCAAAGAAATCTTTATATTTTCCTCTAAATGTCCATATTTGTGACTTCATAGGCCAGAAGAAATAAAATTGGCACCCTATGATTTTCAGTCTTTATTTCAAGTACTATACCTGCTGTGGCCTGAGGACAAGATAAATCTTTGCCATTTAGCAGCTTGTTCAAAAACTCAACTGAAATCAGTCTATCAGTATCATATGTTTTTTTGCTGTGGCCACATTAAATCCTCCAATAACAGCTGGGACCATCCTGGTTGTTTAGTTGGTGGTCTGTCTGTGTGGGTTTGGTGGAGCCACTAAAAAAAAAGTCTTTTACGTTCTGCTCAAGAGAAGAAGTGCAGTGTTGGGAAAAGTCAGAAGGCTCATATTAAATTACGGACCATGACTACGTAACAGATTTGTTGCCTATAAGACAATTATAGCAGTGTTCTCCACACCTACTTACATATGCCAACCATCTCACATATTTTGTATATTATATCTTTATTTATAACACTACTACTGCATGGTTTTTGCCTTTCTCTTGCTGACTCTCTTCCCTTCATCTCTTTTTCTTACACACACACACACACACACACACACACACACACACACACACACACACACACACACACACACACACACACACACACACACAGTTAACCGTGTTCAGGTGAGTTCTGACTACTGAGTGACATCTGATTTCTCAGTGTTGCTATGAATAGTATAATTTACTTGCTTTGTTGTGCATGTGTCACTCTTGGGGACTCTTCAAGTAATCATAACTGACAGAATATGACAAGAGGTATTCAGAGTATGTGCATCAAGTCTGTTGTGGGTTCAGTTTTTAGTTTCAGTGCCAGAACAAAAGCTTAATGGAGGTGTCAGAGGGATAGTATTGGTAGGTTGATAACTGAGCACGTTTTCCTTGAATTTCATGTTGTTTTTTTGTTTTTTTTTTAATATTTCATCTTCTTTTTACTATGTCTACATGGAGTAATTAATTAGTACTGCAACTGACCTTGGATTCATCAGGAAAAAAAACCCTCAAATTTTCCTTGTGGAAAAAAAAAATAGTTAAAACTGCTACAGAAGATGTTAAAGTGCAGTAATTACCCAGGAATGGTTTGCTAGTACGAAATAAAATCAATATAATGCCAAGAAAACGCGGTATTTAATTAATGGTGTCATTAACCTCAGGACTTGTTCATTTCTTTTGTTTCTTGACGACACCGTTTGCATCTCCTCAGGGGAGCTCAGCCTTTACTTCACTAATGTCATCGTCCTTGTAGCAGCTTTAGGGTGCAAGTGAGTTTTCTCCTTTCATCAGATTGTTTTCTTCTTTCTTGTATATCTTGTTCTCACTTTTCCAAGGGAAACTCAGGCATGAGCACAGACGCCCTACAAACCCAGACATTCCAGTTTGTCAGAGACTGTCTGGAGCTGGAGCATCTGGACCTTGCTCACACTCAGTCAGTCCTATGATTGTCTGTGTTTTAGTTTACTAGTTACTAATCCAATGACTACTAATGGCAGATTTTTGTGGTCTACCTCTGTCAGAATCCCAGGTATTTAGGTCATTTTCAGGTCATTTGATATCCATTTTATTCAAGAAAGGAAAGCTCTTTTGGAAGAAGTCTGTTAAGACCACCAAACATGCTCACATCAGGGCAGTGTTCAACATCAATAGGAAGTACCACTCTAGTTTAATTTATTTCTGTGTTGATCCGGACACCTCTAGCAAAACTGTTAATGATTTGTGATGACTTGTTCATTTGCCTAGCTCAGTAAACCTTCCTCTGAATTTAATTGGAATATTGATAAATATAGCAATGTTAATGACATTTCCAGAAAGAAGTAATGGTGGTGGTGCGGTGGTGGTGGTGGTGGTGGTGGTGGTGGTGGCGGCGGTGGTGGTAGTAGTGGTGGTGGTGGTAGTAGTGGTGGTGGCGGCGGTGGTGGTGGTAGTAGTGGTGGTGGTAGTAGTGGTGGTGGCGGTGGTAGTAGTAGTGGTGGCGGTAGTGGTGGTGGTGGTGGTGGTGGCGGTAGTGGTGGTGGTAGTGGTGGTGGCGGTAGTGGTGGTGGTAGTGGTGGTGGCGGTGGTGGTGGTAGTAGTGGTGGTGGCGGTAGTGGTGGCGGTGGTGGTGGTGGCGGTGGTGGTGGTAGTAGTGGTGGCGGCGGTGGTGGTGGTGGTGGTGGTGGTAGTGGTGGCGGCGGTGGTGGTGGTGGTGGTGGTGGTAGTGGTGGCGGCGGTGGTGGTGGTGGTAGTAGTAGTGGTGGCGGTGGTAGTGGTGGTGGTAGTGGGTGGTGGCGGTAGTGGTGGTAGTGGTGGTGGTGGTGGTAGTGGTGGTGGTGGTAGTGGTGGTGGCGGTGGTGGTGGTGGTGGTAGTGGTGGTGGCGGTGGTGGTGGTGGTAGTAGTGGTGGCGGTGGTGGTGGTAGTAGTGGCGGCGGTGGTAGTAGTGGTGGTGGCGGCGGTGGTAGTGGTGGTGGTAGTGGTGGTGGTGGTGGTAGCGGTGGTAGTAGTGGTGGTGGTGTTGGTGGTGGCGGCGGTGGTGGTAGTAGTGGTGGTGGTGGTGGCGGTGGTTTTGTTTGCTTCTCAAGCATAACCCCCTCCAATAAGAAATATAAGGAGCAGTGTTTTCATAAATAAACAAACAAATGAAAAGTCATATGTAGGGTTTAAATGAAGTGCATTTTTTAATTTATATTTTGACATTTTACACAGAATCCCATCTTTTTGGGAAGCAGGGATTTATCTCTGAGCCTCTTGGACACAGACCTAAAAGGGAAATTAAAAAGAACCATTTAACTTTCTCATTATTTGTTAGCAAACATTAAATGTGTGACAGCTTGCTTTTCCAAACTCTGTGTAATCAGCACTAGAAGATGGTGAACGCTGCGCCAACTTGAACAGTAGCCATGCTTTAGTTTTGGAAAGTCTGTTTCTTTTTTCCTACAAAACTAAGACTCTTAAAATCACATGGTGCTAGAGGAGATACATGTGAAAATCATATTTTTCTTGGTGCTTCTTCACATTAGGATGTTTTGTGTTGAAACAGGACCTGAAGTGAGTACTATACATGAATCGCTCTGTGACTTGTTTGCGTGACTCAGAACCAGTCTTTTGACAGTAGCCACTTTTGATGTTTTTGTGCCTCTCTACCATTCTTTTACTGTTTCCTTTCAGTATTTCTCTGTTACGTTGGCCAAAAGCACAAATGTATCTTTGCATTTTCCATTTCAATACAACAATACACACTGTCGTTTTATTTTGCCACTGCCTGCTTGCATAGTAGCCCTCTGATCGTAACAATAAGGTTGTTTTTTTTTTTTTTTTTTGCCATATCCGGGGTAGAACACAGCATGGGCCTTCAGAAAACAGAAAACCAATGGCTATGCAACTTTAGCACAATGGACACTCATATTTAGACCCAGTCTTTATAAAACACTTTGTAGCCACAGCAGGTAGAAAGATAAAGGCCGTCCGTCCCCTTCCCTCTGTACAAACAGGAAGAGAGAGGCAGAATGAATGAAAGAAAAAGGGAGGGTGAAACTGAGATGAGGAAACATAAAAGAGGCTCCGGGTCTGCTAAATGACATCCCAGTCACAATGAATTCCCTCTGTTGCTACTCTTTCATACCTGGTGTTTGTAGGTTACCACACTTGACATGCTGCATTTTCCTTTGCATCGTTCTTTCCTGGGATCTATAACTGGCACCTCAGCTTAGATGTTTTGTTCTTGTGCGTCCTTTATTGTGTTGTTTGTTAAATGGGCCCTGACTCCCCCCCCCCCCCCAATCTTTTCAATCCAGGATGAGCGTGAGGCAAGAGAGATGGTGAAGAGAGAGCAGGATGAGGCCTATCGTTTGTCTCTAGAGGCTGACCGTAAGAAGGTACTTTCAAAATAAAAGATGGTTTCCTCGACAATCCTAAATCTTGAACCCTTTCAAATTTCAAGTGACATAGCATTGGACATTGTAAGGTTTTTTTTTTTATTATTTCTTTATCCATTTATAGTAACAAAATTCCACCTTTTTCAGAGAGAAGCACAAGAAAGAGAAGAAGCTGAACAGGTACGCCTGGAGCAGATGAGAAAAGAGCAGGAGGAGGAGAAAGAGGTAAGATTAAAAGTCATATCAACTTCAAATTGACGTCATCTGACTTTTCAAATAAATACTCGTCATTACCAATGCTAAGCTAAATAGTCTGATAAGTGAATGATTGTCTGATTTTCTTTTCTTTTTTTTTTTTTTTTGTCTTGCTGTCCCTTCACTTTAAAAACACTCAATTAGATTGTGGTTTTGGTCAAACCTGCCAAGCAGTGAAGCCTGCACGGTGTCCTCAAGCAAATAACCATTTCAGGAGAATGAAATATCTTAATTACATCCAGTGCATGTTAACGTCACCTTCCAAACACAGTCTTTGTTCCGTTTAACTGCTTTCTACCGGTAAAACACACAACCTCATATTCAAACTGAAGTTAACAAAAGACGGCTGGAAATCATGTACATGGGACTTTGGACAAATATACGCACGATGTAAGCAAACATACATATTCACTTGAAAACAATTATTGTCTGTGAAAAGGGGGCAAACACACACGTACACACAGGCAGACACAATGTCACGCATGTAGGAAAACAATAATCGTCTGCAAAGATAGCACCAATGTTGTTGTGCGGAGCAGAGTAACACAGTGTAGTACTCGCTGATTGTTGTTTGCTCAACAGCAGAGGGCCTGAGGGCAGACGCAGGTATTGGGTGACCCGGCTCCCTCAAATGATTTGTTGCTTAAGTTAAACATAACCACAAAAGAGATCTAAACCTTGCTGTCTTTATTATATCACCGTAACCAAACTGTGTATACATACAGGCAATGGATAATCCTCCAACTCTCCCGACGTAGGTGAAACGCGTTTTCTCTGCCCAGGTCGGTGGTTTCCATGGAGTTTTCTGTTTTGAGTTTGAAATTTTGGTATTTTGAGTTTGAAAGACTTAAGACACCTTGATTTTTGGTCCACAAAGTGTTGCAGTAAAACATTATTTTTTAGTGTATATTTTTGCATCATTAAACATAACAAAAGGTCAATCACATAAACATAATAAAAGACTAAGTTTAATGCCCTCAAATTGTTTGTGTTTGTAGTTTCTTCTGAGGCTTAGAAATACAATTTTTAGTCAGTGTGGGTTAAGAAAAAGCATTTACACAAACTGTAAATGAGTGTACCAATAAGAATTGGAGCTTTAAACATAATGTCTTAGCAGTGTCAGGGAGTTTTACAGATGCAGAAAGAGGGGTGTAACGGGAAAAAGGTAGACACAAATGTAGAGTAAGTGAAGAAGCATCCAACATCCACTTCTGATAGACTTAGGTGCAGGCTGCTTGAGTATGTGACGTGAAGAAGAAATGATGAACCACGCATCACTTTAGTCATGACTCAGCTGAAAAAAAAGTGTTAAACTCACCGTCCACTCAGTTGGAGGCCAGTTTTTGCTGGTGCAGGTGAATGTGGCAGTGTAATGAATCTGGTCGCGGTGCGGGACAAGTCTCGCTGGTGGCAGATCTAGGACTTTTCAAAGGACAGGGCCATCAAGAGGCCACATTTTGATGATGTCCACTGTAGCTCTGGGAGCTAGTTTCATCATTGTAGATGTGTGACAAAGAGCTTTAAATCTACAGCTGCTTAAAAGTAAAATTCAATGTCCAGTTCAAGCTCACCTGGTAGGAGTTTCTTTGGATTTCAGTGTTTATATCACAGATGCTGCTTTTCTTCAAACAGTTGACAGTGACATCTATTTTTGAAGAAAAGGTTTTTCAGATAAATGTTTCTGTTGTCTCAATTCATTGTTCTGCTTTAACGTAAACATAATTTTTTTTTTTTTTTTTTACTATACTACTAATACTTTACTATACTACTACTACTTTTCTACTATATACTATACCAGTTGTTGCAATTGGCTGTTGGGAATTCTGCTTGCTTACAGTTTTCAGTTGAGTCTTATGAGGCGGTGACTTGCACTGTGTATTAGATGAACCTCAGACACCATGAAAACCCCATTTGCCATCAGAGAGAGGACAAAGCTAGTGGGAATGCTTTCTCTGAGAGTTTGCGCCTTTGTGCAAAGAAAGGGGAGATGAAAGTAGGAGCCTGTGAATTGGGGGTGGGGTTGGAGGGTGTATATGAGCTGACATCATTATTTACCTCCTTCATGGGGTCTTAGCATACAGTTGTGTGGCTGTCAAGTGCTCCTCTTCCTTTCCTCATCATCTGTTTGCTCTCTGTGGTTAGCCGAGTGGAGGTGCTGAGGCAGATGAACGGATGGAGAGATGCTCCTGATTATTTGTGCGGCGCTGCCCAGGCCCGAGGCTCGACCAGATGTGTGTCCTGTGGTTTCTTTGGGGACGCTACCTCGCACTTGTGTGGTTGTTTATGCTTGTGTCTGTGGTTGACTCTTTGCATATGTACTCCCAACATCATGCACACTCCTGCCTGTTGTGTGTGTGTGTGTGTGTGTGTGTGTGTGTGTGTGTGTGTGTGTGTGTGTGTGTGTGTGTGTGTGTGTGTGTGTGTGTGTGTGTGTGTGTGTGTGTGTGTGTGTGTGTGTGTGTGTGTGTGTGTGTCCTCCGGGGCCCCTTTAACTCAGTCAGCATCAGCTCGTATACCTGGGGGAGCTGATGGCGGAGCGGCACGCGCCCTACCCTGCCCACCCAACACCAGAAGCTGCTAATGAGCTACTGTTGTACACTCTTATGAAATATAATTGCATTATGGTGTGTAAATAAAGCCGGGGCGTGTTGTCACAGCATATGCTCCCCGGCTGGCCAAACAGGAACAACAAGGAGGGGGAGGAGGAGGTGATGGGCAGGAGCAGAAAGAAGTGGAAGGCTCGTGGGAGCAGCTGAAGCACAGTTTTTGTAACTCTGGAGAATTGAGAAGCGTGGCTGTGAAAGATGACAGTTGATGTTTGTCTTGCTGCGTGATAAGCCACCAGCATTCTGTGTCAAGACAGGAATATCACATTTGCTTTCTGTAAAATACGCCATCTCAAATAAGTCTTTCACCATCTCCAGCAGACACTGACATATTTGAATCAAATCAAACAGCAAAAGAGAATACAAGAAGATGGCACTTGGCTCTTTTTAACATACTGAAATGCCACTTGGCAACCTTGTGCGCTACTCCAGGCTTTAGGGAACAGGGTGTGACACAAGGCAACTAATTTAATAACATTCTTAAGACAGGAGGATAGTTTAATTAATGTGAATCTAAAGTGCTGCAGTCAGATGCAACTTCTCAGATTTTTTTTCCATCTGCTGTCATCTCTGTAACTACCAATGTTACTGACTCTTTAATAATATGTGTTCTGTCAATATCTCTTCTGTTAGTTTAGTGGTAATTTTTCTGTTGTCTTTGTATGATTTTCGTAATTGATGATGTAAAGAAAGGGGGTGTTACCTGCTGCACAGGCTGTAAGGTTCATTGAGTTAAATTTGAGAATTTGACCTCTATAATCAGAATATTCTTGATTTAAATGCCACTTCTGTGCTGACTTTGCTGTTAGACAAGTTTTTATTTGTACAGTTTATTATAATTCCCCCAGACTTCCAAAATAATGAAATTGCCGCACTATTTAGGACAGTCGAAGCACTCGCACCTGTATGCAAATGTCTGCTTTATGTGAAAACTCTGTCCGAAGTCATTGATGTACTGTACTAATTAACCACGTTTTTTTTTTTTTTTTTTTTCTTTTTTTCAGGCAATCCGCTTGTCACTGGAGCAGGCTTTACCTCCAGAACCCGATGAAGAGTCAGGAGAGCAAATCAGCAAACTGAGAATCCGCACACCGAGTGGCGAGTTTCTGGAGAGGCGTTTCCTGGGCAGCTGCAAGCTCCAGGTCCTCTTTGACTTTGTGGCCTCCAAAGGATACCCCTTTGAAGAATTCAAGCTTCTCACCACCTTTCCTCGTAGAAATGTGAGTGTTAAACCTGTTCTCTAAACAACGTGGGGAAAAAAATGTTCTTTATGCACATATACAGTGTACAGACAAAAATCAGACAGGAAGCTTCCGTCCCAAACCCTTTCAGATCAGTCCTTTCTGCTGTTGCGCATCTCCCTCAAAAATGTTCATTTTTCATTTAAAGTTAATTAGAATAAAAACAAAATAGAACAAAAGACACAGTTTCTCATCAATATTCGCTCTCATATGTGCACCGCTCCAGATGATCTTAATGCCTTTCCAATAACAATGACAGTTAAAATTAAATAAATAAATACCCCTGGTACTCCAAGCAGTTTAAGTAAATAATTATTATTTGATGAAGTGTGAATGATTTGTTGTGACTCAAATAGTTCTCTTTTTCTTGCTTTTTTTCCCCCCAATAATTGCTGGATCTTGCTTTCATTGTTTTTGTTGTGCCACAGTCCTGCTGCGTCGCTGCCTTTGTTTACTTGCACCTGTGATGAGGAAAGTTAAGCTGTCTGTTTATCCATCCACCTGCTCGCGCGTATTATTCATTGAATATTAATTAGTATCAGTCCGTTGTGGATGCGGTACACTACGGCTGTGAGGATACAGTTGTCAGCACTAACTGTGGTATCTTCTATGGCCGTTGTGTTGATGCGGCAGCACTCGGCGAGCTGCAACCAGTCATTAGAGGGCTTGGTCGCCACGATATGTGGTAGAAAGCTAATGAGCACTCTAACTACCGCTTCAATTAGCCATGCTGCTGGATCTCCATTAATCAAGACAGAAGAGTGTGTGAAGCTGTCGTGGTTGTATAAGTGTGTGTGTGTGTGTGTGTGTGTGTGTGTGTGTGTGTGTGTAGGCTTGCCCAGGCAGTGTGCCATTGCAGTCTGTGGAGACCGCTGGGGCACAACCATTTCAAAGTAACACACACATTTACAAGTAGCTCACACTCCATCTCGTCACAATCACACTCTTCGACACATGCATAAATATTTTCAAGCAAACACATGCCCTGCTCACAACTTTGTCACTTAAAGGATTCACAGTTGTCTCTTTTATAATCAAGAGTAAACATGTGTTTGAGACAGAGATAAAGATGTGTCTGCATTGCAGATGAAATTCCAGCAAAAACAGGATGGGAGGATTAGTGTGGAAGAGAGGAGCCTGAGGAGGATGGTGACTGCAGAACTAAGTGAGAACGATAGCAGAGGAGACAGAAGCTTGAACAAAGACGAGATTTAGTCAGAGAAACAGTCTGAATGAGAAAAGGATAGAGAAGACAAGTGGTGAAGAAATTAAAAAGTAGAAGATGGGAGACAATTCCAGAAAACGGAGAGGCTGGAGATTTGTGGAAAGGCAGGAGGAAAACGGCACAGTGGTAGAGCCAGTATGAGGCTGTGAACACAGGCCCCCGTTTAATCCTGCAGCTCTGAGTTGTAATTAAATAAGAGAGAGCGTCGAAAGCATCCATCCCGTCCAGACGCTCTCGCTGTTGCTCTGCCAGGATTGGAGGATAGAGGATAGACCACTATTGCATTTGTAATACTGCACAACTGTTGAAACTTTTCTCCTGTTTTTAGTTTTCATTGTTTTGTTTTTTTTGTTACCCTCCTCCTCTCTCTTTTTTTTTTTTTTTCTCGTTTCTGTTCTTTGAATGGTAAAAAAAAAAAAAAAAAAAAAAAAAGACTTATTTGTGGATCAAACCTCAGTGTTAGAAATGTAAATGGAGCTGGATATATTATTAACGGTTTCCTGGTCAATTAGTAGGTTTATTTACACAGATTTTCTCATTGTTATTCTCAACTACAAGCGTCAGATATGTGCGCGTTTTATGCTTTTGCCATTTTCTTGTAGCTCAGCCAGTAAATGTCTATTAGTCTCCACTTTTTGGACTCGGTTTCTTCTTCGCCATTTGGTATCGGTGGCTTATCTCTTCAGCGCTACAGCAGGCCTTACACTGGCATCATTTGTACCAGGCTTAGCTGCGCTCAGGGAACTAACCCTTTCTCCATTTCTATGACTGTCAACGAGTTTGAGGAAGAGGAGGGGGACTTTTAGTGTTTCAGTTTTCAGCTTTTCATTCAAGAATTTCACCCCTTTTCCTTTGATACTTGTTGAACACACGCTTTTGTTGAAAGGCCCGAGGTCTTCTTTCTTCAGCATGTGGTGAATGTGTTTTGACTGCCGTTGAAATGATTTGCCATAGATGCTTCCTGCCTGGCTGCTCATGGATACCCAAGCAATGTCAAACAAGTGTATTAGTTTTCTGACTGTGATACTGTACTTTATTTCACTTTCTCAAAATCATTTTTCCAGCCCTGACAGTGAATTTGCCAGAGTGATTCTTTCAGAAAACTTGAGATGCAGAAAAAATAAACAATGGTAAAGATGAATCTATGCTTTGTGCTGAAATATATTTTACATCTGGTATACTAGACTGTTTTTGTTTTTCTTGTCCTGCTATCTGACAAGGTCATATTAAGACTCAGAGAAAGTCGAACAGTGGTTTATTTTGAAAGGAGTCTACATCTTGGCCTGCTATCTATATTCATCTGCTGAAGGAGGGATTTTCTTTTCTTTTTTTTTTTTTTTTGAGCTCACCTTAAATCTGAGTTTACTGTGCAAATGTTTTAAAGATATTAGATATTTAGATTTAGATTCACCAAGCTGTGGTTGGTCCTGAAGACATTTTGAAGATTTATAGGAACCAAACTTGTCTGAGTAATGAACAAACTTCAGCTGCAACCTGCACGAGAAGTCCTGCGACATGGCCGGACCGCCGCTGCGCACCCATGCCAGCATCATGGAGTCAGTGTGGGATTACACGAGGAGACGGCTGACAATGAGAGATCCTAAATCCTTGCATGAATTGTGACGGGTTCTCTAGGAAGCTTGGAGCAGCCCGTTTCCTAAATAACATTTTGGGGGGGCGGGGGGTGAACCTGGAGAAGTGGTGCACTCTAAAAGACAAAGTCTGGTCTCAACTCTGGTATCAGTTTTCCCAAGTTTACTGCAGTTTATTTGAAGCTGGTTTAAAAATATAAAGTTTTAAATGATGTTAATTTGAAAGTATCTACTTTGTAGGTTTGAGCGGTGGTTTAAATATGACCTTGAGTTGATGACGTTGCAACAGTTTGACAAGTTCTTTAATAAGTGACCCAAATGTGACATGAAAACCGAACCTTTCAAAATCAACTTTTATCCAAAACAAATACTGCAAAGAGGAGATGTCGCTTCAGAAAGGTTAAATTGTTGAGCAGAGGGAAATGAATGATTGAATAAATCCGGCCTTTTTATGATGTCTGCAGGTAATTAAGTTTTACCAAAGACATCTCAACCTCTCTATCCTTTTTACTTCCCGTCCAGCTTTCCAGCTTTCTCCAGTTTTCCTCCATCATCTCTTTACTCAGTGCTGCTCTTTTTCAATTATCTTTTTTTTATAATCCCGCCTTTTCCTCTTTTTCTTAGTGTCCCCTCTAGTCGTCTTTAAATCAATTCTTTTTTTTTAAACAAAACACTTCCAAATATCGTTTAGTATACCTTTAAGCAAACTGTCCTTTTTTCCACGTTTACTGGTTTTCTCATTTTCCTCTCCTCTTCCACTCCAGATTTTCTGCTTTTTCTTCGGTCCTGCCCCCCGTCCGGTCTGTGCAGCGTATTTTTCCCTTTGAAGTGCCGTACTCTTTTCTGTTCTTTTTGTGTTCACGCCCCGGCACTACACGCTGTCAACGCTCCTGGCAGCAGATAATGATCTCCCACTGCTTTTGTAATTGGCCAAATAAACACTTGACAACACTAGTCTAAAACAGACAAGTTATTTGGTTTTAATTAACATAGCAGGCCCTGTAATGGCTTCATTAAAAATGCGTTATTTCAGCTGCACGTTTGATTATATTGGAAACGGACATCTTGAGGGCTTGTGTTTATTTTCCCTTTCTTTTCTTTCATGGCTGAGCGTTGCTTAGTGTCCCCTCCTCTGTTATCAGTGTGTTTTATTCATTTGAATCAAGTGACTTACAATTGTGGTGTTTATTTTAAACTTTTAATTGCTAATCGTGTGATTTTTTTTTTTTTTTTTTTTTCTTTTTTCTTTTCTTTTTTTTATAACTGTGTTAAAATCTGCCATTTCATATCAACAAATACACAGGGTTGATATGAGCCTGATATTTTGTCACATGATTTTTCATAAGGAAAGGGAGATAAAATATTAAAGATTGCCCAAAAGCACCATCTGTCTTTTTGTTTGGATCCAGTTTTAAAATTAAGCTTTCTAATTCAGAGCCCCGAAGTTATTATCTTATCTCTTCCTAATTAACTTCAGGCAAACAGAGGTTGCACCAGCTCTTATTCTGCTGATTTCTGTGCTTCACACAGTTAATTTATTTTATTTATTTTTTTCTAAATGCTAATTTAGTCAAATGAAAATCTTCACAGAGTAATTTCATCTGTTAAACAGTCTCTTCATTTTGATGACTGATTTGATCGGCTGATGAGAATGATATTGACTCAAGGTTAAGAAAAACCCCAAAGTTTAGAGCTAGATTGTGTGTCTTATGTATATATGCGTGTATGTTTGTATGTATGGCTGTGTAGGCAGAAGAGTAGAGAATATGGCTTAGGCAGAGCAGAAGAAAAACAACAGCTTTGTTTGTTGACAGATGCCTCCATGCTTATGGTCTGTTAATTGGATAACAATGTAAACAAACACCGATGGTGCCCGTCTCCTGTGTCAGTGTGGCATCTTGTTTCTCTACTTTCTTTTTGCGAGTCAGATGCTGCTCTCTCTCCCCGTCATTTCTCCCCGGTGCACCAACCCTCGTCCCCGATTTCTCTCTGAAAACGTGCTTATACGCACACACTCGTCTTTAGCCCGCAGACACGCGTTTGTGAGCCCACCTGCTCCACCTCAAAGCCTCATTACTCCTACCTGATGCTGCGGTGTCACGACAGCCTGTCGGGTTCATTAGCATGGCAGCCATTCGTGATGCACCAGTTCTGAGGAGGGAAGAGGAGCAGAGCAGCCCTGTTGGTTTTTTTTCTTCTCTAGTGACGGGATAGAATATGTTTGCAGCAAGAAAGCACAAACACACAAACACACAAACACACACACCCTGAAAACCCACAAGCTTTCTTCAGGGCAAAACCTCTCCAGCACCCACTCTGCCTATGAACCAGGGCACATTTGACCAGGTTGGGCGACCCCTCCCTGCCTGCCCCAGGCTCCCCAGAACCCCACTGAGAAGTCGAGGGTTGAACTGACACATTGAAGTGATGACAAAATGATGGAGAAAAGAAAAACGGTGGAGTCAAAGATCCCAGCTTGCACATGGTGTGACATTTCCAATCACATCACCTCCTGTGGGAGATGGAAAGGTTATCTGATGCTGATATGTCCTCCTAATTCATTTGCCCTCTTTTTCTCTTTTCTCACCCTTTACTCTGAGTCCAAATCCCTCTGGATAGGAAAAATATATTAAAGACAAGTTAAAATTAGAAGAGTGGAATTTCTTTAATTGTATTAATGTTTGTTTATTTATTTATTTTTTTATAATAAGAATATGAAAGAGGTTCTCTTTTAGAAATATCTCAGTAAAGACGTTTAGAAAAAAACTAAGAAGCATAATGAGACTGTTTGTCTATAGAAGGCGACTGTATGTGAAGTTGTGGTTCAGTTCATGGTCAGAGGTCACATTTTGTTTCCCAACACGAGTGTGTGTGTGTGTGTGTGTGTGTGTGTGTGTGTGTGTGTGTGTGTGTGTGTGTGTGTGTGTGTGTGTGTGTGTGTGTGTGTGTGTGTGTGTGTGTGTGTGTGTGTGTGTGTGTGTGTGTGTGTGTGTGTGTGTGTGTGTGTGTGTGTGTGTGTGTGTGTGTGTGACCTGCCTCTTTGCTTGTTGGGAGGCCAACCTTTATGGCTCTTGGCTTGTCCTCTGACCTATACAGCAGGTACAGGGAGCTGGCTAATTATCCCACTATGAGGTTAGAATAGGATTCCTAATCAGAGGGCCTGATGCAGCAGTCATCAGATAAGCCCTGGACACATCTCGGTGTCACACCACCTCGCCCATTCAGCCCAGGTGTTAGATTGGCCTGATGTAACACAACCCCTCCAGCGATTAGCTCACATAAGCTAAGAGGCCCACAGGGGTGGTGGGTGTCAGGGAGAGTCAGATTGTTCTGTTTTGAAAAACACGGGTCAGACCCCCTTCATGTCAGCTAACCTGATCAGCCACATTGTGGGTGGCAAAGCTTTATTTCTCTCCGTTTGAACAATTGCTGTCGTGTAGAGTTTTCAGCAGAGGTAAATGTTTCTGTCCTTTACATGTCAAGCGATGAGCTGAAATTAGTCACTATCAGTCATTAAAGTCAGAGCAGTCTTCTTAAAACTCTGCTTCTCACACACTCTCGTCCTGCAACCGTCATCAGTTTACTCTGGACCGGAGCCTTTTTAAGAAAACAAACCACATGCTCCTCTTAGGGGAGCAAAACTCTTCTTGCTCACGTTACTCCTTAGCGCCCCCCACCCCCCCCCCCAATTTAAACATTATGTTAAAATAATACACACATTTCATTTTCTTGTGAAAACAGACACGCGCATTAAATGAGAGCATCACTCAAGCTCCACTGCTCTCCCGTCTGAATCGCGGGTGAAACGTGGCGAGACTGAATGGGAATCCTGAGGAGGCGTTTTAGTCTGATTGTCCACTTCTGAGGTGCAGCGTGGCTCAGTGTCGGAACGGTTTCGAATCAAATTTGTACAACTTCATTTTTTTTTTTCATGTTTTATAAATTGCATTGTAAGGTGCAAACTTATCATGTAATATGTGGGTTTTATTTTGAGATGCAGCCAGCTGTGATCGGTATTCTGCACACATTTTACTGATCAACTGTCAATGAAATGGTTTGGTGCAGTTCTTCGGTCACGCTTTTCTAACGTTCTTGTTTCTTCCCAGATCACCCAGTTGGACCCGGGGTCGAACCTGCTGGAGGCCAAGCTGTTTCCTCAGGAGACTCTCTTCTTGGAGGCTAAAGAATAGGAACTGGCCCTCTGATAGCTGAGAGCATCCACTGACAGACTGATTTACCGGCTGGACGCACACTAGTCAACGAGCATGGCCCCCCTCACCTCAGTCTGGGCCTCCAGTATACACACACACACACACACACACACACACACACACACACACTGGCATGCACATCCAGTGACACATAAGTGCAAGTAAGCTTCTCTGCCCTCGGCCCGATGGTGGCACACGAATGCCTGATGTACAAGTGTTGCACAGAGCAGCCGAGACACTATCACAAGCACACAGCCAAACATTCACCTCCCCGAACCCCCTCCAAGTCTCTCGACTTTAACACACTTCACAAGTCAACGTTACCAGACTCCTGCGTCATGATTCTCTCTCACAACACAACACCAGGACAAAAGCAGCAACAAGAGACTGAGCAGACAAATCTGTCACAGAAAGGAAAAAAAATAAAATAATTAAAGGAAAAAAAAAAAAGATAAGGACTTCTTCCCGTTTCCTCATTTAACACATCAAGGTTCCTTTTTTTTTTTTTTTTTTTAGAACATGGTTTTTGTGTTTGAAATAAAAAAAAAAAAAATAAATACTGAAAAATGTAAAAAACAAAATTTAAAGAAGTTCTGTTGCCCTGTGAAGGCTGGCTGTCTCATATCCACCTGTATCTATCCCCTTTCCCGAAGTCTGCTTTCTTACCCCTGCCCGTCCTCGCCTCCTGCACCCCTCCGTCCGCTATCGTCCGCGTGGACTGGACTTGATGGGACGCCCATTCAACGTCATCACTCGCCCCCCCGCAGGTCTCGCACCCCCTGGTTGTAACATCCACTGCTCCACAAGCCAATAGATTGCTCCGTTTTCTTTTTCCTTTTTTTTTTCTTTTTCTTTTCTTGATCCTTTTTAAGTTTGATGCTGTATTAGTTTTAGTTTGATATACATTATATAAAATATATGAATATGAACATCCATTTGTCTCGCCCGGAAATCTGTTGAAACTTGTCGCTCACTTACATACTCATCTTTTCTTTCTTCATACCATTTAAACCTTGAATCTCTTTTCTTAAAAAAGTTGTACAAAAGGGCACAAAACCCTTAATTTCAGGGGTTTCTGAGTTCATACATTGGAAATATATAATTTTATATTCAAAATAAATTAATATCTTATCATTTCTTATTTAATGGAACCCCTGTTGTGGGAGTATTTTTAAATGATCCATCTTCTGCTCGCATCCATGTTGTCCAGGGTTTGGACGCCACGCAAACACTTGTGGTTTTTGTTTAATTTAGTTTTTGTCCTTATATACCAAAGTTTGGATTCGCATTAGAACGTCTCTGTTGCCACAAACAGCCCTTTAGCTTACTCTGCTTAACCAATGATTTAATATCCTCACTCTTTCACACCACCTGGTGAAATCAGCCACATAATTTTGTGCCTCCAGCAAGGAGAGATCACAAAGGCTTAGCCCTCCATCTGCAGCAGGGCCTCTCTGTCAGCTAAAGGCGAAGTTTGAGAGCCCCAGCAGGGAGAGCGCGTCAACAAACTTCCGCCGGCAAAACGACGCTGCCTGGTCGTAAATCCTCACGTCTGGGTTATACGGGCACATATGTACCGACACGGAGCAGGAGTCCACCTGGACACGTGTTCTTGGACACTGAATCTCTGTTTGGGAGTCCTAAAAACAAAAACGCCACACATTTCGGTTACGGGAGGTTATATTTGCACTACACTAAACATCTTTATTGCACTCTGTGTGTAAAGAGGATAACACATGAACGTGTTTTAGAGACATTAAACACTTCTCATGCAAAAATAAAAAAATAAAAAAATATTCAGACATGGAGAGAGTTTGGGTTTTTAATCTTAAAGTTTACTTCAACACTCAACATCTTCAGCTTTACTGTGAAAATGGCTTTAATTGCATTAATGAGTCATAATACGATGAAATTCATGACATACCTGTCTTGAAAGACATTATTTTAAAAGTAATGATTATAAATACGCTGCATGTACACTCAAATTTGAAATTTTTTATTTGACATTAAAACTGATTCAAATCAGTTATGAAAGTGAAATAGTTTGATCTGATTTAGCAAAATGACTTTTTGTATATTTAATATTTATCAAATAATTCCTGTGTAAAGCTAAAATATCAAATCCTATTTACATGTCAGGCTGGTTTCAGTCAGGAGATCTGCAGGTTTCAGCTTTAATTCCTTTGGTGAAACGACGCCACGGACGAGTCATGGATAAATATTTCATCCAACGGTATCACAATTTTCAATGGTCTTTCACAATCTCTTGCACAAATAAGTTACACAAGTGATCCATAACATCCCACGAGCGTCGTGGAGTGTGACTGTATTCGTCAGTTTCTCCGCGGCTGTCTGGTTTCTCACGCGAGGAATGAATCGCCCTAATGCATTCAGTCAGCCACACTTCCCGGGGTTTGGCCAGACAAGAAATGATGCCTCAGGCTCGAGCAGGGCAACGGCAAGAAAGCCCTTCAGAATGAACTCGCTCTCCTTTTTGGGTTCATCTGAAAACTTCGTTTGTGCTGATATTTCTCAACGAATACGACTGCATGAACAATGTTCATCCAAGGTTAAGTGAGTGTTTCTAGTTAAATTAGTGTAATTAAACCTGATTTCCAAAGGAATTTGGTTGGATTTCTTTTTTTCCCTTTTTTTTCTTTTGCATACTTTTGCAAAATATTACAATTCTCAAAACTAAAATGATCTAAAAGAAAGGTTTACGCACTTTGCATCATTAGTTGGGAGCACCAGAACCGTTGGCGGCTGTCACAGAGCTAAAATAGGTTTTAAAAGCTGTAAGAACCTTTTTCTGCTGTTCTTCCTGCAAAAAGGCTTCTGGTTCTCCGAGATTCTTCAGCCATGTTTCAAGCGCTCGTTTGGGATCTGTCCACAGATTTTTGAAGTCAGGGAGCCGTGACCTCTGGCTCGCTCCTCTTGTGCTCCTGTGTGTTTGATTATTTGTTGGGGTTTTTTCTACAATACTTTTCTGGAATATAATGTTATGCCTATTTTTCCCCAGTGAAATACTCCTCATGCTGCTGTCTGCAACACGAGCCAAAATCATGATTGATGCATCTCCACGATCAACAGTTGGAGATGGGGGTTTTTGTTGTCTTTTGGTCTCAACCTGACCTCTAACTTTACTTGTTACTGTCATGTCATACTACCATTACGATCGGAGGAAACTGCTACCGGAAATCATTTGCTTTCTTCTTGTGCCGCTTTGCTGGTTTGCGGACATGCGCTCGTTTAATTATCAGGTTGTTGGGCAGTTGCTCAGAGTTGCCGGGGCTGATGATGGTTGAGGTAAAAGCTCGAGTAGTTACAGTATACATGAAACATTAAATCTTTACCGCCTGTCCTGAGACCCTGGGAAAAGTTAACATTTCTTGGAGTTCCCAAAGGTTTTGTATGATTATCCCTAATTGTTGCGACAACTTTAAAATTGGTTGAAAAATCAAAATAGACTATACACTAACCTTGATTACGTTATTGAAATTGTTTTTCATTTTTTTATCTCCATGCCATTTTCCATTCACCAAATTAGCAGCAGAAACTAAAATATTGTCAATGAGGGTGTGGCAGAGTCGAGGAAAATATTCATATTTCCATGTGAATGTGGATGTTTGATCTTTGAGGCAACATGGGTGACGGAACATTATTCTGCTACATAAGATGCTTGAATAAGGCACAACACAAGCAAAATACAAGGGCCCAAGTTAATATTCCAGAGGATTTTGAAAACCTTGAAAAAAAAAAAAAAAAGACTTTGTCCTCAAAGACATCGTCTTTCCTTCTGTGTGTGTTGGTGTTGGAGGAAAATATAAATGTCCCCCAATCCCACCGAACTGGACCTTTAAAAGTCCATGAAGAGTCCTTCAAAGTGACCAGTGAAACAAGGAGCTTCTTTAAGTTCAGGAGAAATGCTGAACTTCCTTAAAGATGTAAGGGCAAACGTCAAATGTCCTTGAATGGCATTTGTTAGATTAAAGGTGCCTGTAGATGTCTGAGTGTGCAGCAGACGTGTGCGTGATAGCTGTGTGGACACGTGCAGCTGGGGGCGAGGGTGAGTTCAGGAGAAGGTGAGGAGCTTGGTGAGCGTGAAGCTCGGTGTGTTTATGAAAGAGACAGGTGCATCTCTGCTCGTCTGTCAGAGTGCATATTCCTCAGGGAGCAGCGCGCATAGTGCAGCTCCTCTCAACTGTGAGATTACAGTTTCTATCAAGCAGCTTTCCAAATGAAATGTGCACGAGCATGTTCACTTATTCCACTACAGCTGATGATGGTGATGTAGTCGGAAATGCCAGTGAGACATAATGATATTCCTCTCTTATACGTGACCAAACTTGTCACGAGTCATTTCTGTTGCGCTGGCAGAAGTCATCAGGTTTCATTACTGTACGATGGGAAAGACGTTTGACTGGTGTGTGACAGGGTTTATCATATATTTACGAATTATTGACTAATATATATTAGAAATGTTTGTTTGTTTGAGCTGTCTGGTGTGGCTTTTTAATGGGGAGGAAATTAAGTTGTTAGCCGTTTTCTTGAACATTGTACTCAGACTTTTGATGGATGTCTCAATCAGAGACTCTGGGATCACCCCTCAAATCAGACATACGAGAGCCCCCCCCCCCCCCCCCCCCCCCCCCCCCCCAGAATCAAGACAGCAGCATCAGGTTGCTGACTGGATTCTGTGATCACAAAAGAGGAAAGCGTCCGTGATGTTTAACCAGCTCCGCCGGGGTCAAGAATGCAGCTCAGTGTCGAGGCAGCAAAAAATTCCTGAGTGATGTCTCCTCCCTCCTTTTGAAGTGGGACCCACAGCGATCTCAGAGCATGGCAGCTCCTTGAATCACAGGAGCTTCGCACATAGCCCAGACTGTCCTAACCTGGAGGGTCACCCCAAGTTTACTTTCTCAGAGTTGTGGGCCCTGCCCAAAGAAACAGAATCTATGCAGCTTAAACTGTTGGGTGGGAACAAAAGGAGGGTCATCGCTGCCTCCCCGTCTCCTTCTCTTCACTGTTCTGTTTGTCAATGACACAATGGACCTGGTGAGACTTTGATTTTTATCTCCAAAACACAAAACACAGTTTTTTTGCACTCATGTAACAAATCTTATTAGGTTTGGCTTTAAAATAGCTCAAAACTCTTAAAAAGCTTAGATGTCTGGACATGGACTTTTTTTTTCAGTGTTCTAACTAACTGGGGGGCAAAAAGACAGCAGCAAGTGGTTTCTGTCCTCTAGTTAAGTGGTTCATTTATGAGCTATTCTGTTACAGTTTAGATGTTAGTTTTTGTCAACTGAGTAAAGCCATGTTAAAAAAAAAAATACAACAAAAAACCAGATTGGTGACTTTCTTAAAACACCAAAGATTTTAGTGAGAGGCCTCACTGCTCACACTACTTAGACCATCTTAAAAAAAAAAAATACATTTGCCACATGCACGCCTACTGTACAGGCTTTGCAAAATAAGCTTTTGTGATTTCATCTTTAATATATATTCAAATGCTTCTATTTTTTTCCATCTTGATTTTTGTTTTCTGAGCACGTTTTAAGTTGTCATAAGACTTTTAGTGATAATTGATCATGATTTTGCTGCTGCAAAGAGGATATTCGTAACCTAACAGAATATTCACGTCATTAACCTTTATCACTGATAATGACGGTTTTGTACTCTGCTCTATAGGGTTTTCATCTGCACTTTTTGCTGCCTCCATCTGTGCATAAAGTAGCATATTGTGTCAAAGCTGCCATTATGTTTGAAGCAATCTGGCTTGTCAGTGTTGCTCGTATGTGATGAAACACACAAGGAAGTACAAATGTGTTCGTTTGTCATCGGTGTTGATAAATTAATCAGTTTGGATTTTAGACTGATTCCAAACAAGCAAAACTTCTTTTTTCTCTTTTAACATTGTCAATTAAATGGCATGAATGGGCGAGGACAGGATCCAGTAATGCTACCACCTGCTCTGATTAAAATCCTTTTTGAATTCAACTCCCATTATTTGTTGTTTTTTTTTTTTATTAACCATAACTGAGCTGGTTTCCGTTTTCACCTCTGGAAAATACGCATTTTGCAAACATATTTTTATTTATTTTTTTCTAAAATGTATGATTTGATGAACGTCATCAGCCTTATAAGTCTAAGGTGAGCAACGTATTAGGATCAGCCAGCCCGCTGATAAAAACCTAATAGAGGCCAGAATTAATGTTATCAATACTATGTTGTATATACCTTCATTTATAAATTGCAAAAATGGCATACTCTTACCTCTGTAGGATATATATATATATAGTTAAGTTAATATTGACTCGCACCTTCCGGCCTGTCTCCGCAGCTCTCATGAAAACCTCTGGTATTCGGATTATCAGCCGCATGGGATAAAGCATTAAATGGACCGGTGGGGTCCTGAATGAGTGCGGCGGCGTGAAGGGGAGTAATTACAGCTTCATATTAATTGTGTTTTTTCCTCTTTCTTTCTCTCTCTCTCCCTGTCTCTCTCTCTCTCTCTCTCTTTCTGTGGGCGCGCGCTCTCTCTCACGCACACACTGGTAACATCTAGGAAGGCCAAGTCTTTGTGCTGAACACTTCAAGTTTCAAAAACAAGGCCAATTGAAGCGGCGCAGCTCAAAGCCGGCACCATTGTAGGCGAACACATTGAGTTTTGATTGGGGACAATGGTGTTTCTCAAATTTCTTGCAAAAAGAAAGCCATACTCCATCTGTGATCTCAATGAGCGCCTATTCATGAGCTGCCTCCTTTTCTGAGCCATTCGTTGGTGGAGAAAAGGAGGCAGATGTGGAGGGATAGAGCAGGGGAGAGTACATTTTAATTGGCTGCAGTGTGTGGGTCTGTCTGTCCTTTTTCTCTCCTGCTTACACACACACACACACACACACACACACACACACACACACACACACACACACACACACACACACACGCTGGAGTTATATGCCACCTTGGTCTGTGCAGAATGGAGAGCGAAAGAGCCCAATAATCTCGCCGTGTTGATGAATACTTGTAGCCCATTCATTAAACAAAGATAATCCCTGCCAACTTACCTCGGGGGCAAAGAAAAAAAACTATTTTTTGTTCAGTGTGTGTGTGTGTGTGTGTGTGTGTGTGTGTGTGTGTGTGTGTGTGTGTGTGTGTGTGATGTGTAATAGAGTGAAAGTGAGAGAGAGAGAGATTGCCTGAGAGCTGGCCAATAGCTTTGGCAGAGAGGGACCCTTCAAATCTTTGAAATATTCATACGCCACGGCGGGGTTATCCCCCCATTACAAATAAGTGTTATTCTAGCGGCTGAAGACTGATGCTTGAGAGACCTCTGTCTGCCTCTTCAGCTCAAGTGCCTCTTCAGCACATGGCCCAGCAGCCAGTCCTGCGGAAATTTGGCCGATATGTTTGTCTTTGACTTTTGCAGGCTGGCTTTTGCATACTAAATCAATCACAGTTTGTCCTTTTGGATTTCAGAGCCTCTTCTGACCCGATTCGGTGATTTGCTATGACAAGCTTTTTACAGTGATTTTATTTCCTCATATTTTCTTCTATATTCTATATATTCTAGACTATCAACAATTTTTCCTCCCAAATAATCAGAGTCTAAGCAAAATGTGTACGCTTTGTATTTATTTTAAATGCGTACAATTACTTATAATGTGAAAGACAAATCTCCTCTAAGATCTATTTTTTTGCCTTTTCTTCTCATGATAATTAAAGTGCATCTTAAATGGTCTGCTGATATGACTTTATATCAACTGTAAGGCTGGTAAAACGTCCCCAGCCTCCAGGGTGAGTCCCGGCCTCGCCGCTCCCCCGGCTCTGCCTTTAAAGGAATGCATTTATCCTGATCCATTTCCACGGCGCAGTGGAGCTGGTGTGAAGTGGCAGGTTAACAGCCTCTTGTCTGTAAGGCCGAGGCCTACCCGGTGTGCCCGTCAAGCGTGTAAATACTTGAGTGAAAAACCCCCGTGCACCTCTTTTCTCCGCGGCCCCTTGTCTAACTGCTACTCTAACCTCTCCCTCTGCGTGACGGAGGCGGCCGCTGCAGCGGCAGAGGGCGGGCAGGGGATCCGGGGCCCATGCGGGCCGCAGGCGGGACAGCGGCAGCGGGAGAGACCGCTAGAAAGCCGCACCGGGGGTGCAGGGGCAGCGGAAACATGCTGCTACATATGTTGGGTCAAGTATGCTTTTGTTGTGATCTTAGAAGGTTGTTAAAACCTATTCGTGTGTAGCCTTATACTGAAATAAAAGCGGGGTGTCCCCCCTCCGATCTATAGTGAGGTGCATGGCTGGAGGAATGTCGGATTTTAGAAGTGCTCACAGTGGCTTTAATTTCGCACCGGTCATTTTTAATTGGACCATGAGGGACAATAATGAACTCCATCCCAATAATTTTCCATTAAGAAAAAAGAACCATTAGAATTATAATTTCATTTTCCACTCGAAGCTCTTAAGTTATTTGCTTAGATATAAAAGCATATAGATCTAAAGTTATTGTTATAAACGGTGAGAAAGGTGCGCATTAGATGACAGAAATCATGTACGTTCCCTTTTGTTTGGTCTTCACCAAGTAATCGCACTAATGAAAATTGCTGCCCTTAAAAAAAGAAAAAAAAAAAGAAGAAAATCTAAATCTTTCATCTCTCCAGTGAGAGACGGGCCTTTTCTCGTGTTTGCAACTATCACTTTCATGGAGAACGTGCAGTTTTCAGCCGAGCTAGATCATCGCCCGTGCAGATAATTACTTTGAATGTCAAAAAGATGTAGTTTTAATATCGTCTCTATTAGCCTGTTGGCTAGGTAATTAAGGTGCAGATGACAGCAGTGAGGGAAACAGATGGCATTTGCTTACAGTGATTCAGAAAGTAAACAATGAGCTGGGGAGGGGAGAGGCAGGGCTGCACACTCGCTGCTGCAGCTCCTCTTAACTTCACCAAGGCTCTTGTCATCCTCCAAGATGCATGCGATTGTTGAGCAAAGAAAACATCTGTAGCCATCCTTTTTTTTGGTTTTCCTTTTTAAATGTGAATTCGAGTAGCTGCGTGAATTTATCTCCTGAAAGAGCAAATGAGGGAGCAGGTGGCTGCCGCGCGTTGCCCTTTTGTGGCTCCGCGCGTCGCGGACTTCTTGAATCTCCCCGAGCATCGTGGCATTACTGCTTGTTGGTTAATGAGAGGACACAAAAATTGTAAAAATTGCGAAAAAAAAGAGAAAAAGAAAAAGAAAAAAAGTCTGTCTATTCTACTTAATTCTCGCTTACATAGTAACAGAGTATATAATTAAAGAAACCAGACAGATTCATGCTCCGTTTCTCAGGCACGCATGAACTAAACTATTCAACAGTTATTAATATGCTTTATATGTAGTTAATTCTGACTTAAAGCTTACGCCTGTTGTTATTAAGCTATTATAATTATCAGTACATCTTTAATGGTGTTGCGTGCAACTTGCGTTTTTCCTCCCACAAAGTTAATCATGGTTTCAGTTTCATTTAATCGATGACTACAGCTTGCACTCAGTATAAATAACGCCAAATGAAAACAAAAAAAAATAATGATAGGTATCGTGTTAAAATTATTATAAGTCTCAAAATATTATATTATGACATTGTTCAATTTTAAAACGGCAATTAACTCAGACAAGGGATACCTGACACTGTTCTAATAAACTGACTAATTACTTCAACGCAGAGCAAACAACTACTTTAATCTCACTAAGACCGTTTAAAACGTCTGAAACAGAGTAGCGCAGGAAATATGAAACTGGAAGTTATGATGAATAATTTTTAATGCGTTTAATTTAGGCCTATATATTAAAGGTTAAAACAAGCGAAACGTCTGTCAACAAAGGTTGACTGTTTGATTCATTCAACGAAAAGCATAATTTTATCATTTAATTTCGTCTGCTGTAGCTCATGAACCAAAGTTTTATGTATCTTTTCTCACACTGGCTGGATATTTGTTATACAGTTGTTGAAAAGCAGAGTAGCAGATTCTATGATCCGATCATTTGAACCGGTTAAACACGCCGCTGCTTCTCCTGCACTGAACCGTGAAATAACCATTTATCATTATCCGTAGCTTCACTTTTTTTTTCTCAGGCATAACGAATCTTTTCTTGAACCAACAAAATAAATGATACTTACCTTACAGATGAAATTACAGGCACGCGTCACCTATAAATGTAAATCTTAAATGTCTTTAATTTGCGGCACAGATTGTAGACGCGAGGAAGGGCGCTTCATATTTTAATAATCGCATCCCTAAATCTTACAGAGTATTTCTTGATAAATATGAGAGAAAAAAAACGGTATTGGAAAAAGTAATTTCCCTTCATTTTTATGGATTATAGTTGAATAATTAAGCGCTATAATAAAAAGCTGTTAAGCCCATCATAATTTATGGATGTCACACAAGTTATTGAAATCTATAAAACTATTTTGGGGGGAAATACACACTACATCTATTTGAGCTTGCTGGGAACTCCCTTCAAATTCTTAACACTTGATGTTTGGAAAAAGATCTCAGGTAGACACAGTTGAAGAAAAAAAAAAAAGAAGAGACAAGCCAATCAGATTCGTCCTTCTCCCTTTGGCCAATGACAGACGCCACATTGTTGTCAAATTTGTCTAAAGAAACCGTAGGAGCAACAATAGAGAGAGGAGAGAGGGGTCTGTATCTATTGACAATCTCTGGAGGAAGTTAGTGTCTCAGGCCGCTGTGAGTAACAACCTCAGCTCCTCCTGGAGCGTTTCAACTTGAAATCGAAGAGGAGTGATCGTTTCTCTCGCCTCCGACTCCTTTCGGATTTAAAGTCGTTTCTAGTCATATTTACGGCGTCTTCGACACACTGCTGGGACACTTTCGAAGAGTTTTGATCGTAGTGTTTTCTGATGTCTGTAAGTAGAAATCGCTGACTTCACCTGTTGCCCAGGGATGGTGAGGACCGCGGAGCAGAAGTTAGTTTAACAAAATCAGATCGTTGACTCGACGTTGATTTAACTGTTTCTACTGTCGCCGTATTTTTGGGGATCGCGGGCATGGATCTGAGACAAGAGCTCCCCACTGCCTCCTCCGCCTCTCAAGTTCACCCGGGGGCGGCGGCGGCCGCGGCCGCTGCCGCTTCAATCCCGGTGTCCATGGCCGGCAACCTGCTGCGCGGCCCTCCGCTTCTCCTGCGCACCGCAGACAAGTACCCGCGCACGCCTAAGTGTGCCCGCTGTAGGAACCACGGCGTGGTGTCCGCGCTGAAGGGCCACAAGCGCTACTGTCGATGGAAGGACTGCATGTGCGCCAAGTGCACCTTGATCGCAGAGAGGCAGCGGGTGATGGCGGCGCAGGTGGCGCTGCGGCGGCAGCAGGCACAGGAGGAGAACGAGGCCCGAGAGCTGCAGCTCCTCTACGGCACGGCGGAGGGACTGGCCCTGGCCGCCGCCAACGGCATCATCCCGCCGCGTCCCAGCTACGAAGTGTTCGGCTCCGTCAACAGCGAGAGCAACTCAGGTGAGTGGAGACTGAACCGTGAAAAAAAACCCTGCAAGATTCATCTGCCAACATCGTTAAACGGTATCAAAAACGTTTGCAACAAGTCAATTGCAGATGGAACCTCAAATTAAAAGATAGATGCATTTGGTGCTCTATTCTTTGGCATGCTCAGTCTAAAATGTGTGATGTTTGTGTAAACAGATTCAAGTATTCAGAAGTATGAGCTGTTCCCAAAGGGCCACCTGTCCGGATCCTCCACCCCGCAGCAGTCTGTGGGGAAGCTGGCGTCCGCCGAGAGCGACTCCGCCCCGGGCCTCTCCTCCCCAGACGGCCGGCATGGAGGGGGCTCAGGCTCGGAGAACGGCGACAGTGAATCCGTCAGCTCCCCGGTGTCCAAGCCTTTAAAAGACGGAGAAGAAACCCCTGGATCTGTCAGCTCCCTTGCCTCGGATTCCGGTTCCGAGACCGACAAAGACGAACAGGAGCCGTCCCCTTCCTCCGCGGCCTCCCGGCACATGAACGCCATCGACATCTTGACCCGGGTATTTCCCAGCCACAAGCGCAGCGTGCTGGAGCTGGTTCTGCAGGGCTGCGGCAAAGACGTGGTGCAGGCCATCGAGCAGATCCTCAACAACAGCGGCGCGCAGGCCTCCAGCAAAACCGGGCCGGAGGAGACGTGGACGGCGGAGAGAATGCTCCAAAATGCGCAGCAGCCTCCGCCGGCGTCCTCGGCCACGACCGCCCTCACAAGGCCCATGCTCCCCGGAGCCATGACGCTGAGTAACCGCTCTGCGTTTTCTCCACTTCAGCCCAACGCCCCGCACTTCGGCGCAGACCCCAGCACCTATCCACTGGGCACCCACCTGGGACTGAACCCGCTGCGGCTGGCCTACTCTGCGCACAGCCGCGGACTGGCTTTCATGACCCCCTACTCCACCACCGGCCTCATGCCCACCCTGGGCTTCAGACCTCCGATGGACTACGCGTTTAGCGACCTAATAAGGGACAGGACAATGTTGCACAAGGAGCAGAGCTACGCCAGCGGCCTGTACGGACCTCTGGTAAACAACACGCCGGACAAACCGTGAGGCTGCAGCTGCCTGACCACAGAGACGCATTACGTGTATTTGTAGCAGCAAGTGTTGAAAATGTGTGATGTCTTTTGGCTACACTCTACTGTACATAAACGACAAAACTTACTTATGTTTAACTTTAAGAATAATTTTATATGTTAGACTGCAAAACGTCCTCCATTTATGACCTTTGATTTACCAGCAGTAAAAAGAAAGTAAAATCCAACATATTTATAGTGTCCAAATTAAGTCCCGATCAAGCTGGGAAAGTGTGGGGGAAATAATTCAGCATATTCATGAATTTTATTGCAGATTTTATGTAAAATCTGTGCGAAGAAATTATTTATCTAAGGCGTTTGACTTTTAAAATCCTGTCAAATTTTACAGCTGGTTGATAAAACTGAAGTGTTTTGGGATTTTAGGCCTAAACGGAGCAGAATTAAGTTATTGAACCAAGTAGCTTCCTGCTGTAAAACAAATGTGTACATTTCTTTCACCCCCCCCCCCCCCCCCCCCCCGTGTATCATTTCAGCTATCTCACTTTTTTCCTTTTAGTTTGCTTCCAAAAGTCTGTATTATATATTGCATTTGGTCATATGAAATACTATGGTATATTTAACTTCTCATTTATCCGTTAGTCAGCTCAAACATTTTGTGGCAAAGTGATGGACCAAGCAAGTTCCTGTTCAAATGTTGCAAGCGGTGTCACATTGTATGAACATACTGGAAATAAATATTATTAAAAAAAAATGAAAATGCGTTATTATTTCTGGTGTTTTAACAACAGATTTTTATCCAAAACCTTTTCATTTGTAAAGTGGTAGACCAAAAAGTAAAAGAAGTCTGTTCAGATACCTTCACATTTTTCTGACCTCTGAAAAGTAAACAGAAAGTATAATAAAGACAGATGAAATGGAGTGTAAGACTTTATTTTTTTCACCAGCTGATACACTTTTATAACCAGCAAGATGACTAGACTCACAGTTTCAGATACACTCTGCTTTTTTTTCTTTTTAAAAAAAATTAAATCCAGTTGCAGACTATTAAAAAAAAATAGTACTTTTCCTGAAGAATGGAAGAAAAAAATAAAATGCAATTACCAGGAAAATGCTGTAACAATCTTATACCAATTATGCCAACCAAAGGAAATTTATTTTTGTTTAATTTAACCACAAAATATTAAAAAAACGTCTATTATAAGGTATTGTTAAATCCTGCTATAGTTACGACCAAGAAGAAGAAAAACTTAGTTTCTTGAAAGAAATAGCCTACTAATCATTCTCTGTAACCCCTGACATGACGTTTAAAAGTTTACTCCTGATTTTTTTCCTTTTTCTTTTTTAATACTAAAGTCTGACTGGACATGCAGATTCTCTTCTTTTTTCAGTCTATTGAGATCTGGAAGCTTTTTTTCCTTCAGCCATTCCTGGAATTTCTGAGCAGCCGCACAGAGCTGCTGATTTCCAAAGAACAGCACCGCCACCTACTGGTCATTTTACGCCAGTGTCAAGTCATTTTCACGAGTGCAGCTGCAAACTGGAATCGCACAAACGCTTAGTGGGGACCTCTAGTGGCAGAGCTGCAGAAGCAGGTGTGTCTGATCAAACCCAAATGAGCAAACACCAAAAACTCCACGGCACAAGTGGGAGTACTCTGGGTTTTTATGTTGAATGTTGTTCTCCGCTATTCTTTCAAAATAGTTCTGTTGGACAAATATAAAAACTGCAATACTATTTTGAAAGCAGACAACTTAAACGAGGTATGTTTCATCTGTTATTATGCATTCATCTAAATGATGCATCTCTTTCGTGGTTTAGGGATGCTATTTTGTTAGGATACAGTCACCTGTCTTCCTCCACTGAGACAAACGAGCGCAACAAAAATCTATTTTTATTCCACAAATGAAAGCATGTATTAGTGGAGAGAGGCGTAGTGATAGAGTATTTGAGAAAATAAAAATCTTTTTTTTTTTTTTTTCACATCCTGGACGGAAGTGCAGGTGCAGTCCATGCTGCTGTGGCTGCAGAGGCGAGGAAGACCACAGCTGGCTCACTTCAGTTCAAAGACGTGTGACACAGACAGCACCACTAGATGACAGTCTTGTCTAAGGAATACCGTCTGCAGCGCGGATAACGCCACTGAACCCCACCTGTGTACATGTTGGGATATTTGTTCAAAGACAAGACCATGAGACACTGTGAATGATCATTTCTCACTTAACATCTGTAAAGGAATATATTTATGTAAAATCATCAGTTTCCATGTATTTCCTTTTTAGTTTCATATACATACATTCTAAAAGACCCTGAAAACAATACTACAGTATCAAGATAATTAGTTATCTAGTACACAAGAATATTGACAGATTATCAATCTTTCTTTTTGCAGTCTTTTTTTTATTAACAGCAAGACATTTACAAGAATGAAGCAGTAAACCAATAAAAACTAATAAAAGCCCTTAAAGGCATTTAAAAAACTGTCAGGATCTGCACGTTACAGCAGTGTCCCCTTCTGGACACCTGTGTCTTAAACACCTGATAAGACCCAGATTAACTTTGCTGCGTCTTAACTTAAATGATTTATGAAGGAACAGTCTTCATGTTCTTGTGTGTTCAGAACTGCATTTGCAGCAGCAATCACAAACTCCTAAACAACCTGTTTATATACAATTAGCTCCACAATTATTTGCATAATGACGGAGTTGTATGAATTTGTCTTCATACACCACCACAGTTGATTTGAAATAATAATAATAAAGGTCAAAATGTGATCAAAGTGAAGACTTTTGGCTTTAATATAAGATGTTAAAAAAATATGGCATTTACCGTTTGGAAATTACACCCATTTTAAGATCAAACGCCGTAGACATCGTCAAACTCCTCCCTGAAATTTGTTCTTCCAGGTCCTTTGCTGCCGCTGCTGCTATCATTCTGATACCAGTTTATCTGTTCAATGACTCGGATTTAAGAACACGTTTTTTTTTTCTGGCAAAATCAAATCTGACTTTCCTGTTCTTGAATGCTAACATCTGTCTGCACCTTGTTGTAAACCCTTACAGCATTTTGTATGTAGTGGATTATAGTTTTTATCTAAGAAAATCTCTAAATAAAAAAAAAAAAACTTCTGAAAATTTGTAATAAGCAGCAGCAAAAAGAAAACTTCAATGCATGTCTATAAATATTTTTATATTTATTTAATGAAAATCAAACTTAATGATAATAATGATCACATCTTGACTTTCTTGCATGTATACTTCACTATGTATGTATGTATGTATGTATGTATGTATGTATGTATGTATGTATGTATGTATGTATGTATGTATGTATGTATATATACATATATACATACATATATACTTCTGCATATAAATGCATATACATCTGTATATGAAAACTGTTGCCCATAAAGTTGGAATAATTTTGTTTTCAGAAACATTCCTCTTGTTATTAACAATCATTTCATGAGAAGATGTAAAGCATGTTTTATTCCAGCGTTCTGGGTAACAGTGTACATGTATATGTATAAGCAGATGTTGCCGTGCATCAGGTTGCATGCAGCAGCGTCAGATTGTAGAGGATTGAATGTGGCACCATAATTTCTGTGCTCTCTTCTCTGTATTCGCTAATGAATAATTAGACAAAAGCAGATAAATAGCCACAGGCTTCCAGAGCTGTGCTGAGAGAGAGAGACAGAAGGAAATCCATTTAGATTATTACTCCATACATAAAACCCATTTTCATTTTCAGAGCCGCAGTTTGGCTTACTGTCAGAATAACAAATAGATAACAGCAAAACAAACCAACACAGAGACAAAAAAAACAAAACAATTGTGCACATTGTTGAGGGAATTTAGTGTCTTGACTCTTACAGAGCAGTAAACTTACTGCCACACAGATAAACAAAATAAGAATTAAAGTTTTTTTTCCGCTATAGTATGCACTCAAACATTTTATAGCTTTGCTGGCTCACCAACATTGTTTCATCAGTGAGCAGCTGCGGATGAAAATAACTAAAAGCCCTGCTTGCATCAACACCAGCACAAACTGTTCCACAGCACCATAAAACCTACACACATTAGTTTAAGTCCGTCATTGTTAGTCCTTGGCCTTCTGACAATACAAGCAGACCATTTAGGTCTGCCATTCAAACTAAATAAGATGGAGTAATTTGGTTGATTTGTTTGGGAACATTTCCTACACACACATTCAAATACAAAAGGAAGTACATCCTTTTTCAACAATAAGGTTTTAGATATCAGGATATCAGGGCATAAACAAAATAAAAAAATACATCATCCGGTCATTATCAGGTCCTAAAACACAATCTGTTTAACCTAAGATGAACAACAGCATATAACACGTAGCACTGCTTTATAATTGGTTGACAAAAACAAATGTATAAGCAGAGTATTATTGAATTAAGCGTGAGCGTTTACTAAAGTACTGAAAAGTCAGTTCCAGGTCCAAAGGAGTGAAGTAACCTTATAAAGAAGAGAGGAACAACATCCCCGACTTTATAATGTTGCACAGCAAACCTTTAGTTCTAGTTAGGACGTCCACGTGCGGGTCCAGAAGCTGTTGAATCATTGGGGAGGTACTTGGTTTTCCACACACCTCTTCTTCATTTCTGCTTAGCTTTAGTTCAGTAAACGTGGACACAGTGTAATATGTCATCTGTCGTTGCTGAATGTTAAAACCTTAAATGTATAACATTTACAACACATTAAAGTGTTCATTCTTTGTTATATAACTGTATGTTCAGTCTCAGCTGAAATGAGAAGGGATTCCGATATCATGGAGAGTTCCTTCAAGAATCCTGCCATTTATAAGAGTTTCCTCCTTCCTCTTGTCTCGTTTACATGTCGAAACGTGTGTGTGTGTGTGTGTGTGTGTGTGTTTTCACTGTTGGCCCCCCTCTGTGTACGTCCATTTCAACAAACCATTCGGTGTTATTGATTTGGGAATCTTATTCCCATTTGTCTTTCATAAGCCCTGTCATTGTTCTGGCCGCTGCGCATCCACCCTCAACTTGACCCAACATGTCCAGATCCATCTCTCCATCATCAAATATTGACCCTTTTCAATCGTTCTATCAAGTCTTCCTTCTATTGAGAAGCGACGGCTCATCTGGGGACAAATGCTCAGTTGGGATGAAGAGGCTGCTGTTTTTTTGTTAATGTTAAAGGAATAATTCAGAGTCACATCAACCTTCTGTCTTTTACTAGATGGCAATGAGTTTAAACTTATTTTAGGGAACAAAACAACATGAACTGAAGCAGGTTTGAATTACAACAGAATATTTGTAGAATATAGCAAAATGGCCATTAACATCACTCCAAAGGGCAAATATTCAGAATAAGAAGAATGTCATTTTAAGCTTTTGATAAAACATGTCAATCTATTGTGACATTGGCCACTTGTCCTCTGGTCTAATGACTATTATGCTGCAACCATATTTACACACATTACCATCTAGTAATAGACCAAGCATTGATTGACTCTGGAATATTCCTTTAATGGAGTGAAAATCGGACAAAAAACAGATATAACAGTGATCCATATCTGCAATCAATATGTGCAAACCAAAATATCT
The DNA here is from genome assembly GCA_014839995.1 of Xenentodon cancila. Classification (NCBI taxonomy): domain Eukaryota; kingdom Metazoa; phylum Chordata; class Actinopteri; order Beloniformes; family Belonidae; genus Xenentodon; species Xenentodon cancila. Next base: position 15,468,132 of record CM026206.1, read on the forward strand.
TGTTCAGGGTTGCAGGGGGGCTGCAGCTTATCTCGCGAGTCAGCAGGTCGGAGGTGGGGTACAACCTGGACAGGCCGCCAGTCAATAGTCCCATTCACACAGCCAATTGGCTCTACCCTGTAATGCCTTAATTTTGTCCCGCTGGGCTGTGTGAACCGCATGCGAGATGGAATGGTGCAACATTTCATTCTGCATCTGCAAACTTTGTCACTTGACTGGGGGCACCAGCTAATGGTCAACTCCTGGTGCTTTATTTAACAACCTAGAGGGGACTCCTCCAGCTGAGACCGGGCCATCCCTCGGGAACCATCACATAGGAACCAGATTTTTCATTGCAGTATTTTTTTTTTTCAGCAATGCATTTTATCCAACACAGATAAAATAAAATAGTCAATGACTTGCAACATTAGGAACTTGTTGCTGACTGTGAATTACAAAGGAGAAGAAAGGGATAGCATGATGCCTTAATGCTTAGTGAAAGCACACACTGGAGAGGAATTATCCTGACTGGCTGGCATCACTGTGCATGCACAGCTGGAGAGTAGAGGTGAAATACAGTAGGGATCTCCAACGCATCTTTATACTCACATCACTGCACGATACCAGTATAAATGCAGGGCCACACCAGGATGAACCTAATATGCAACCCCATGAATACACATCTCATATGCATGTCTCATTTCTTTTGGTGTAATTTGATCAGCACAGATAATACAACTGGTTGCACTAATTTTTCTGTGTATCCTTTAAAAATTGTACTGTAATAACATCATACAATACATTAAATTGCCCTGCAGTGGACTTGAAACATGTCCACAGTGCATCCTGCCTGAAGCCTGAAGATGACAGGGATAGGCTGTAGAACGGATGCATAAAACCAAGATAATTATAAGTTTTATTTACTTTTACAATCTCACATAAGATGCTGGGCTTTTTTTTTTTTTTTTTTTTTTTAATTAAACAGCAGTATAATGTGGCTCTTTGTCACAGGGTTCTTGTCAAACCTGGAATGGTGGTGCTTTTATTGCCGGCCTTCCAAAGTACAAGAAATTACTAGTAAGATAAAGTGGGGGTGGGGGGAAGGGAGTTCAAGCAATCACAAGGAGTTCCTCAAATAACTCAGAAATAACATACAAAGATATTCACATGCGTTTCTGTGGTCAATACCTGCTGTGTTTTCATCTTCATCCTGAAGCAGACGGACTAGACAGGTCCCCTTCTTTTACACCATTAAGCCCCTCCTATTGGGCGTGACATTTCAATGAACAATAAATCATTATTTTATCGATACATTTTACACTTCACCATGTCACTATATTTTATAAAATAATACAATCATTATTTAAAACACACATTGCCACACACACACACACACACACACACACACACACACACACACACACACACACACACACACACACATATATATATATATATATATATATATATAAATAAAAAACCCCAAACAAACAATAATAAAAAAAAAAAAACCTATGCAGATCACGTGACAGGATGTTCAGGTGTGTTTAATATGATGGGCTCGAGCGCTCCATCTGCCCGCCCATTTCCGCATCGGACAACCCAGGACCAGAGGGACGCGCACCTTTTGTGAGGCACGTGATGTGTAAATGTAAGTGTTGTTACACCGTAACGCGACCAGGTGTGCACTAAAACCACGGAAATGGGTGAGAACGGATGAGTTTCAGTAACCTTAAATTTAGACGGATTTCAGGGTGTGTGTGCGTGCGTGTGCGCGCGCGCGAGCGAGCGTGCGTGCGTAACCCCCTGCCTGCCCCGTCACATCTTATGCATAGTGTAAGTTCCCATCCTTTGGATGCCCCCCCCCCCCCCCCCCCCCCCCCTTCCCCCACCACCACACACACACACACACACACACACACACACACACACACACACAAAAAGCCTTTATGTGGAACCACTCAAGGCTTATATATTAAGTTTTTAAGTCCAGAGCTTCTCCTGCAGCTCATCTTGGCCCTATTATTTGCCCCTCAGACTGTAAAATGTTAAAAATTAGCAACATAAAAATGTAAACAACCATATGGCAAGATAATTAGCAGCTGCCAGTGAGTTGTCTGCACCCTGCAAGTACGCAGATGGCCGATGCTACGTGTTCGCAGTGCTTTGGTTAACTCTGATGGTGTTAGAACCACAAATGGTACAGGATCCTTTTCTCTTCTCTCTTTATCAGGCAATTACACGACAACAAAAACGAACGCTGAATGAAAAAGACGAGCCTGAAAAAGATTAAGAGACAAAACAACAAAAAGCAAAACAACAGAAAAAAAGCCAGCATTGATCACTTTTGTTTTCTCGAGTTACAACAGTATTAATAAAGTCTGAAACAGGATCTGTGCTCATGGCTGGCGAGGAGCTTACAGAGAGAATTCGTATGAGTTTTAAGGATAAACGGACGTCAAGCTGTGCCGACACAGCATGAGCACACTTAATCTCCTGAAGTGCAGTGTCATTTAACTCTTCTGTGGCAGATAAGGTGTGCTGCAATGTGATAATGTGACGGTACCGGGCTCTTTTTTTTATTTCTATTTGCATATTGCGTGTGCAGACTTTGCACTTACTTTTGGTCGTACGGTAAGCATGAATGAAAGACCAGAGGAGGCGCTGCACATATTCTCGTCAAGCACGATTTCGTCTTTTAACATATATCAGAACGCAATCACACAAAGTTGTGTTTCCGTCCCTTCTGAGGCCATTGTGTTAACTTGCGTTTGCCTCCTCGGGAGTTCAACCAAACCAGCTGCTACTTCCCTCAACTCAGCCATTACACCAGGATTAAATCAAGTCTTCACCCACGCATTTAACTATTTGCATAATGAAGACTTACCTAAGGGAGGACAGTTCACGCCACGTGACCGAGGTAACAGATTTACGTTGTCGTGTGTAGCTGCAGCTCCGCTTGCACTTACACACCTTACATGCTTACGTGTACGAAGAGTCTGTTTGCATCTTTGTGCAGAGAGAAATGAGCCAGCGGATCACTTGAACACATAATTTCAACCACTGCATCCACGTACAGATGAATAGGTGGTAAATGGGCTCCTGTGTGTGAGAGTACCTGAGCTGTGAAGGATAACCCAAATGGGGCACAAAGAAGCAATAAAACTCAAGTGAGCCGGTCACGTCGCGGCTAAATCCCGCCGCAGCTGCACCTCAGCGCAACTGCTCCCAAGCTGATAAAGAAACTCGGCATCTCTCGAGCACCATCACAAACAGACACATCCAGTGACGAGGATATAATCAGGGTTTCCTCTGCAGGTTATGAATTTGTCTTTCTGAATGCTCTCATCATATATTGGATTTTTGTCTCAAACACCTAAATGATTACATGTATCATTAAAAGTTAGTCCCGGTTTTCCTTTACCGTGAAATATGATTTATAAAACGTAGATAAATAATTTCCAGGTAATACCGTCAGCTAGATGTAAATCTACGTGTGTTTATCGCCACACAACTGTCCAGAGTTTCTGTATTTACTGTATTGTATTCAGCTGGTTAACAACACTGTCGCGATTTAATTAACCTGCACCTGCACCTACCTGGGATTTAATGCACATTAAAAACATTTACAAATACTCGACTTGCTGGACTTGCAATGTGCTTATTGAAACTGAAAACACACACCTATGCACCCCCCCCCCCCCATATCATATACACATATGTGATATGCTAATGATTTCTGAACACACATTAAAATGATGCCAGCCTCTCCCAGAGCCCCCATTCTCGCTGTTCCTCATCAATGCTTTCTGCTGAAACGTACAATATGCAATATGCAGTTAATGAGTTGTTGAAGGCAGAGAATGGATCCCATTCTAGTCGTAATTGTGTAAGGTTTCCCAGGGGGTGAGTGTGTGTGTGTGTGTGTGTGTGTGTGTGTGTGTGTGTGTGTGTGTGTGTGTGTGTGCGCGCGCCCATACATGAACATTTCTGCATGTATGCTTCAGCAGTAATGTGCGTCCTTCTGTTCGCATCTATGCATGTGTGAGCCTCACACATACACGTGGGTGTGTTGATGAAAACACAAGTGTCTTTAATCTTCATTTGATGAATCCCACTATGAGCAGGAATGCTGAAAAGAGAGAACCCTATCACCCCATCGTACTGATAAAAGAAAGCCACGAGCTGCAGAACCGTCCGAAGGTGTCCTGTGGCTCCATGCAGCTGGAGCAAATGTTAAATAGCGAGTCATTCACCAGCCGGGAGTTGACGGTTTGATTTCCAGTCCTGTGATGTGTCAAAGTGTCCTGGGGCTAGACACCGAACCCCAATATGTTCGCTGAAGTGTGAGTATAGAGACAAAAGCACTGCTTACTTTATATAGCAGATACAGTAAGTAAGATACAGCATTTATGATGTATTCTGTATGTCTATATTGTGTGAGGTCTTTTGGTAAATGGGTGAATGAAAAAGGCATTTTAAAGCATTTATTGGTCTCAAACTGAGGACAAAAGTCACGAGCTCAACAAAGCAGATTCATATGTGAATTATAAGTGTGGAGGTTTTATAAGTCCTGTAAGGTTTGGCCTTACTGGATCAAGGAAATTTGGATACCAAGATCACCTTGGACTCTTTTCAATGTTCCACAAACTGATCATCCCTGAAAGCACTGGTGCACAATTTATTACTCTGTTGAAAGAGTCTCTTGCTTGTATGGAACCCTGTTAGGATAAATGGGTGTGTATTGTCTGCAGTGGTGTTTAGGGGTTGGTTTGTGTCAAAAAAACACTGGCAGGACTGCGACGACCAAACACTTTCTGCTTTCACGCCCTTTAGTTTACACATTGTAAATGAGAAATGAGATTCAGCTTCTTTCATTGCTCCATGCTCATCTACATAGGTGCCCTCAGTTGTGGATGGGGACTCATTCATTCACCATTATAACAGTTTTTAGTCATTTCTGGACCACATGGCCCTTCCCACCCAACCTGTCACTAGTTTTAACGTTGCTGCTGACTGTGCGACGTGTGTCTGCGTTCCTGCTATACATCAGGTCTCGTTTTAACATCCCTCCCTCCTCCTCCCACAAACGTACACACTGCATTGGCGAGTCAGAGTCTCAAATTACCATTTGACTTCTTCCAGGTCCTCTAAGCGAAGACAGTAGATGTGAAGGTTAACAGCACTGTTGGAACAACTTGGAGGTGTTCAGTCTCCACCAGGTGAAAAGTATTAATGTTCTGCAGCTAAGAGGGGACCAGTAAGTGAAGCATGAATTACTTTTCACCTCCAACACCCACTCAGTGTCAGACCTGTGAGATCAGACTGAGTCTCACAGATAACACTTTATATAAAGCAGAAACCAGGGTTTCTGAAACATGAACTACACAGCTCAGAAAAGGAGGTTTATGCCGGTTTGGTATTTATAATTAATTGTTATTATGGTCTGATTGTACCGCTATGCATGATATATACTACAAACATTTCTATTCCAGCCATGTATCAGCCACTTATAATGAAAGGTATCGGCCAATATTGCTTGATTTGCCATGAAATGACACATTCTGTCTTCTTATAATGATCTGCTATGGGTTGGTGATCCTTTCATTTTTCATGAAGTGGCATGATTGAATCAAACTCGCAGTTGCGTTTGGTTTATAACCAAATTCCTGCATAGAGGAGAACTTGCCGTCATCACTGTATTTGGTGCCATGTACATAATATAACTTTACAAAACAGGGGAAATGTTAAATATACGTACTGTGCATATCCATTTTAACAATGTCATTATTATATATCCCAAAAGTCTGTAGATTTGCTACTTATTGCATGTAAGTTAATGGGCAGCACGGTGGTTTAGTGGTTAGCACTGTTACCTCACAGCAAGAAGGTTCCCGGTTCAATTCCTGGCCCGGTGGGTCTTTCTGTGTGGAGTTTGCATGTTGTCCCTGTAATGCGTGGGTTCCCTCCGGGTACTCCGGCTTCCTCCCACAGTCCAAAAACATGCAGGGTAGGTTAATTGATCATCCTAAATTCTCCCTAGGTGTGAATGTGAGTGTAATTGGTTGTTTGTCTTGAATGTGGCCCTGGATAGACTGGCGACCTGTCCAGGGTGTACCCCTGCCTACTATGCGTCGGGATAGGCTCCGACAGACCCCAGTGACCCTGAAACGGATTAAGCGGGAATAGCTAATGGATGGATTGCATGTAAGTAACCTTTTTTCTTAACATTTTACCAAAACTTCATGAAAATGGCAAAAAACAGGGCCTCAAATAAAAGTTACATCTCACATTTGGAAGACAAATGGCACAATTTGTCAAAGTAAAGAAAAACAAAAAAATGCCTCCTCTCATCGCTTCCTAAAAACTTTTTCTTGATTTTAGAAAACAGCATAAGCCAAAATAGATATCTGTTTCCAGGCATTTTTTAATTTTAAAAAAATCTTATCTAGTAAGAGTACAACAAAGATAAAATGCTGTCATCTCTGTTTGGGATGGTTGGAGAACCATTCCAGCTAAAGCTGGAAAATGTGTGCTGCATCCTCACACCCAAATTCACATTTCTTCCAAGACATGACAGAAACAAAACCTACACAGTTTGTATGAAGCAGAAGTTGATCACTCTTTCCTTTTTGTGCTCTAGAAAACTTTCACTTTTATTGTCTATTGTATCTTAACCAAAGACTGTGTAAGAAGAGCTGGACAAACCCTCTGGGAAGAGTGCTTTTGAAGCCCCTTTTTCTTTGTGCTGCACAACACCACGTTGCAAAAGGATGGGAGCAGCAGGCCTGAGAAGCCGACTGGAACACGTCCACCTTATTTCGGTCGCTGTTAGCTTTTGTTTTTTTTTTTTTAAATCTTGAATGGCTTAGTTTATGTTAGCATATCTTTTATTAAAGGTGTAAGATTGTAGGTTAAAATATCCCAAAATAAATGAGAAACGGCAACCTAGAAACGGCAAGAGAATAAATGAAAAAAATGCCGTCATGTCAATAAAAATGGTGACCATGTATTTGACTGTTGAGATATCTACAGAGTTAGCGTGCTAAATCACGAGCTTTGGTCCACCCAGCCTCGTAATACCAGTGTCTGTCATGTGTGGCGGTAGCGAGCAACATAGCTGCCTCAGTACAACATGATTACACGAAGAAGTTGCATTTGTTGTGGGGATCAAGTACCAACCGTCTAACTTGCGCCTTCAGGCTCATGTGGAGCTAAAATCCGTTGCAGTTCCTCGACTGGACACTAGAGGCAGAAGCAAGTCAGTCTCCATTGACTCCCATGTTAAAATCTCCAACTTTAGAGCAGAAAAAAACATATTTACAGTTTGGTTAAAATAAAAAATAAAAAAAAAAACGTGTTTGTCTCAATTGTTTAATTTCACATCCATGACAACTCTGAGGCGGGTGAATTTTTTTTACCAAGCCAGGAGAGTTTATATAAGCCATTGCATTTATTAGAAATAAATGCAATGGCCACTCAGCCACTGGCTAACCGTTATCACCTCCTCGTCCATAATCCTCCTGCTACCGCACTTGGCAAAGCAACCAGCTGTTTGTTTTAACCTTGCCTTGGGTAGACGCGACTGTCATTTTTTTTTAAATTTTGCCATCGAGGCAATATATTTAACAATATATCCCGCTGTAAATGTGTGACGGCAACTCTGCAGATATTTTGCCGGGGTTCGGCTGAAGGAGCTGGGAGCAGAGCTCACTTTGATTGACATACGGTGGGAGGGCTTCCATCGACTTAGTCTTGCACTGCAGAATTTGTGCAAGACTTTGCTGCAGTGTGTTTATTTTTTATAGAACTGTAACAACATCTTACACATCCCTTTTTTTTGATCTTACGAAGTCCAGAAAGGTCTGGAAAGATGTCACGTCCACTTTACAGAAACATGGAAGAAGACATTTATAAGTACTTAGGAAAAGATACTGCAGAAGAATCTGGCCACATTTGAACTGAACACCTCGTGGAAGTGACACAACAGTTGTTCAGAGAGCATTCAAGTATTCCCCGATTATGTCACAAAGGGTAGGTTTTATGTATGTCAAATACGTCTTTTTTGAATATGTTAAACAATGCTACACAATTACCATTGTGGGTAATTTAAAACAGAAAGAAAATGCAGCAGAAGTGAAAGATGTTGTCACAGGCTGCTCCTCTATTCTGCTCACTCTCAGCCGTCTGTCCTCATATTTATTTACATGAATCACAGCCGATGCAAATGGAGGAAAATAACAAAGTGTCACTGTGGCTGATGTGGCTGCAAGGAATAGTTTGGACAGAATTATCTTGCTTTCATTAATGTTGAACTAGTATTTCCTTTGCTAAGGGAGTTAGGAAAGGAAGCAGTGAAGGTCCTTTCCTTTGCATTTCAGAGGTTTCAACCAGCTCTTATCACGCTACCTCTTAGATACTTCTGGGTCACTTCACTCGGTCAGGAACCTTTGTAAGCTGAAGAGACTATTCAACCGAACCCACACTCTACTACTCTTGTGGTTTAACAGCAAATTCTGTGACCCATCACATTCAGTGACCCAAAGAGGAAGTTAGTTGCATCTTACATAAGTTTTGAAGATGTCTCCAAGTTACAAACTAAAGAGAAAGACAAAGATTATATGACCGTTCTCCTGACAGGACACAACTAAATAACATTTTTTATCTAGATTTAAGCCACATTAGGTACACTGAGGCATCTGTCATGGTTTGTACTTCAAAATGGTGCAATAAATATACGGCGGAGAAAAGTTTTCTTTGCCTTGGAAACCTTGTTGCAACAATCTGAAGTGTTTTTTTTACAGTTAATACATTATACTCATCTAAAAACCTTCATTAACACTTAAATGAGTAGATTTAAAGTGTCGGTGGTGCTGGTTTTTATGAGATTACAGGAAAACAAATGTCAGAAACACAAGCCAGAAAGAAGAGGTCACCCATATAGACATGCCAATACTAAACTCAAGAAGTGTGATAAATGATTTTGTTGTGCTCTGTAGATTTTTGTAAATTGAAATGAGAAAAGTGTGAATAGCAGGAGAAGTGAGTAGGAGGCAGACAAGAGAGGAGATGAAAAGGCAAAAAAAAGTGTGTGTGTGTGTGTGTGTGTGTGTGTTTGTGTGTGTGTGTGAGAGAGAGAAGGAAACTGGGTCAGGCAGGAGAGTGGAGAGGTGGGCAGAGGGGAGGACAGGACTCTAGAAGCATTATTGACGTTCCCTTTCCTCCTCTCCACCTTCCCCCTTTAGTGTCCACCCCCAGTCCCTGACCAGCAATTACACTTCTCCAAATTATGATCTATACTGGTGGACTGAACCTGACCGTGGATGGAGATAGATGGAGGAAGATTGAACTTCATCTCCTCCCTTTCCCCTGTTTTTCTCCTTCTCTCTCACACTCCCCTCTCTTTTTCTCTCGATGGTGACAGATGGCATGGGGCCCCTGGCCATGGCCCCTGCAGATTGATTATTGATCAGGAAGACAGAGATGGATTGAGGGGTGGAGAAGAAACCGAGGAGCGGCGAGGTGAGGGTTGTGGAGTTGCAGCAGAGGTGGAAAAGTGGGAGGATTTTAAGGAATTTATGTTTTAAAAGAGGGGCTTAAAAGATGGCAGGTTGGAGAGATGAAGGAGGGAGGATGAAGGAGGGGGAGGGTGATGTGGGCACAGCAAAGATTTTCTTTCGCTCAGCCGTCACCTTGAGAGGGAGCCATTGACTAAACTCCAGATTTATAACCAAAATCTAAAGCAGTTTGGAGTCTGTTCAGGATTTCCAAGTTACAGCGTCTTTTTTTTTTCCATTTTGTCTGAACATCACACAACATTTAAATAGATATTAATCACTGCTGTGAGTGCATATGCTGCATTTGTAAAAGCGAACTTTGCATGAATAACAACTATGTTGAAAGTTGGCAGCATGCAGTGTATATTTTTAACTGACAAGAGGTTTGTTTTGCTGTAAAGAATTACCTAGGCTTCTATGTCTGTGAGATTTAAAAAAGGAAAGAGAAAACGGCTCCAAAGACGCACTCAAATCATCTCCGTCTACCTATCATCTGTGTGTGGGCTAGTTTCACGTGAGTGCCCACCCCTGTGTTTGTGGGATGAGTGTTTTTTTTTTTTGTTTGTTTTTTGTGTTTTTTTTTTTTGCAAGGATGCCGATGTGCAGGGAAGGTGAAGCTGTCTTTCCTTGCCAGACAGATGGCTATCAGCGAGGCTCCTGAGAGTGAGTGCTGCTTTACAGTGGAGCCAGGAGGTTAAGCTGCAATCTCCACTGTCTCTCACTCTCTTATTTCTTCCCCTCAGTTGCTGTACATTTCATCTTCTCAGTGTGCATTTATGCGTGTGTGTGCACATTTACTCCCTTTGCACTCGCATGTGTGAGTATCAGTGTGTGATAAAGGAACAGAAGAAGCCTTTTGGCTGGCGAGCGTGAGTGTGCTAGAGGCAGATACTGGATACTGGAGGAAATAAATGACGTGTAGGCTGTTGCCCAGTTTAGAGTTTACACTGGGTGCCATCGGTGATGGTTCCTCCTGACTGTACGTGCTCCAAGAGACATTAATTAAGTAACTAACAAACAAAAAAAAAACCAGCCCGATTTCAATTATCACCAAAGTAGCCTGGAAGATACGAGTTTTGAACATACAATCTTATTTAACTGTTGTTATTTTTTTCTTATTCTCTGCTGACTTCCTGCATTTCTTTCATATGTACACCTGCCTGCAGGCAGAGTGGGAGTAATGTCTCAGGAGGAAGCATCTTTATGGGCATTGGATAGTGGGAGGAGAGGATAGATGGAGGACAGTGGTCCTGTGGCTGAGTTCGTCCCCAAAGACATACAGCTGCAAGGAATTTAGCTAAATTAAGAACCGAGTGTGTCTATTTTAGTGTGAGAGAGATTTTGATTATGAAATATCCATACTGTATAAACTAGACGCATTTTGTAGAAGATATTGTGCAAAGCTGAGTCAGGTTTCTGCGATATGGTAACAATGTTGAAATATATATATATATATATATATATATATATATATATATATATATATATATATATATATATATATTAATTTGAAAGAGGGTGATTTGTCTAAATGAACTATCTTCCAACTCATTCTTTTTTGTTTTGGATTCAAGGATTTACTGAGTTTTATTGAAGTTTGGACTCACAGCCAAGTTATAGCTCGTGTGAAGTAAATTAACTTACAAAAACAAAAGAAACTTAAAAAAAGAGCCATATTCTACAGAGCAATGTAAATTGTATATAACAATAATTAAATAGATTAAATAAAAAGAAACCTGAATTTAGCTTTGCTAAATATGCATGCAAACAGCAGATGAGGTAGTGGCTATAAACAACCAAACATTAATCATATTTAAAAATGATGAATGATAAATAAGTATTTCTGTAACAGAAAGGCTAAAATGCCCCAAAACATGATTTAAGAAACAAAGAAAAAGATCTTCTTTTTCTAAAATTCTTCTATTAAAGAAGAATGGGTGGCAAACTTGACAAACAGATGAAGTACAGAGAAAATCAGACTCATAGTTTGTTGGTCCTTTTTTAGCAGCGATGGCAGAAAAATTTGCAATGGCATCGTTTTGATAAGCTGATGCAATTTCCAAACGGTTAATGTTACCTTCATCTTTCACAAAGATCTTGTTAGAAGATGAGTCGGACCACAGTTTAAAGTCTTCCCCAGCATATCACAGAGATGATCAGTTTGTTAGGTTTCAACTCCAGTGTGTGCCAATCCATGTGTGAACATAATACAATGCGCTCCATGAACCTTGCTCTTTTCTGCAAGACGCTTGGGTGTCCCATGAGCTCACACAACCGTTGCTGTGGGGTCAGAAATGAAACGCAGAGCTCCAAACCAACCTATGATGAAGAAAACTTTGAGCGTAAACTTAGAGTTATCGCTTGTGTCGTCATCTAGGGAAAGTGTGGAACTAGAGGAACCAGAACTCCATACATATATATATATATATATATATATATATATATATATATATATATATATACACACACACACCAATCGTGACAATCCTCAACTTATTACACTTTATGTAAGTCCCACGGTGCACAGCCTGAAAGAATTGGATGTTTATTTTAAATAAAAATACAACTATTGACTCAGGAAAAAAAGTACTGACAGTGACGTCTAAGCTAGAACCACTAAATGACCACCATTACCATTCTTTCCAACTGAGTATTGTTTAGGAATTTATCAGTTAAAAGTCACTGTCAAAGTCAATCATTACTGAGGGGGCACAAACACTAACTCATGGTTGGATATTTTGTAATAAACTCTTAATAACCAATTTTGTTCTGTTTGTCAAGAATTAATAACAAAGTTATTAGTATCATTGGTACAACATTAAACTAATCATTACTAAACTACTTACTAAAACGAGATTTTCCTGTCTGTTGTGTTCTAACTAATGATTATCTACTCTCTTCTAGTTGGTATGATAAGGTAAGTTAAAGATTGTTGGCTTTTATTATAACTAAAACAATAAGGGTTAACTTATAGTCAGTTCCTCATTTGCTCATCACATATTACATGTTTACAACTCAAAATAACATAAAAGGTACAAATCAAATGTTTCATGCTGGGAGTTTATATTTTCTGAAATTATATGTCTGTTTTCATGTAGTATTTATGGCAGAATTTTTAATCTTATCCACAGACCATTAAATACAAGCTCGTAGACAAGCTCTTGACAATTTAACTAAAGAGTGTAATACATCCTGACGCTTAGCAAGTTAATGTTTACAGCGTTAAAAGGCTGCTTTCAACCACATTACACATGCATATCTCAAGAATTGGATGTGTGGCAGAGGGGTTAATGAAGTTTCTCTCTGCTACGCTGCAGAGAAGAATTATCTTGTGAAGCGGGAGATGGCTGCCTTTCTGTCTGAGTGTCAACAAACAGTGGGGGATTCCTGCAGAAACGACAAGATGTAGCTGGTCATATTTAGCTGTATTATGCAACTGTCTCACCAGTATTTGTTGAAAATGCATTCAGCCCCACTATGAGTAAATTAGTGCAGAAAACGGGAAGAAACGAGTGAGCATGGGCTCACTTTTACATCAATAGGCACAGAAGAGTTTCATCTGGATGGAGTTATGCACCCATTCAAAAAAACTCCATAAAAGCAGAAGAATAGCTTAGCCGAGCGGCTTATGAAAAGTTCTGCATCCTTCAGATCACAGTTGGGGGTCGGTAAAGTTTTGCAAAGTCAATGAGGGATGCAAATTAGGATTATAAACTGTATTGAATAAAAACATCAAAGAAATATAAAATATGTACATATGCATATACACCAAAGGCTTCTTGGTGTATCAGAGAGCACGGACAGCTGTGTTTTAACAGGCCACTCAGGTCCTCGTCAACAGTAATGTCGTGGATGCACACAGAAGCACTCACAGCTATCGTCATGTGAAAAGAAAGTATGCCTTCCATCTGATCTAAGGTTTTATGCATAAGGATATCTAAACAAACCAGAAATATGTGAAATCATTTCATTTGGACATATGAGACAAAAGTGGAAATGTCTGGCCACACACAGGATCATGTTTGCCAAAATTACAGCATAACACGAATGCATCATACTGACTTTTGAAAAATGGGTTTGTCCCCGACAGTATACAGTGTTTCTACTGGCCACTTGCAAAACTGCCTGTCTGCCGATTTGCTTGAAGGACAAATTTACTCAAATAATGGAGTTAGGAATCAAATGACTCCTTCATCAGTTGGTGCAATTGAGCTCAAACTGGCCCAGGTACTTTGTACATACTTCAGTTCTCACCCAAGACTTTGGCCCAGCAGTAACAGAAGATATCTATACACAGAAGAATAAGAAGAAGATAACAACAAAAAGCATTGGAACACAACTCAATTGTTGATAATTAAACATTTACAGAGCTGTAAAGTTTTCCACTGGTTTCAACTTCCCGAACTGCTTCTCTGTTTATTTTGTGATGCAAACGATGACGTGGAAGAAGACCAGCAATACCAAGCTGAAAGGGAGCATATCACCATCTACAGTACAGGAGACTGACATACCTCTGTAAATTGATTTATTTCCTGTACTTGTAGAGCTTCTGTGTATGGGATAGTAGTTAATTACTGCTGAGATATGACTGTAGTTCAACCAAACTATACATTTAAATATGCTAAATATGGGCACCCTGACCCCAACCTCAATTCACACCTCACCCTAATCATAGTCATCGCAACTGGATGCATACTCCTAACCCTAACATTAGTCCTTACCCTAACCTCAGTTTTATTATGTCCATACTCTTAATAACGACCCCCAGAAATGATGTTTTAGCTCATTATGAGCAGGTTTTGGTTCCCATGATGACTACAATCCCCCATCCCTTAACACTGGTTCCGACAGTGCAAGTATATTACTGGCTGAATGTAGAGTATCAACGTATCACCAGAAAACTCAGAGTCCAAGTATAAGCATCGCTTCTTCATGTTGGCCTCTAAAAAACACAAAAAACAGACTGATTGTAGAGCACATAGACTTATTGTCTGAGGAATAGCAACTAAATTTTACCTGCCAAACGCTAACTAGCTGTTGTGTAACTTTCAACGTTTCTGTCTGTGATGTGATTACAACCGGAGAGGAAGCCCCGGAAGGTGTGGCATCTTTTGGGAAATTCCTTATTCCCCATATCCCTCAACAAGCTCCTAAAACATTTAAAGCACCTGGAGCTGCTTTTATACCACAGAAGTCTGTCAAATGTACACAGAAACTGAAAAAAATCTCAGTGGTTAATCTAGGTCTCGGATATTTTTTCTTTTTCATGCGAGACAGCAATCCTGACCTGTATGCTGAGACTGAAGTCAGCAAGAAGACAGCACCTTAAATATTTGAAATATAATGCTTAACGGTCGAAAACCTCAGATACTTGTTTTTGACTGACAGTGTTGGTTTGTTTAATCTTAAATCGGTTATTTCATTGTGAAAAGGGTGGAAAGTTGGAGGTTAGCCTTTCTTGGTTAGGAATACTGGTTACAGAATACCACCAAGTCTTTGCTGGTCCAGATTTACCAACCAAATACCTGTACAATTTTGTGACCACTGTGTAAGAAATGAATGAATAAGCAAATGGACATAACAGAACAAATGGGGACAAATCTGTATACTTCAAGGAAGAAGGATTAAGAACTGAGCTTCAAGATTGACATGAAGAATATAAGCAACGGTAGTAAAACCCCACAAGCACAATACGTCTCCGTTTAATGCTTAAATATTGTAAATCCTTTACTTAAGCTGTTTTTATCTGTCTTTCTTGACAGTATTTTCAAGTATTTTTATAAGAACCTTATGAAGATTTAATATCTCCAGCAGGCTGTTACAACCCTCTTGTCTGAGTTCCTCATCTCCACTGACCTTTACAAACACCGCCTGGTGTTTACAGATACAACGCTAGGCTGCAAAAGTCAAAGGTTTCAGCATTCCCCATTTTTATAGGATTGACTTTAAAATACAGCTTGCCACAAAATTATCTAATAGACACAGCTTTTTATTACACTTCAGTGAACTATATCAGTATTTTTCAAGTTTTCAAAGATAAAAATTCAAAATACTTTCGTAAAAAAAAAAAAAAAAAAATGCTGCTTCCTACATTGTCCCGGTGGATTAGACAAAAAACCCATTAAATGAATAAAAAACACAAAAACTGTGCTATTTGGGCATTTAACCACTAAAGTACAACATTTCTGTAAGAAAATCTAAGTGGAGGCAGAATAAAGCAAATCTAATGCCTTAATCTAATGTACTGAGGAAAAGTACCAGTCCTGGCTGTGGAAAGGTGGTGGACATCGTCCTGTCAGAGTTAAGAGGAAAGGTGTCATATACAGAATATTGCTCGTCTGTAATGGATCTTTTCTTTTAAAAGATTACCGCTGGGCTCAGGAATCGAACCAGTGCTAACCACTAAGCCACTGTGCTGCCCCTAAATGATAAATAATCACAGCTGCAGCCCATGCAAGTAAGCATGTTTGGTTTGGAGCACACTTTTCATCGTGGACCGGATCACAATGGAGGACCTAATAGTGTGGTCCATTTACTGCAGAAGTCAGAAGTTGGAACTTGGAACGGCGTCACAACCGGGTTGACCACATTCACGTTGCAAAGTTGGCAAGGGAACCTTTCCAAATTCTGAGGGTTCTGAGGTAAAGTTAGCTGAAGTTGCTCTGACTTCAGATGGTGGTCCAGTTGAAACTTA
Organism: Xenentodon cancila; assembly: GCA_014839995.1. Lineage (NCBI taxonomy): Eukaryota > Metazoa > Chordata > Actinopteri > Beloniformes > Belonidae > Xenentodon > Xenentodon cancila. Next base: position 15,484,362 of record CM026206.1, read on the forward strand.
TGACTTGGAACTTGGTATTTTAAATAGATGTATTTGATTGGCAGCTTCCCCTGAACCACACATAATCCACTTCCTTCTGCGGTAAACAAGCTAAAAAGGGCCATTCTACCGTACAGACAGTTTTTTTTTTCTTGCCACCTTTGGTAAGTTAAGTTTAAGTTAAATTTAAAAAAAAATGATAGTATTAGCTTAGCAAAAACATCCACGAGTCTACAGATATACAACAGTACATGGAGAAAAAAGTGCATTTAACTATCGTAAAGGTGGGAAGCAGTGGTGATGACATTTATCCATCCGACAGTTGTTAGTCGATGGTGGAGACCTGTAGTCGTAGTCTGGTGAGCACAATCAGTCCTTTTCCTTTGTACCGTCTGTACACTCACAAAGTTACATTCAACTTATCTACATGTCATTTACGTGAAATGACAATTTTGAGTATTGTCAGGGGCTGAATATCTATTCTAACAGTACTTGTTGCATTCTGGGCTAACGCCCATTGTACTGCAGACGAACTCTATGTTCTGTTATAAATCAAAGCTGCTTCAATTCATGTCGTTTTGCTCCTGAGGGCTGATTTAAGTCTGGAATATTCCTTCAATCTAGCAAAAGAGTGGGCACAAACTACCCAGCTGTAGTTCAAGTAGTTAAAAGGGAACAAAAAAGCAAAGCAACTGAAAAGACATACATTTTTTTCCAGGCTGGTCTCAAACTTATTTCCAGTCATCAAAGTATTTTATGCGTGCTCGTCGTTCAATGTTCTGAGTTCAGTTTTGTGTTGATTTCCTGCAGAATCCAACCCACTGGAATTAAACTAAAAAAAAAAACAACTTCCAAAAGCATTCAGGCAAGGTTTCATTTTATTGAGTCATGGCAGGGGGGGTTATATGCAGCAATATTAGAATAGTTTTAGTTGGATTTAGTGGGATTTTGTCTGGAGCGTTTGGTTATAAATTGTGAAGAATTTTGTACAAACAGTTTGTGCGTCCAAAAACAAGAAACCCAAACCCAATAAACAAATGTACATGATTGTAAAAGACAATCAGTGTGGTTCTTACAGTGTGGAAGTTAAACTAAATACCCAAACTCATATATGGTAACATCTCACTTGTAAGATATTCACAAACTTCCACCTTTCAGAGAGATAAATGGTCTCTGTCCATGAAAAAGACATTGAGGGGAAACGACACACCCCACACACGTACATCACTCATCATAGCTTACAATTAAAGTGATTTTCTTTTGAAAAACCAAGAACTCTTTCAATATTTCAGGCCATGTTATAATTCTTTAAAGAAAAAACATGACAGAGTGTCCCTTCAGGCGTTATGATGTTACATCTACTTATACAACATATCAATTTTAATGAACATTTGACTTTTATACATCTGCCCACGACTGATGCTGTTTATCTGCCCCAAAGGTACACCCGGTGTCACGTGAGGTGATGCAGTTTCTTGCATTGTCTCCTTTTTCTTGCTAGACATTTATCTGGAGGTAAAGTCAGATCTTCATGTCTCATTTTCAGCTGCTTTTATAGTCACCTTTTACCCCAAACTCCTTTGAAAAGTTGACAGTGATGAATGTCCACAGTATGTCCTGAGCATGCACGGCGTGTTGTCAGTAATGGAGCTGGCCGTGACAGCTCTGTCTCCTCAGAATATCTTTCTTCTCCTCTCTTGCTGTGTCTCCTTTCTCTTTTTATGTGTGTGTACATGCTCCCATGGAACCAATAAGGGGGAGAGTTGAGAAATGGGAGGTTCAGATGCTCTTTTGAATACGAATTTAGGAGGAGCTTGATGTTGTCTGCGAGACTGATGAAAGGAGGGAGAAAAAAGACTGACGAAAAGGGTGAACAGACTACAAGAAAGGGGTAAAAGTAAATTGTGAATAATGTATATTGCAGCTTCCTAATGCTTGTCTGTTTAATACCAGGCTAAATCCCTCAACTTCTCGTAAAAACTTCAACAATTTCGCAGTTGAGTAATCTTCCGATTTAATAACCTTAAGCTTCCCTAGCTCCATAAATCTGACGTTCTTACGCCTCTCCTCCCCAACCTCGCCCTCCCCTCCTCATCCTCCTGCCTTCCTCCTTCATTCCAAGCCTCTGTGAATTTTATCTCCATAATAGCACAAAGCGGAGCGAGCTGCCTCGGCAGGAGAGATAAGGGAAATTCCTGCCTGTATTTTAATAGCTTCGCTCAGCTATCTCTTCTTACCAACTCCTCAGGAGCTACCAGCCAGCACACTCACCTTGGACACAACACCCAGAGGAGAGTCTTACAGAAATGCATGACTGCTGAATGCTTGCTGTGTGTGTGTGTGTGTGTGTGTGTGTGTGTGTGTGTGTGTGTGTGTGTGTGTGTGTGTGTGTGTGTGTGTGTGTGTGTGTGTGTGTGTGTGTGTGTGTGTGTGTGTAAGTGAGAGACACAAAAAAAGCAGCGGTGTGCATGAATGTTAGGGAATGTATGCCTGATTGTATGTGTGCACATTTTTGTCAATAAATGCACCTGAATGTGTCTGTGTATACAGTATTGAGTGTTGATAGGCAGGCTGCAAATGTTCCAGCTGAAGCAAGATGCAACTTAAACATTTTGTAAAGTTGGGATACAATCAACAATGTGACTGAGTTGAAAATAAAAAATGCATTACAGTTGCTTTAAGCTCGTACTTGCACACAAAGCTATGATAACACACAAATGTGTTACCTGCCAACAGCCTGTAGACTCCAAACCTTTGTCATATGCATGCAAATTGCACACAACAGCTTTAGCTATGGATGATATGGGTGTGACTGCATAACCGTAATCTTTTTCTAAACCTAACTGGGAAGTATTGACAGCACGGATAGGGAGAAAAAGAAAAAGTGCTGCCGCTTTATGGCTTTAAAAATGATTGAAACGCATCACCTGCTTCTCATCTATGATTGTGAGGTTTCTAGGCTATATTTTATACTGATAAAGTTTTGTTCCATAAACTTAGCCAAATGTAGAGGGAAGATCTAAAATGGTAATAATTATAAAAAAAAGCTTACAAACTGTGCGAATCTGAGTATCTAAGGCGACAATGTGAACCAAGCAAAACCTCCTATCACTTGAGGTCTCCCATATGAAAGTCTCAGCTCCTCTAATAAAGAACATGCATATTTCAAGAGTGGTTTTGAAAAGTGTAAAACAGCAAAGCAAAGAAAGTTGATTTTATTATTAATATTTCTGTCACTTTTCCAAATGTAAAAATTATGACTGTTTTGCCTCTGAGTCAAGTTCTGATACCTTAACCCCTCAGCTTTGCCTCTGGTTTTATCCGCCCAAACAGCATAGAAACAATACCTAATAACCCTAACAAACAAAAATAAGTACATAAAGCGCTCTCCATGAAGTAGAAACAAGGTCTATTTGAAACTTCCACAATGGCACCGCTCTGCCTCTCTCTCCTGTTTGCATGTGCAGATGTTTGTCACTATTCAACAGCACAACAAGCCGTATTATTTTAAAATAACACTAATTATGGTCTTTTAGCCCTGAATTCTCAGCTCTCTTGTCAAGTTGATAGAAAATATTGCATGCTAACTTGACAATAGATGGATATTAACACCAAAGACTAGAATGTAACTTTCATTAAAAAGCAAGCAAACAAACAAAAAAGAAAAACATACCTATAATTATGCTTACATTTGTGGCTCTTATTAAAGCCCATACACTTGTCATGGATATGAACTCTAGCTATGGAGACCGAGACACTTTTTTGCACAGGGCTGTAAAGATTTAAATTTTTGCTGTAAAGCTGAACATTTAAACTTTGCTAGTGGGGATTGAGTGAAATTTAAAGCCAGCAACCTGGATATAACATATTTCCTCTTCTTTCTTTATTCTTCTTTTTTTTTTTTCAAGGATCTTAAATTTGAATAAAGAGAAGGCCTTTGGCATGAGATTTAAATCATGAGCTGCAAATGCGCCCTTGGGAGACCAGGGAGGAACACAGCTATTCTCGATGCATCACGGTCCTCGTCCCTGCTGGGGCTTTTGGTTTAGACTGCCAAGGTCACACCTGACAGATGCCTTTGCTCAATCTAGACAATGTTGCATAAAAAGAAGAGTGTAGTTCTCAGCTTGCACTGCAAAGGTGTCCTGAGTCACTAATGTGTGGAGTGACAAAAAAATTATCCCTCAGTGGCTTCACACCTACAGCGATAATTGTCTTTGACTGAGTGCCCAGCCAAGCCAGGAGCACCAGGGAGTTATACACTTTAGTCAAGGACAGAGCCAACAGTGTTACTTAATTTTTTGGCCTTTTGGGTCGAGCTCCAATAAAAGTAAACAGTTTTTTCTCCCAACAGAATGCGCCACTAATGGCTTTGTTGCCCTCAGAGGCTACTTATGCTTAAAAAGAAGAAGAAGAAGGAAAAAAAAACAGGCCTTGTTTTGAAGTTTAGGAACTCAATTCGTTTTAATCTGATGCACTGAGAAATTAATGAAATCATCTGGGACAAAAGTATGTTTTCCATTTCAGCTATTTTGGTTGGTACTATTATCTGGAGTGCCTCCAGTACTGAGGGGGACAACTGCAAGAGGCTTAGGACAAAAAGCTTTGGGACTTTAACCTGTAACCAGCGGTTCATACTTATAAATAATTATAATAAATAAAAAATTCTTTCTCCCAGTAACCTGACTCAAGGTTTTACCATTTAATCCACACAAATTCAAAAATATTATTTTCTGCCAGGCCATATCTGACTGTTGTAATCTTTACAACTCTACAGATGGTAGATGATGTACACTATATGGCCAAAAGTATTGGCTCCCCTGTCTCGACTCCCATATGAACTTAAGTGACATCCCATTCCTCATCCATAGGGTTCATTATGATGTCAGTCCACCTTTTGCAGCTATAACAGCTTCAACTCTTCTGCGAAGGCTGTCCACAAGGTTTGGGAGTGTGTTTATGGGAATTTCTGACCATTTTTCCTAAATGCTCTAATTCATCTCAAAGGTGTTCAGTCATGTTGAGGTCAGGACTCTGTGCAGGCCAGTCAAGTTCATCCACACCAGACTCTGTCATCCAGATCTTTATGGACCTGCTTTGTGCACTGGTTGGAAGATGAAGGGGCCAGGTCCAAACTGTTCCCACAAAGTTGGGAGCATGGAATTGTCCAAAATGTCTTGGTATGCTGAAGCATTCAGAGTTTATTTCACTGGAACTAAGGGGTCAAGGCCAGCTCCTGAAAAACAACCAACACCATAATCCCCCCTCCCCCAAACTTTATACAATGCAGTCAGACAAAAACCGTTGTCCTGGCAACCGAGTCCAGTGGTGCTGTGCTTTACACCACTGTATAAGACGCTTTGCATTGCACTTGGTGATGTTTGTCTTGGATGCAGCTGCTCGGCCATGGAAACTCATTCCATGAAGCTCACTGTGCACTGTTCTTGAGCTAATCTGAAGGCTACATGAAGTTATAAAGGTCTGTAGTGATCGACTCTGCAGAAAGTTTGTGACCTCTTTGCACTATGCGCCTCAGCATCCGCTGACCCCACTCCGTCAGTTTACGTGGCCTACCACTTTGTGGCTGAGTTGCTGTTGTTCCAAACTGGTGACATCCTATCACAGCTCCACGCTGGAATTCACTGAGCTCCTGAGAGCGAACCATTCTTTCACAAACGGTTGTAAAAACTAGTCTGCATGCAGAGTTGCTTGATTTTACACACCTGTGGCCATGGAAGTGACTGGAACACCTGATTTGAATTGGTGAGTGAATACTTTTGGCAATATAGTGCAGATGTTTGCCTTTAATAATGAACACTTTACTAATAAACACTTTTAAATTTGTATTTCCCTGCCAGAAATCCTCTTACATTATTTTTATGTGTACCTGCCAGAAATGTGCTCAACACACAAAACCGACATGTTCTGATGATTTTTCCATCTCAGTCAACAGACAGCAAGGTGTTTATGAATATCAGTCTCCTCAGTCCAACAGAAATCCTGACACGACTGTTTCCCACAACACGACATTGTGGAACCAAAAAAAAAGGGTGTGGGGTGGGGGGGTGGGGTGGGCTCAATTCCATCACAGCAGAAAATGTGGGCTGTTGTGTTTTGATAGGCTTCTTGCCAGCGAGGCAGAGTGACAGAGTGTGGTGCTCACACTCTGTGATGACACTGTCACCCAGCCAAAGATGTTATGGGATCCTCAGATGCAACGTGTGTGTTCTTGCGAGTCTTTTTGGGCATTTAAGACCGTGAAAGGAGTGTGTGTTTGTGTTGTAAAGCATCTGTTCGCTGTAGAGCATGTTTGAAGCTAAGTTTGTGTCTGAGCATTGATTGTTTGTGTGTGTGTGTTTCTTTGAAATAATTAAATATAAGAGTAAAATCTCAATTTTGCTTTTCCTACAGTAAATTAATTAAAGGAGGTTTAGGGTAATCAATTATGTCATTAATATTATATGTATATCCTTGCAGTGTATTTGTCTCAAGCAAACATACACAATCTTGCACTCAGACATCTTATGCAGCTCTATTTAAATAAAGCATTTAGGAGTTCATGCCCAGAACTATTGAGAACCAGAGAGATACCCAGATGAACACAGATTTGGTGAGTGTTGGGAGGCTGCCTCTAAATGAATCGCCACTTCACACACACCATAAACAACACGATTATGTCTTCACTTTAAATAATGGGATGAAGCAGTTCTAACATGATGATTTTCCGTCTCTTGTGTGATTTTTGGTGGCAGGCGCCACTGAGAATTGAAAATGAAAGTAGTTTTGAGAGAAAAAGGGATTTGTTAGTAAGTTTCTCCGTTTTTATGCAAAAGACTAATTGTGGTTTGTGCATCTGGCGACGCGTGAGGCCATGTGTGACTTTGATTTTACCATCTGCACCAGTCTGCGATGTTACGCAGTGTCCCAACACTGATCACATACAACGCACAAATTTGTAACCGTGTGGACTGAGCGTGCCGACTACACACCTGTCTGAATAAATCCCCCTTTTTATATATTTAAAAAAAAAAAAACGATCAAATTGAAATATTTTTTTTTGCCAGATAGAAAAGTAAAGAGCAAAACAACACTAAAGATACTGTTTTCTGGAAGGAAATTGCCGATTGTCCACATCTCTTCAATCTACCACCAATCAATTTTTATGTCTATGCATGAAATTGATAGAACCTGGGTGCACCTGACCCAAATGGTACTAGGAATAGAGGCGTGTGTGCATCGGCAGAACTTTGTGTTTGTTCATGTGGAAACTGTCCAGGAAGCGGCATTGCTTGAAGCTTTCTGGGTAGAAAATTGTGGAAATGTGACATGGGGCTGGTCAAACGGATATTGCTGCAGTCTCCATCTCCAGGGGCTCGTGTCAGGAAGGAGGTCACATCAAGTAGGAGAGGTGAGGAGAAAGAGAGGAATGGACAACCAAAAAGTTCAAAGGGAAAGTCTGGCTTGGAAATGATTCGGTTTTGGGTGAGGTGTAAACTTTCAGCCCTCGTGCCTGGCCAGCAGCGATGCTCTAACCAGTGTGGTACTATCAAAATAAAAATAAACATATTTACTTTTTTATGACCCACTGTGTATAGAATATGATGGCTCATTTTAATAGCACATGATACTAGCCATAATTAAACAGCAATTGTCAAATAATATAAACAACAACTGGTCAAAGGAAAAGGAACTTAAATCATATTGCAGCATATTGACGGCAGGAAGAAACACCTTCCTCACTAGGTTGTGAAGGTCATTTCTCATGTCGATGTGTCAAAGCCACGTCATACCAGACCAGTGGTGGGCAACAGTTTCTCATATTCTCACAGTTAAAGTAGACAATAGGCCACATATCGGATGCATATTTATTTAGAAAATATCAGTCTAACACACAAACCTGTCATTGATGTGACAGGTTTGTGTGTTAGACTGCTATTCCACGTTGGGTTCTGTCATCACAACTGCTGGATTTCAGAGCATCAGTGCAGATGAAGTTTTATTCAGTCTGAACAGAGAGATAGAGAGAGAGAGCTCTTTGAAGTTAAAGCAGAATAAAGTGTAGACTTTGATTTCAAACCTCTGAGGAATCTTTACTTTAATGCATTTATCTTTTAAGTAAAAGTTGTGTTGTGTCATTTGTTTTTAGAGACGTCTGGATTGATAAGGTCCAGGGGCTGCAGCCTTTTTCCCATGTGTACCAGATTGTAATGTGTGCACCAATAATCACCGGTCATCTGTCATTCTGATCAAACTGCTGTCACAAGACCAAAGTGAAAAATATTACAAGATAACCCTGTATGTTAGTAACAAGTCTCTCTTGTCTGCTTCATGCCACCACAAATGATTATAAACCCCAGTTAGAAAAATACAACCTCTGGGGAGGTGATTTGGACTTGTTTTGCAGCCACATGACCCGGGGCACATGCAGTCCCTAACTGGACCATGAAGCGCTCTGTAAATCAACGCTCTCCTCGATAGTGAGGTGCGAAACATGGCCATAAGGAATTCTTACAATAGAGCAATGATGTCATGCAAACCAGAAAATCTGCAACAAAATTGCTTAAAAAAAAACAACAAAAAACAAAACAAGATATTTGAAGGGCTTAGTCAAGTCAAGAGCGCAACATGACTGAAATGGTGGGTTCTTAAGAGAGATGTCCAAAAAAAAACTTCAAACTTCAAGGAAATAAAGCAAAATTGTAAAGAAGGCAGCCAAAATGCCTCCTCCCATTCCAGCTGTTGCACCAGGCTTAAAATAAAAACAGCAGTGTAAACTAGAAAGTTGCTTCTGATAGAAATATATGTTTAAAATGTGTGAGGGCTGCACGTGTCTGCACACATAAAATACGTTTTATGAACAGCATTAAGACCAAGTAGGATTCTGTTAGTAGAAATAGTAGCAGTAGTCTTGACAATCTGTAAAGAGACGTCCACTGCTAAAATCTAAAAAATAACTCAACTCATGGATTAATTTACACGCGTGCTAAAAAGGCAAAACCAAGACAAATTGCTCCACATCCAGTCATTGTAACAGCAACTCATTTGTCCTGTAAAGGTGCACCGGCATTGAAATGTGTTAGATAAACTTGTTTAAACATGGAATATGTGCACATATTGAACAAGACGCAGTTTTAAAAAAATGTAACAAAAAAAAAAAGTGAAATATGTGTCTGTCTGGTGTTGTTGGGCAACCGCAAGAGCAAAAGCCTGTTTTTTGCAAAACGACATGAAGGACACAGTCCAGATATCAAGACAGTCACGTTGGCATGGCCTTGGACTTGTCATGCTAAATAAGATGGATGGCCTGAGGAGAGGTGGGAAAAGAATACATATGAAAGCTTATTGTGCACATATGGTCCATTAAGCACTTTCCTGCTTGTTTTTATGGCTGGTTTAATCTTTTTTAATCTGTCAGAAAATCAATTTGTTCACGTCGCTGCCAGGTTGCAGAGTGGAGCACTCCATCACACGTCCACAGACCTTGCCTGAGCGAGACATTGTGCTGGATGGTAGTCATCAGGAGCTGCTATACCGTGATAAATGAATGCACTGATGGATGGATAAGGAAGAAAAAGATAGAAAGGGACAAAAAAAGGTGACTATAATTAAGTTTATTTGAAAGAAAGAGGAAAGATGCATGTATTGGTGGACGGCAGGCTGAGTAATTTCTAAGACATAAGAAATAAAATGGACTGTTCTGGTAAAGTAAAATGACATTATAATATTGTAAATGCTGTTTGTTGAGTTAGAAAGGGAGCAACTATGCGAAACGGAATACAGGTAAAGTTGTATAATCTTTTTTAGAAAAAATAGTTCTACCAGAGTTCATGTTCAACTTTTTTCAATTTAAATATGCTGGTTATGAAAAGAATTTCTGAAGTGTAGATTAACTTTTTTTTTAATAAAAAATATTTTAAAGACTGGCTGCATTACATTGATTTTATTCTTTAAGATTTAACATTTAGTGAAACAGATGAAAAAAGAAAGGAGAGATAGATTGAGCTTCATTTTTAAAGCCAGAGTGTGAAATCCCACCGTGAACCCATGATTATCCTGCATTCAGCAAAAAAAACCAAATAAGTCCTGTAATTCCTCCAAAGGGCCGGGGTGCTATAAGAGCTAATTTGACAGAACAAGTATAAGAGAGGAAAAAGTATTTTCCGTAATAATCTTTGGATTTAGTGAGAGAAAGGGAAGATACCTGGGATAAAGCAGGGGTTTGGCTGAATCCATTACACCAGTGCTACGGGATTATTAACACAGCCAGGAGTTACTATGGCTGATAAATACTCACATGAAGACATTGCAGGGGCAGCGAAATGTGTCACTTCCACCTCTCTGCAGCGAGGAAAAGAAGGGGAGAAATAAAAATACATTTATTCATCAGCTTAGAAAGACCCCCCCCCCCCAAAAAAAAAAAATCTATATCTTGTAAAAGTATTTTTTTGTTTTTATTTTATTTTATTATTATTATTATTATCATTATTTTAAGCATGGAGGCTATTTTCCCCTTGAGCTGCTCGGAAAAGGCATACGCCTTATTAGCCTCTGCGACACACAGAGTGTTATTTGGTTATGCAGTGAAGCCTAAAACAGTGTCAGCGCTTAAAGCTGCTTCTGAGTGATTACCTCTGTCAGGCCTTCAACAGAGCACACAAGGCACACACAGACATACCAAAGCAGGCGGGCGCGCACACACACCCTCCTACATCTAGTGCGCGTCCACATGCAGACACAGGGCGTAGAACACCTGTCCCTTAAAATGCTTGAGAGCTCTTATCGTGCTTCTGTGCCACACCTTAATGTGCAGTAATTCTGGAAAAGGGCCTCTTTAAGATTCGTGGCCATGAAAGACAGATGCAGTCAGAGCCATTAAATGGCTGCTGTGGGTGTAGGGATGCAACTGCAGCTCAGAGCAAGGAAACATCTCTAGACCATTAGTCTAGCCTTCAGATCTGTAGACAACAGGAAAGGAGTCGCCGATGAAAACCTGCTTTGAGATGCAAATGCGGTAAATGAAAGGGTGTGGGTGAGAAGGGCCCTCAGCAAACGTTATATCCTGGACGGATAAGAAAAGAAAAATGCAGCTGAAATAACCAACACAGCATCGTTAATGAGTTTTGTTAAAAAATAGGAAGCAGTTGGCTTGTGGCCCCATCTCCAGCTTTTTTCTAACATGAACATGACTGAAACTGAGGAGGGTGATGAAGAAGTGCGAAGCACCTCTGTTGGACGCTGATGTTCGGTTTAACCCAGTCTCAATTAAAATACACGAAAAGATAAAAACCCAAGGACATCTTTCTTCAACGGTTTCCCTGACATACTGCTTTTTTTGTTTTGTTTTGTTTTAGAGCAGACAGTTTATCAGTATCAGAAGGGTCTCCAGCAGGGAAGCTCATAAACAACCACCTCTGTGGACAGAGGCGTCTCGCCTGAATGAAGCACATAAACAGAAAAAGTAAAACTGAAAGACGCATCAATACGGTTCTCTGACTGAAAAGATTTCTCACGCAGGTCATCATACAGGCTGTTCGATCATTCCTTTGTTGTGGCAGTGTCCGATTGTGTCTTCTACAGTTTATTTGAAGGCATACTAAACAGAACATTCCCACAGTGGGAATCCCACACAAAGAAACCTCTCAGTTTCAGTCTTATGACCTAAGAGAGATGTGTTGGTGCATTTTCTGCAGAGACAAACCCCTCTGCTGGTTGTTCCCTTGTTTCTTGTTATTTTGATTTGTTGACTATTATGATAAAAAAAAAAAAAAAGCGGTGCAAATTTGGCTTTGTTTCTCTGATTCATTGCTTTCTCCGTCTCTTACATCCCTGACCACTAATAGTAACTGAAACATCAGAGAAATTAAATGTTTTTACTCAGCAACTGTTTATCAAAAATGTAGTTTACAAATTCAGCACTAATGTTTTTTTAATTTTGCCTGTAAGCTAACATGAGCAAACTTGTTGTGGAAAAGTAACCCAAAACACAAAAGTTTAACTTTATTAAGCACCAAAAACCTGTTTCATGGAATAGTAATTTGGTGGTTAATGGCTTCAGTTAAATGGACATTGTTTTGGTTTAATTGCAAAACCAAAAATACTATAATACTAGAATAATAGTGAGTTTCCATTACCACTTGCATTGTGCAAAACCTACATAATGCAAAGACAAACCTGTGATGGAAACCCCAAGAATAAAAAAGTGCCAAATGAAGCAAAAACCTTTTTATGTTTTGTGAGGTGGCTTTTCAGATGTGTCAATAGTCCAGTTTAGCACAGTTTAGTCTCAGGCATCACTGGATGTGACACAGTCGGTCATAGGAATATTTGATTGATCATCCGCTGCCTTCATCCTATGTTGACTATATTGGCAAAAGCAGTAGTTGCAGTAACAATAATTGTCCGAAAACTAAAGATGTTTCCATCCATCTTATTCGAAGTCGAGGTTGTCTTTTTCTTTGTTTTGAGGTAAAGTCTCACAGGATAAGATTCAATGGAAACAAAAGTCCCATCGAACGATGACGTATCGGATTTGTGTCAGAAAAGTATATAAATGATCCGAGTAGATTTTAATGCGGTCAAATCAGACTCGTACTCGTGACACTCGGATGGTTTTTAAAGAATGTTGGGTCCACTCAACCTGTATGATCCTATCCTTTCATGCATTACAAACGTCACGTATGTTCTTAATTCACACAAAATACCTTGGGTTATTAATCATATAAGCTGTTATTTATTTGCAAATGTCAGCTTTATAAATAATGATGTGGATGCTGAACAAGCTCCATTCTGCTACATTAGAAAGTGAACTCATAAGCCCCCCCCCCCTCGCTTTTTTCCTGTCAACTTACAAACATATAAACGTTCCAGTTTCATTCTTTATCCAGTAGCCACAAAAATCATTGAGTAGCCTAATTAACATGATTTAAAAGTTGATAACATTAATTGCTCAAAATAATTAGTTTCCTGCTCAGACTTGTGTGAGTAAAGACATGTCCCTTTAGCATTTATCAGTGTGACTGGATTTACTCATATTTCCCAGTTCGAATGATTTTATCTTTTGAGTTTTTATTCCTCTAAAATTTTTAATATCAATACAATTGCCTGTTACATTTGAGTTACCTGAAATATGTTTGAGTTTACCTCAAATTCAGCCATTACAAGTTTATTTATATTTTCAACCAGGATTGAGCCTCTGTGACAGTAAATATTAGGAACAATATACTACATTCGTTTTCCATTGATACAAAACTGTTGTTAAATATTATTTTGTCATCTACAAATTCACTCGCTCTGCAGTTTTCTCTAACGTCAACTCTTTCCTTTGCTGCAACAGTTTTGTCTGAATATGTGCTTGTATTCATTACACAACTGCACTAATATGTTTTGTTCTTGCCGACTACAATGGGAATATCACTTCTGCTTACTATGCGTTGCCATGGTGAATCACAGTCTCGGAGCTCCACTGATAATGGTCGCTGTAACTGAAAACTCAGTTTTCTAACTCAGTTTGTTGACTCCAAGATAGTTTTTTGACTCTGACTTTGTTGAACTTCCTTTGTGAAACCGGCCCCTGCTGGGATGAGGGAACGCAGGTTAATAACAACAATAATGATGCCATTAATAGAGTTGGAGTAGAAAAGAGCAGAATAAGGAGAGGTGAATCGTGGGAGGTCTATAGTAGCATCACTAAAGGATGATTCAGGGCCCAACAATAAGGTTTATTAAAAGGAAGGTTTTAAGCCTAATCTTAAAGGTGGAGAAGTTGTTGTTTCCCGAACTAAGACTGGCAGCTGCTTCCAGAGGAGAAGGGCCTCCAGGGACGGGAAGAACTCCAGGAAGCACAAGTAAACCTGCCATGTAAGTGCTCTGCTTGGAAAATATGAAACTATGAGCTCTTTTAGATATGATGGAGCTTGGTTATTAAGAGCTTTATTATATGAGCAGAAAAATGTTAAAATCCATTCTAGATGATTTAGGTAGCTAATGGAGAGATGATCTCTCCAGCCACCTCCTGAGTTACTGCAGTTTTTGGGACAGAAAAGTGAAAGAGAACTAAGGGTTGAAATGCATTAGGATGAACTACACCTTTAATGTTTGGCTTTTGCTAAGAAAGAATACGACTGCTCCTTCAACAAGCTCTTTAAAAAACCTGACTGTGAGGAAAAAAAAGTTACTTTTTACTATGTTACTCTTAAAATCTGTTCTTAGGAATTAATATTTTATTTAATATATTATTTAATAATTATATAATCAAAATTTAAATGAATACATTAATAATAAATTAATTACTTTAATAAATAAATTTAACTTGAAATGAAATTCAAGGAGATCTCAATACAAGTAAAGGGGCCATCATATAACATAAATATAAGACTGCAAGACAGCAAAAACCTTAGGTGATGAATCGCCAGTATGATAAATTCTTTTAATGAAATATAGTACTGGTGAGCTCAACAACATCAGAGGTACAACCACAGTGGATAATCACAGAATCCTTTCTTTGTTGAAGAAAAACGCCTTCACATTAGCAGACGTCGGAAATACTCTAGAGAAGGTAAATGTATGATTGTTAAAATCAGCACTCAAATGACGCTCTCAAGAATGTAAATACAGATGGTTTGATGGGAAGAGAAAAGTATGATAAACGAAATGAAAAGCTCATAATCCAAAGCATATATCACATCGTGGGTCAAACATGGTGGGGGGAGTGTTATGGTACGGGTATGTCTGGCAGCCAGTGCAACGGGCGTTTTATTGATGATTTATTGATGACGTGACTGCTGCCAGAACCAGCAGGTTAACCGTTTTCTTTTTCCTCCCTTCATCTTCAAGTTCTTCAGAGTTGTACATAAATGAACAAGTAAAGACGTTGCACATTACATCTGTACTACAGGCAAAGTGTCCCCATGTTTGGAAGAGTCTGTTACCACTGAGTGTCTTAGTTGAGAGGGAAACTATACTGAAAGCAGTACTGCCATTACCTGTCAGGTGGCAGATTGTTGTTTTGAAACAGAGAGCACTCTTAAAAATAATGTATGCTTTTTTGCCCTCTTATCCCACCTGTTCACCCATCTATCTTGTCTTTGCTATTTTAAGTGTAGTTCTTTAAGGGATTGATTTTCTTCACATGTCAGTTCCTTCCTCTATAAACATTCACCTTCAAATTTGTTCAGGAAAAACATGAAGTCCTCCTGCATGCTTGACTTAAATTCAACACCTTTGTTCAAAAGGAGGCTCATAAAAACTATTTCCACTGAAGAGGTGGCAAGACCCTCAGACTGTACACTCAAGTTAGTGCTCTTGTCCAAAAGATGTTCCTGACTTCTCAGAAAGTGGTCTAAACAGAATGACGGCGATGAAGGACCTCATTTCTAATCCTGATGGTATCTTCAAGATATCAAAAGTGGCAGTGAAGCCATTAAAACATTTAAACAGCAGCAATCCCTGTGTCTCCAATAATCCTCTTTTATGGCATCGGAAAACCTTGCAGTCGGGTTCAAGTTTTATAACTTTTAGTAAAATTAAATGTCTGCAGATTTCTCCCACGCTGGGGAATTTCCATCAGACTGAATGTCCTTGACGGCGGTCCTTCTGGAGCAGGAGAGCCAAATCACAATTAAAGCTCTACTCAATGACTGTGCTGTGCCAAAGTTACACGGTCTTTTTTCCTTGTCACCTGCTGTCCTATTTTGTTATTTATGAGTATTAACGATTGCAAAAGCTATCAGTGAGGCTGTCTGTAACCAGTGATTGACACTGCATTGAGCTCATCAGTCCATTTCTGAAACAGCTGACTGTGACTTTAAGGCGAGGTGTGTTTGTGAGACTGATGAATCAGCGTTGCATTCAGCAGTCAAACAGATGTTGTTCCCCTCCTGTTGCAGAGAAATGCCTACGGTGTCCTGCACGGGACATTTGGCACCCTGATGTCTGTCATTACTCATCATGAGAGAGCTTCCCATAACAAGGGCAGGCAGGGGGCATATTTTGAGCACATTATCCGGAGAAATGCGTACATCATGCATGGTCCTGGACACGCGAGGCATAAAGTGGCCCCAGCTCATTGTGACTTTGCCCAGATATCTGAACCAAGGTTCCCCAGAAACAGTGAGCGAGAAAGCGTTTGGATGCTGATGCAGGCCAGTGAGTTGTCCGCGTCATTATGACATGAGCTCCGACAGTTGAAGGCTTGTATATTATTGCTCTGTGTAGCCTCATAAAGAAGCATGTAAAATAACTCATTTAGTTTTTTTTAGTTGCTAAGAAAGTTTTTCGGCAGTGATTAATGGCACTTAACGCAAACTTTGGAGGACTAATTTGCATTATCTTTATACATTTTCCACTTAAAAAAGTAGGGGAGATGGGAATAGCGATGTGGACAAAAGGGAAAGATTGAATAGAGACAAAAACACTGGCTCTGATGGTCCTACTTGGAGAAAAAGTGAATAGTTTTACTGAAATTCATAAACTAAAACATAAAAGACAGATGAATGTACTTTTATAAATCTTCTATAAATCTTTTTTTTATTGCAGTTTATATTTCTGGCTTTTCTTGTGAGTCTTGTTGTTTTTCTAAAATACATTTTCTGGAAAAACAAGTTTATATGTGAATCACAGAACTGTTTGAATCACATTTAGACTGAAGAAACTCTGTCACAGCATATTTCCCATATTAATCTAATTTTTTCATCCTCCATCCTTCCCTTGACTCTTGCAGGTTTACTAGAAGTTTCAGCTCAGCCTCGGTGACTTCTCTGCATCAAATCAAATCAAACTTTATTTATATGGCACTTTTCATACAATAAAATGCAGCACAACGTGCTTAACAGTATACCGACAGTACACCTGTCCACCCACCGCTCTTCCCCACCAAACGTAATCTCTATCAATGTGAAAAACAACCAAAGATTAAAAGAAATAATAACATGGAAAACATTGGTGGGCACAGAAGAACCAGTAAGGGAACATTACTACAGAGAGCCACTTTACCACTTCCTTCTTCCTACAACAACTATCACAAATCAAATTTAGGGCCAATTTGGTTAATGAACCGATTTACCTCTCAACATTTACGGAATAAACTAGGCTAATGCAGAATTTGGCAACAATGCAACAGGCTCTGCTTATCTTTTGTTTGGCGCGCCTTTCCGTGACTGCAGGAGATAAAAAGGTCCCAGTGTCGCCAATATGCAATCGATTTATTAGGTTATTTATTAGTGTCACCAAAATTGTCAGGATTCTGTTTTTAAAGAATGTCTGACTGAGGAAAAAGAAATTTGATCTGATCCAAATTCAACAAAAATGTTTATTCTACAGAATATACATGAGCTCACGGATCTCCACCAAGCAGTCCTCTGGTGAGAGAGCCAGAACCTGGCTAAAACAACATGTATATATACTAAAGGTAAATGTGCTGTTATTGGTGGAGACATGGTCCCACCATGTCACATCTCCTTGGTCCAATCTGGCACTGGCATTCCCTAAAAGAGAAGAAACTAACATTCGCCAAGTGGAAAAGTATATAAATTAAAAAAAGAATGGGGCCTACAATTAAGCCTTGGGGTACACACATTTGATTTTATAGATCCCTGATGATCATGTATCCATACTTACCAGAAACCTGTCTGTGAGATAGGATTTCAACCAATTAAGAACAGTTCCAGAGGTCTAGGCCAACCAGGTCCCTAAGTCTCTTTATAAAGCTTGGGTGGTTTACTGTATCAAAGGCTGCACTTGGATCCGGTAGTTCCAGGACTGTAGTCTTATGCGAGTCCAGGTTGCAACTATCATCATTGATGATTTTTAATAAGGCTTTCTCTGTTCTGTGGTTCATCCTAAAACTAGATTGAAATCTCTCACAAACATTATTTCTGAATAAAAATTCATTCAACTGAAACATCAGGATTCAGACTGTTTTTAGCCCCTAAAAGATTCATAAAAGGTTCTTAAAGGCAATAGTGGGAATCGGCTCTAAAAGGAAGGTGGTAGGATTTAGTTGGGGAGATGACTCTACCAAGCATCTCAGCATCAACCAGGACAAAACTGCCCAGTATTTCCTCAGGTAAAACCAAACCTTAGTTTAACTAAAAGCAGTTTTTTGGACGAGTAAAATGTTGATTTTAATAGAGTTAACTTTGCTCCTGAAGTAGCCTGCAAATTTTTTCACATAAGAAGTCTTTTATACAAAGTCTGTGTTTCCTAAAGTCAGGGTTGACTTGATTGTCAATAGTAGGAGGACTCTGGCATTGTTTTTATTTTCAGCGATACGTTTGGCAAAGTAGCTGTTTCTTGCCTGTTTAACATTTGTTTTAGATTTTAAATTGTCCTTGTAGAATTTAATAATTTGTTGACAGTCTGTTTTTCCTCCATTTTCTTTCAGCTTTCCTGCAATTTTGTTTGAGTTGTCTAATTTCATCATTTCTCCACAGGACTGTAGGCTAGTTTTTACCTCTTTTTTTTCCAAACCTTTTAGAGTTATCATAAAAAAGAAAATTATAGAGAAATGAGTAGTTTAAGCACTTCAGCGAGCCCTATTTCACAGCTTCCTGAAAAATGTACAGTTCAAACCTCTGGAAAACCAAAGTAGCTGAAAATTTCAACGTTGTTTTTTGTCTGTGTCAAACTTGTCTGCACTGATTAACCATTTGCTGTAACAAATGTGAATTTCAGCTTCCGTTTCATCCTAATTTGTTTTTTTTTTTGCATCCTTCTCAATGTTTTTTTTTTAATATATATTTTTTCTGCCTGTTAAGATAAACATTCAAGTCCCTCCTGGCTGGGCTGACCTTCCCACCTTTCTCTCCCTTCTTAGTCACCATGCTTGACGTACTGGAGGCCTCTGGCCATAATACGAACCAAAAACAGAAGCTCTTATTTCTATTAAGTAGAGATGATACTTCTGTGAAGGTCTCTCAGCACCTCTGTGTTTAGTGTGGCTCTGGGCAACCTTGATCCTGCAGTACAGCAATTTAGATCTTCTGCTGATCCAGCTGGGAAATTATTCCTACGCTTTTCTTTTTCTTTTTTTTCGTACTTAAGAGTCTTTTACAGTTTTTACATTGAGTTTTCCCAACTTTTTTGTATTGAGCAAAACTGTGACCCTAAACATGCACTCTGTGTTTTAGACTTTAATGTTGTCCTCTATTATCCAAGTCCCACTGCATACGGCAGTGAGCTCTTCAATGCTGCTTGTTGTGATGGTGGATTTTAATGTAATCAAATTATGTCATGGTGTGTTTAAGGTTGTTCCAAAACCAACATGTCATGTTTCTTAACCATATTTAAAGGCCAAAACTAAAAGGTATTGGCTGTCACAGCTTTTTGTGAAATAACAGTTATGATTTATTATTATTATCATTATTATTGTTTTTTAATATTTTAGTTTTTATTTGTTTTACAAAAAGAAAAAAATCGAACTGCATGGCGCATACGAGGTGAATATTTTCAAATATACGATAGCAGTAGTGTTTATAATAAGTCAAAGTAATAATAAAATAAAATAATAAAATAATAATAAAATAATCAATAAAGTGATTAGAATTAAAAAAAAAAGATAATAATACATAATTAAAAAATAATAAGTCAACTCCTTATTCTAACCATCTAGAAAACATGTAGAAAACAAATGTTAATTAGAGATCTTACATTTTTAGAGGTAGGCAGGTCTTGCGGGTAGATATTTAGGGTCGGAGGGCACCTCCTCTCAAGTAATCTGACTGGATATGTCAAGGATGTAACTTTGCTTTGAAAAGTGGGGAGGGACACAAAACCTAGTCTGGGGACCTTCTATCAGTGAAAACAAAACATAAAACAAAGTAAAAAAAATTACAATATAATTAGTTAATTCCTGCCATTTCTACATACATGCATCATACTGTTACAAAAAATACCTAATTATTATAATTATTATTATACGTAATTATTCTGCCAGAAAGTCTCAGACTTTCTGTATTATTACCACCATCAACCACAACTCAAACCCGTCCGTCCGTCCGTCCGTCCGTCCGTCCGTCCGTCCGTCCGTCCGTCCGTCCATCCATTTATTTCTATTGAAAATGACAGTGAGTCTCTCTATCTCTCTTTGGGTTAAAGGCAGGAGTTCACCTGGACAGGTCACCACTCCAACACAGTATACTTGAGAATTTTTTTAAACCTCAAATTTGTGTCAAAATATTAAAATAATTTACCTTTTGTGTGTGATCCAAGTTTAAATAATGTGGGCTTCAGTTCCACTTGATTTTTTGTCATGTATTTAATTTAACGTGCTTGTGTTTCCTTTATTTAATCTAACTTGTGCTTGAAAGAGTTATTTTAGGAGCATTTTACAACTTTTTACTAACAGGGAACAAATGAACCCAAAAACAAAGAGAAAAAAAATGGCTTAGGTATCAGAGGTGAAGATGAAAGATACTTAATGCATTAAAGATTTTGATGAATTTGACTTCTAAATAAAGAATAAAGGTCTGAGCAGCCAGCAGCAGCTACTTCTGTCCCCAGCTGATGGATGCTGGCTGGGTCAAGACTGAATACGGTGGACTGGGTGGAGGTGCGAGGTGCTAGTTCTGGCAGTGTTACAGCTGCTGCCCGAAGTCCCATGAGATAAGGTTGATGCATTTTTAACCAGCAGCCAGATTTCTAGGTTCTGCCTGTTCTGTTGGGGTCAGACGGAGTCATCTCCTGCCAACCTAAGCTCCAAAAAATGGGCTTCAAAACCTAAACAATGAGTGGCGTCCCAGTCAACACTAATACATTAGTATTTGACTAGTTATTGACAGCTGGCTACTGAGCATACCATAACCACTGTGATTCCACTCCAGTTGTTTTCTCTCTGCGAATAAATAATGGTGAATTTGGTGTCTGATGACATTTGTCCATTGACAATAATCTTTACATTTATTCCATTTGTTATTCTGTTCAGGCCAAAAACCATTAATCAACCAACAGTCTACCATTAATTCATTTATACATCAAGTGAATTAGTGCTGATATATTTACAAAACATGGGCTGTAATGTTTTTCACCCAATCCACGAGTAGTTTGTATAAGTAATTGGTAAATGGTGACTTGCAAATGTTAAACCTTTTTAAAAAGACACCCCAATTCTAAAATCGTTCAAACACTCTCAGAAGGAAGACTTCAAATGCTTTTTTAAAATTTAGCATAAAACGCCGCTCCAGATGCATAAACTACCTCCCAAAGTCTCACCTGATTAACATGAATTTCTCTTTTTTCGGATTTGTGGATGTATATTTGTGGAAGTTGTGGTAAACAAGTCTGTGTCTGACAGAGCATCATCAGGCTAAAGAGGATTTTTTATTTTTATTTAATTTTTTTTACCACTGAAAGATTTTATTTTGTCTCAAACCAGGATAAAGCTCAAACACATTCATATTTAGCAACCAGCTGGGTGTCTGAACTTAATGTTTCTGTTAATTTGCTGCATTTTCCACAATTAAATGAAGATACAGATAAAAACATTTGTGTCATAACAGTTGTTATTGCATAATTATCTTTTTATTAAATAATCTGAACCTGTTAGTTTGGTTACCAAACTGAATGTACAAGATCAAACTGATCAGACAACTGATAATATAGACCGTTAAGGTTTATTGAAGTTCTCAAAATGTGTAATTTATTACATAAAATATTTGATGGAATAATTCCCTTGTTATAATTTTCTGCTTTTAGTTTCTGTTTTTCTAAAACCCAGAAACTGATATTTAAAACATGTTAGTGAGGTTGCTAAGTAACCTGAGTAAACAGGTAATAGATTACTGAGGTTTTACATCACAGCTTTATTCTCTTTAGACATTTGTCACATAAAAAAACACAACTCAGTTTTTTTGTCAGACTCTAAACTGAAACGAACATTTTGATCATCATTTTGTCATCCATTCATCATTCATCAACAGCAGAAATGTTTAAAAAGTCGTTTCAACCTGGAAAAGGTTTCTTTCACTATTTAACTGTGCGTTTCTTGAGGTTTTAAATGTGATCTTGTGAACTGAACAAACTGACAATGTTCAAATTTTCACATATATGTTTTGCAGATATATATATATATATTTTTTTTAAATTGACATTATTATATTTTGTTTTGAATGGAAAGTAATAGACGAATGTGTGGTGGCAGATCAGAAAACCGACTTTCAGAAAAAGGTAATTAAACATCACTTTGAATCTTTGTTTCTTTTCTCCTGTCAGTTTTATGAACTTTTAATATTTGGGTTAGAAAAGTTTGTTTTTAATACTTTGACTCTGTGTTTTTCTACAAATGTAAACAGTTTTACTGTAAAAGAAAAAGTTACCTAATTCAGACTTTTTTTTAATGCTGTTAGTTTGTGAAGCAGTGAAAAATAAGTTGTCCACATTTGTTGAGAAAACACAAATTCCTGTATATAAAGTTTAAAAAGATAATTCATTGCTTGCTCAGTGGTCTACTGTATAAATATGTTTTTTTTATTATGCGTTCAATGTTTAGTTTAATTTAAATACATGCTTAATTTTTAGGATTGGATTACTTCTACCTGTTACTGATTTATTGTTGATCCAAAATGATTTCAGATTTCAGAAATAACAGCTTTTATTTCCTTGCCAGTGTCTCAGACCCCCTGATGTAACCTCAGCTCCAGATCCAGAAAAAAAACCAACTGAAAACTGTGAAATGAAAAAGAAAAGGAGAAGTGCAGAAAATGCTTTGGCTGCATTAAGGTATGTTTAATGTAATTTAAAATTTTGGTTGTTTTTTTTAGACAACAATCTAAGCATATCAATAATTTAAATGGATTTATTTAACCATATTTTTTTTTATTTATTTAAATTGTGAAGAAGCCAAAATCTGATGAAAAACCTTCTGCAAACTTCTGTTTCTGAAAAATACACAGAAAGCGACCAAGAACTGGTTCAAGGTATGTTTCAAACACAGGACGAGTGGAAGCAGATGTTTACTAGTTTGGGGTAAAATGAAGGCTCTCTAACACAACTCAGAAGTCAATATTCTGTCTTTGCTCTGTTAACTATGAGAGTTTCGTCCCCCGACAGACAAAAGATCCAAATGATGAGAACTCAAGAAAGGTAGTGACTCTCATTTAACATTTGGACTGTTTGTAAAAGTCAATGAACAACAATCAAATGTTGTGAAAATTGCCTTCATGACATTTTTGTATAATCAGCTTCACCTGCTTTGGTTTAGTTTTGAACATGGTGTTGTTCATTTATGGAAATCAACCTATATTCAACCTCTCGAATTACCTGTTTCTTCCATCAATGAATATACTTAAAATTAGTTCATGAAGGAATTCTCCATTTTATCTTATGACCACCAGAAGACTAAATTATCTACCAACTATTTAGAAAATGTTTTGGAGTCCGTCCTTAATGTAGAGAAATATTTCAACTTAAAAGATGACATGTTTATATATATATATATATATATATATATATATATATATATATATATATATATATATATATATATATATATATATATATATATATATATATATATATATATATAAAAGTTGGTACCATTTTAATTGTTGATATTCTGCCCATGATAGACAGATGTAGATTTACCCAGCATTCAAGATCATCACTGTTTTTATTAGTGGGGTAAAGTTGTCCAATCAGCTCTGACAGTGTGGAGGAAACCTTGATGCCCAGATAAGTTATGTGATTTGTGCTGATGTGTGGGCTGCCTCATTCCAAGCACTTCTATGCTTATAATCTAGTGTACTATGCAATGAGACATGCCTCTGTATTGCAACTATATGTTGTCCCAAAGGGGAATACCTGCCATTCATACACATCAGAAGAATCCTCTCTCCCAATACCATGCCAGGTGAAGAGTAGTAATGGTTTATCTTCAGGTTAGAGCACCATGTATGTGGAAACAGAATGTTCTCTGAAACAAATAAGTACACCTAGGAGAGGGCTCAGTGTTGAGCCAGGAAACAACCATGTATTGAAGCTGAGGCCTTTGTATCTTAAGAAGCAGTTGGTGTAACAGGGTGGTACAGAACAAAGAGTTTTGACTGGAAGAGATAAAAAGTTACTTCATTTCCTGCTCTGTAGTGCAGATACAGGACAGAGATGGAAGCCAAGTCTTCCGTCCATGTGGAAAACATACCGTCTGAGTAGATCCAAAGGGAAAAGAAAAGAAAAGAAAAACATGAGGCTTATCGTTGCACATTATCTTTACCTTGCTCCCAGCAGATTATAAGACCTGTATCTTGTCTGCAAAGTTTAGGTAATTAAGTACTACCACTTATTGTAAACAATGCCAGTTCTGTGCACCTTTTCAATGTGCAGAGTCCCAGGAAAGTTGTGATCATCAAGCACTTCAGCAATCCACTGTGAGGAAATCGATCCACCTCAGACACCAATTCTTCCATTGCTGCTTGCCTTGTATTGATATTTGCTTTCAGTCAGGCTATAATCATCAAGATCAGTGCTAATTTTTCGCTTCTGCTTCTACTAATCCACAAATAGCACCCAGAAGTCCACCAAATCTTGAAAAACTCTTACTTCATTGACTGAATAGTATCAAGGATTTGGTTGGAGGCTAGTTGAAGCATCCGCATTACCTTTACAAGCACTGAGATCCGCTGGCTGTGTCAGGCTGGAAGAGGTCTCATGTTTAGTTCTTTTTGCAGCCTTGACTGACATTTTAGCTGTTCTGAAAATGTAGAGAGTAATTATAAATGGTCACTTATTACATGAAGCCTATGTTATGAATTAGTGTTGTTGAAGTGGACCCAAGTACAGAAGAATGAGGCAGTAGAGCCAGCAAAAGTCCTTCAATAAAACAAAAAGGCCTGCTTGTCACCTATCCAAAATAATACCAAAAACTAGTGACGGGACAAATGAACCGAGGCTTCAGTGCATGTGTTGGACTTCTATAAACCAAGTTGTATGTTATGCCACTGGGAAGTCACAGTTATCCAGTAGGCCCTGCAAAGCAGAGAGGATTGAGTTCCTGTGTTACCCTAACTTAGAGATTACATGTTTTTTTTTAAGGGAATATGTAAAACAGGGTATTATGTTATGTACCATGAATAAGATATGTTGCATTTCTGTTGATGTGCACAAAAACTGTCAAGTGATGATTTATTAATATGTAAAAATACATATATGTTGGTAAGTTATTTTGGAACGCCACACGCTGTACGGTGATTTACATTGGAGTCAGATTAATTTTATTTGTTGTGCCACAAATCTATTTTCTCACAGATGGAATAAGCAAGAACAAAAAAGTCTTCACCTCTATGTGAGTATTTTGAGGTGACTGCTCACAACAAAGTATGTATGTGTGTCCTTGTTAGGTTGTCCCGATATAATGATTCCTGTATACTCACTAAATGTAGTGAACTATAAGCCATAATATGTATGGTTTTATTAAAGGTGAAGTGACTGCAGTGTTAAAAGGAGTTTACTTACATGCATGATCATGCCCAGCCTGCCAACAGACCAGAGACTAGGCAAAGTAATAATAACTACTTATCGCATGTTTACAAAATCTTGCGTCGGCCCCTACAATACACTTTTAAATGTTACAGATATCAGAAAAAAAAGTGGATGAGGCTCTGGTGAATATGGTTATAAAGGACTTCAATCCATTCTCCATTGTGGAGGATGGGGTGTTCGGGGAGCTCATGCGTGTGATGGATCCCAGTTATGTTATCCCAAGTAGAAAGGTGTTTGAACAGAGCTAAGTTGGTCATTTTTATGTGGGTAATCCTAACAACTACTATTCCTTGTACCCTCAGGCTCTAAAGGCAATGGTGAACAACAAATACCAAGGGCCAAGGCGAAGGCCAAAGAGCAAGTTAAGAAGGTCACAGCTGTCAGTCTTGCATCTGATATTTGGAAATCCATAAATATGGATGCCAACCTGGCGGTGCCATGTCATTTCGTAGATGAGAAAGACCAGCCCTGCACCACCTTGCTTAGGGTGCAACATTTCCCGAAGGCCCATACAGCAGAAAACCTGGCTGCAGGGCATCTGCAGCTCATGGAAGAGTGGAGCATTACTGATAGCGGGAGGTGTCTTATCATAGATGCAAACATGGTTGTGTGGGTAAGGCAGCTGGATGTCAGGCTAACAGTATGCATTGCACATACTATAAACCTCATAGTAAGGAAATCATTTGATGATATAAATTGACTCAATGACTGGATGCATCTTCTTCAGAATGAGCACCACAGCTAAAGAGAGACTAGTACATGTACAGAAACACATAGGAGGTTTCATCTAAGAAGAGGGTTTCAGCATCAAAAGTGGTACCTCTAATGAGAATGCTGCATCATTCAATAACCTGCAGACTGCTGAATTTGACAACAAACGAGCTACGTAACAACTTGATTCGACGCCTGAGAGAACATATCTCTGATTTGGAATCAGCGAGTGCCCTGACACTGCCAACCTTTCTAGACCCAAGGTTTAAACAGTTAGGATTTGTAAGTCTATCAAAAACCCAGGAAGCAGGTAACCACCTGAAGGATGAATGTGTAAATCATATTAGGAACTATACTTCATCTGCCCCTGAACAGCTGCAAGCCACCCCTGTGGATCAATCTGCCAACGACAGTGAGTGACCTGATCATTGTATTTTTTGGTTGTGATATTGGTATTTTGAATTGCATAACTAACCCCCCACTACTTATGCTACTGTAATTAGGTAAGCTTTGGCAGCTTCTGGATGCATCAATAAATAGCAGCTCAAGTGTGGTGGGCAGTGCAACAGTTGAAGTGGATCGATACCTCGCAGAGGTCAATGTCCCAGGAGCTGAGGGTCCACTCACTTATTTGAATAGGTGTTGTGGAAAACTTATTAACACTTCTGTATAATATGTTTAACCACTAGGTGATTATCTGGACTAAGACTGAGTTCATTGGACTATCATAAATAAAGATGTAAGAGAAGATCCAAAGTTTAGTAGATTTAATTAAAAAAAAGTTGCATGCAAATGGATCAAAACATACATCAGGTGTCTCGATGCAGAAATGACAATGATTTTCGGGTTGCACAATAATTTATATCTCACAGAATGATGAAGATTAAACAACAACAAATCACACCATGTGTGTGAGTCAGCAGAGCAGGGAAATCAAGGACCAGACCAAATATGAACCTGCACAAACTGTACCATCAGAAGGCCACAGAATATTTTAAAAACAAGATATGAGTCTGATCATAACAGTTCACAGAATATGTCAAAGCCAAGATATGCATCTGATCACCGGTCAGGTCACAGATTTAATATTTTCCATCACAATAGGTGTGAAAAAAACTGTTTCCCAACCTGTACAAGTTGGCACTGACATGGTTATATTCACCATGTGCAAGGGTGTTTTTAAAGGCATACAAAAATGCAAATGTTTATATTGCTTTTATTTTAAGTTTTATTTAGACTTAGGTCATGTGTCTATGTGTGTTTGGTTATTGCCTATCATATGTTGTTGTGGACAGCAGATGGCAGTATTCAGTTACAACGAGGCCTCGAGTAGTGAACAATTTGGTGAAACAAAGGGCTGCAAATCCTCAGTGGTTCATCGGGCTTCATTTGATCATCACTACCAAAAACCTCCACTCCTTGAAAACAAGAAAAATACAGACTGTTCAAACCCAGAGAACCAGGGGAAACAACCCAAATGGAGCAGCTACGAGGACGGGAAAACCTAGACAATATATATGTACAGGGGGTGACCAGACACAGGTGCAAACAATCAAAGAAGATTGGACAAAGGAAGTCAAACTAGAACCAAAACACACTTGGTACCAGACTTTCAGCATAAAACAGGAACTAGCTTGACTAAACCAAAAAAAAAAAAAAAACAAGAAACAGAAGAAAACAAATCTCAAACACAAAAAAATCCTTAACCACAGCACTATCAGATTACTGTTTTTCAGACTTCGTCTTAAGGGGTTCTGCCACTGCGCCATAACCTGAAGTTGTTGACCTACTAAATATGTACTGTATTGAATTTAGATGTGCTGCTCTGAAATCCTCAAAAGAACATACACTCATATTGAGTCTTTTATACAAAAGTATGATCTCACCATATCACCATTAAAATCATCAGCATTGAAAGTTTACAAAAAGTTATAGATGTCTGAGTTTTCGTGCTGTAATTTCTGTATGTGTTTGAACAGATCACCATCTTTAGAAATATAAGCTGCATTCAATCCCGATGACACGAAGGCTGGCGGCGACGTAAGCCTGCGTGACGTTACACAGAAAGAGACTGAGGTTAGTGGGGTGACTGAGGGTGTGAGAGGGGCAAAGACAGAATGAGGGAGAAAGGACATGAGCTTTTCAAAATTTTAGCTCAAGTGGAAAGTAGATTGTACTATCGATTTTGTGTTTCATTTCATTGAGTACAATTTTCTACCTATAACCTTTTATATCCAGCTTATATAGAAAAGGCGAAATATACACAGCGACTTGTTGGTAAACCTCGAATGTCCGTTGGGTTCTTCTAATTTTTGGTCATCTTTAAGACAAGAAACGTCATATGCACAATAGACATAAGGAATCATTGATTGCAAAAGAAAAAATTAAAACATGATGCGTTAGTCTTGATTTATCTGAACTACAACAAACAGATAACAGAAGAGTGAAGGTAACCAATATTCAAAAGTGAACTGTTTAACAGTAGAGCTGCACACACGTTCACATCTGCAAATCGCAGTTATGTAACAATGTTGCAGAAACAAATGCAGTGTTCCCACGCAAACACATTGCTTCCTTCAGCAGGCATTTGCAGCATATTTCAGTCAGCAGCCTGCTTTTCCTGTCAGTGTAGCGTTGGTTTGTGGGTAAATGAAGACCATTTTGCAACTTGAACAGATGGTGAGTGTTGAAGTGCCTGTTGACAGGTAGTCTATAGCTTGTTGTGTGAGCTGGCGATATCACACAAGCAGTGAGAAAAACACTCAAAACCCCCCCCACACACACACATACATACCTATGTGCAAACACTGTAGCCCTAATTGGTACCCAGAAGGGTTTGATGGAGAGAGACAGACAGAGAGGGGGAGAAACTGATATGAAAGAGGATGTCATCATCAAAAATGTAGACCAGCTGGCCAAATATTTACTTCCAAATCGGTGAAGAAAGGAATTCACATTTCATCTTAGATATACTTGAAATAAAAATAGATTGAAATTAACAAAATAAGGAAATATGTGAATTGCAGTGTAAAATATTGCCTTGAACGTTTGAGGTGTTTAAACAACCACGGCAACAAATGTCTTACTGCAGCAGATGGCTGTTGTGGAATCCACACATCAACTGGTCTGTTGTGTCACACATCTCCTCAAAGTGATGACTCAAACAAATATGTTCTTAATCTAATTTATGACATCCTTGGCCATAGCTGGATGAGATGCTCCCATTGTTCACCAGCAGCGAGAGATTTAATTAGAATTAGCAGGAGAGATCATATTTCTCCAGTTTTATATTCTCTTCATTGGGTTTCTGTCTAGGATGGGATTTAAAATTCATTTTAAAAACCCAATGAGGGACTACGCCTGTCATATCTTGAGGATTTCATACTTCATATCATCCCAGCAGAGCACTTTTCTCTCAGACTGCTTGTCTTGCGGTTCCTAGAATTTCCAAAAGTAAAATGGGAGGCAGAGGCTTCACTTGTCAGGATCCTCTCTTATGGAACCAAAGCCTACTTATGATTTGGGGCCCAGACACCTGCTGGATCTTTAAGATGAGCCTTACAACTTTCCTTTGGATAAAACGTATAGATATAGGGCTGGCCTGAGTGAGGCTGAGTTATCTCTTTACTTATGTTCCATCTCTTTACTTATTTGCTTCCATAACACAAGTGAATGTAAAATTAGATTCCTGATGCAGGGTATCTTCCATCTGATGCTGTAAATGTCGTCCTGTTTCTTCCTAAAAACAATTCAAGGAAGAAAGGAAAAAACAATCGACGTATACTTTTTAATATGTATAATTATTTTCCACTGTTGTAGATATCAGAGCAATAAAAATAACAATAATAATCAGTAAGCAATTCCAGTAAGACAAGCGCAAAACTACCACTGTGGCTATGGCAGCGGCCACAGACAGCAGCAGCTGCCCTGGCAAGGCTGACAGTATCTTTCTTTTTCATTTTTTTTTCTCCATCAGGATAACAAACACAGATGGCACACTTCATCAGGGACCCTGATGAAACCTAGAAACCAAAACACTCTTGTCAAATATCAAAGTTGTTCCACAGAATATAGTTGTTGCTGGACTCTTGACCTCCAAAGATGTGTTCTTCTCTACACATCTTACAAATAGATAAAACTGTGCTAGAAATGTTTCAATAATTTTACAGTGGTGTAACTTTTGTGCAATTAAACTAATGGCAGTAACTTGTGGATGTAGACTACTGGACAATCCAGCATGTTCTGTGCTGATTAACTTAATTTGTTTTGTACAGAAGGAAATAAATTTCTGACTACACACAAGCATATGTTTTATTTTGTTTAGAAATCAGACAGGACCTATAAGCAAAGAGTGGCCAGAAGACACATAACAAATGGCCACAGCTCAGGACTTGAACCTGGGTCGGCTGCATAGGAACTACAGCGTCTGTACATGGAGCACCTGCTCAACCAGGTGAGCTATCTGGCACCGGTGTCCTGTAACAGTGTTGTCAATTAGGCCGATTTGAGGAGGGCATAAAGCTGAACATGTGGTTGACCACAATGTGAAATGTTATCGACAGGTCAGACTGCTTGTCTTTCAAGAGCTTGTCTCATGAGGACCAACATCTCCATGGCTCCTACACATTTGTTAAACTTAGCAAATGTGTGTGTTTGTGTAAGTATACATGTATGAGTGCGTGGAACAAATGAGCAGCAGCGAAGTGTGAGTAGGTTTCTCAGTGTCCATGTGTTTGTGTGTGATGAGAGTCAAACAATCCAAGCAGTGGTCGCAGGCCAAATGGTGCACGGAGAGGCTTCATCTGTGTAACTGGCCACCGGAGGCAGCGTTAAGTGTCCTGCAGGGTCTCCAAGGTCATTTCATATGCTCGCACACAAACACACAGACACTCCACATTTTCACACACGTGCACTCATAAATTCAGAAATGACTGTGTGTCCTGGAGGGACTGTGGGGTCGTTACCCTACTAATGGGGCCATATGGTCACAAAACAAACACAAACTGTTCCTCCTCTTTGCCTGTAATAAGGTCATGAAGACGCTGGTCTCATTCAGATGGAGAAACCAGTCGAGGAAAATGTGCCAGAGGATGTGGACTGAACTCAAAGGGAAGAGGGTCAATAACCCACAGCATCACTTCTCCAAAGCAGCTGGACTGAGAGGATTTATGTCATATTAGACATGACCACATGTGCTATGTGCCCGTGTGTTAACATACTAATCAGCAAATGCTCATTTGACATTCTTGATAATACACAGAATGTATTTTTACATAGTATATTAACCCATATTAGAAATGGGTAGTGCAATATGGAAAATTTAAAAAAAAAGTTTATAACGTCTCCTTATATTACACATATTCATTTTATATTTTGTTTTGTCATCTTCATTTAAATTTTTTGTTATACAGTATCTGTATATTTGAATTTTAAGCCTCTAACACAATGAAAACCTTTGGCATGGTGGCAATTCAGTGCTCTTAAGGAGGTTTACAGCTTACAAGGGATTTGCATATTTCCCCCTCCAGTGCATAACATCATTAAATGATATAATGAAACTGGAGGAATTTCAGCGCATAAAAGGACAAGGGCACAGCCCAAAGTGTGGAGATCCCTACAACAGCACTTTATCACAAAGCCTCATGGATCAATGGCTTATATGATCCCATGGGTGAGGAACTGCCCACCTGCACCCTGGATTCCACTCCGTCACCACGCATCAAGACAAGCCTTCCATCCATTTCCGATTTCATCACCCGAATCGTAAACTCCCCCTCAGTCCTGGCACTGTCGCTGACTCTCACAATTGTCTGTCAGCCCTGCATCAAAGAAAACTAGTCTCAACCCTGACATGTCCAGTTTTTGTTTCTGCTCAACTCAAAACCTATCTAACATCCAATGTTTGAACCATTTCAGTCTGTACTCTGCTCTTAACACAGCCAGAAACAGCCCTCCTTAAGATCACCAACGATCTCCTCCTCTCCTCCCCAGGCCACTTCTTCATCCTCATCATGATCGATCTCACTGCAACCAATTAAACCTTCAGCCATAACGTCCTCCTGTTCTGCCTTAAAAACATCTGTAACATTAGTAGCGCTACATTTTCCAGGTTGCAATCATATATCACCAACAGACAACAGTTTATGAGACCCAATAGCTGCACCTCCTCCATTGTCCCCCAGGGTTTGGTTTTGAGTCCCCTTCCCCTTTCTCTTGGAATTATAAATTATAATCAAAGTCTGAACTTCCAGTACTATTTCACCGGATTCACTGGATTTCTCTGTTCCCCAACGCGTTCAGTCCTTAGTCCCATACGAAAAGCCCTTCATAATAAGGCTCCATCCAATGTCTTTACCGTCCTTCACCACCACACTCCCTCCTGTTGCCTTCGTTCCTCTGGTGCTAACGTCCTCCAACCACAACACAAGATCAAGCTGCAAGCCCTGGAGGACAAAATGTTCACCTCCACCCTCTTTAACCCTCCACCCAAAGACATACGAGACACATTATGCAGAACTGGAATCATTCAAATCCAAGCTCAAGACCCATCCTTTTACAATTGGTTGCAATGTATGATTCATATTTTTATTGTATGATTCTTACTTTGTTTTTCACACTGGTAAGCACCTTTGAGCATTTTTCAAATGTAATATAATAATAATAATAATTATAACAATAACAAATATTATAACCTTTGTTAAACACAATTATACAGAGCTACATCCACAGATGGCCTTAAGCTTAAGTGTGCAACTAAAGAAACCTTAAGTTAACCTGGTCCAGAGGCTGCCTCTACGTCCAGGCTGCTGTCAGCAGCAGCAAAATCCATGCTCCATGATGGAGTTGCATCTGTGCCCTTGGCAGAGTAATTGTGATGGCAGTCAATGCAGAAAAACACATTGAGATTTTAGACCAGCATATGTTGTCTTCAAGACACTCTTTCCGAAGATTTCCTTCCATTTATTATGCAATGCAAAAACAGGGGGTGAGTTTGCACAGGAAACTGCACATATTAAAGCTGTTATCAGTCATTTGTGGCTTTTTAAAGGGATTGTTTGACATTTGCCTGAGCATGTTTAACATCACTTTCTATTGGAGCAAAAAAAAAAAAAAGTGACTTAAAAATTAAAGAAGCTAATTTCATCTGTAAACAGTAAAGGAAGGAAAAGTCATCAGGTTCAACAAAGTCCGGAATATTCGGATTACCTCAGGATTATGCGTAAAAGAAAAACAGATAAATGGAAACCATTTCATTTATCTGTGGTTATATTACTGGTTGTATTTTTAAATAATGCAGCCTAATTGGTGTACTGGTGTAGCAGTGTCACCTTTTTCTGTAGTTAAGTCTACTGTTTAGGATTAAGTAAGTCAAGTGTCACTGCTGACACTCGACTGACTGTGTTTGTCTTGTGTGTACAGCTGTACTATGCTGTGTTGACGTAACGTTGTACTAGTGTAATGACCAATGCTGTCAGCATGACCACCCCTGGAACCTCCTCCCCTCTGTCCACCAGCCCTTTCTTCATCACACAGATTCTACCTGCGTAATTGAAAATTCCCTTTAGGCATTTTGGATGTTCAATTTTATATTGCTTTTTGACTCACAGGGGAAGTTAGTTTTAAAAACACAGAAGTGAACATATACACTCTGTGCATGTGAGTGGTTCAGGGATTTATACGTAATTTATAAGTTATTTCAGGTACTTTTCCATCCTGTTTTGCTCGGTAGCCCTAAAAATGACATCAACAGGCTACTAATAAGCCTGCAGATGTCAGACTAAGACTTGAAACTAGTTAAATGTGAGGCCATCTGTCCAATAGTTAAAGCTTGGGCAGAATTGGACAGTTCAACACTACAGTGTTTAGATCAACCACACCTACAGATTCAAAATAATGGCTGAGAAAAAACAAGAGTGAATGTTTTGCAATCTCTTACTCAGTCTGGACCTCAATCTGATTGCAAAAATGTGGCAGAACCTTGAGAGCTCTGCACAAACAAATGCTCACAAATCTCAATGAACTGGGGGGAATTTTGTAGCGTGAAGGATCAGACCCACATCTGGAGAGACATAGAGTCTAAAAGCAACCCATAGGGCCTCTCCATCCAAGAGGCAGAGCAGGTTTCTTATCAAATTCCCTTTGCACACAATTAGTTAGTGCTACAATCATTCAGAGCAACAAACAAGGTGACGTATTCAGACCTACGGAAACAAGTCAATGGGAGAGCTGTGTAGAAGACTAAATTAAACTTTTGCTGTAGCTTGTTGGCAAAACAACAAATGCATGTACCTTGCAAAGGAATGATTTGAGCGCAGTCCCCTGTTCAATTTTTAAAGAAAAAGTCTAAATCTTTAACTGTCGATACCAAAGGTGATAAAAATGGCCATTAATCCTCAGCTGCTGCCATCAACGCCGTTTACATCTAGATTACGTCGCCGCTGTGTTGTCATTGTGGTAAGCCTATCCAGAGACTCTCTCCACTAGGATAGACTGATTTGACTGGCTCAAAATGACTTTCAGAGATATTTAATGAGCTCTAAGGGATGGTTGCTAGACAAGTGTTTCCCAACCCTGGTGTTTCCCTCTTTCAGCACACCCAGACACAAATGACTGTGTCATCTGTTTTATTGATTATTTCCAGACATGTCAAAACCACTGTGTAAAGCATAACAACGTTAAGACTAGTATGAATCTATAAATAAATAAATAAATATACATATAGACACTTGTATACACACACATTTGAACATATTAAACCCCTTGAAAATAAATCTATATAAATAAATGAATCTGTTATAAATTTATGTACACAAAATAAACAACTCTATATTATAAATCTATACCCAATGTGCATACACCTATCTATATATACATACCTATATACATGCACACACACAGCAATACACATAACACATATGTCCTGTTTAACATGTCTGAAAAAGGGTAGGAAAAAGTATATATATATATATATATACTTTTTCCTATGCTGCACTCCGACACCGAAAACCACCCAAATCCAGCCCCCACATTGACAGGGCAAGAGCAGAACCAGGAGGTCCCCCGACCCGGTTGGCCTGCACAAGAGACCACACTAACACAAGCACCAAGACCCCTGACAGCAACACTGTAACACTGTAAACCCCATCAAAAGACTTGTGCAAACCTTGATGACAAGCTGATGACAACCATGAATTTTAACCAGATGTGGTGATGCAAGTCAATATCCCCAAGGACTATGGTTGAGAAACACTGACCTGGACACACCTGCAAAGCCAATTCAAATTCAAACTTTTTACATGTCATATACAGTTTTTTACTGTTTATTTGAAGCTATATTGACTAAATTTGAAGACCTGGTATAGACCACATGTTTCTTTTCAAATGTATTTATTTATGTAGATTCATTTTTTAGGAAGGATGCACTTTTTTAACTTGACTGTAACTGAAAAAAAAAACAAACAAGCAACAATATATTGTTAAATTGATAACAGATCAATGATAATTGACCAATGAATCTGCTGAGTAAGACAAGCTAGATATTTTCTGTTGTCACACATTTTCCCCTCCATTCAAGAGGTTTACTCCTCCCACGCCACTCATCAGGACATCTGGCCAGCTTGTGCACTGGCGTCTGGAAAGTAGCACACCCACTCTGAAAGTTAAAACTAAACCTTTTCTTGCAGAAAAGTTTTCTAATGTTCAGCAAACAGAGTTCCTGTACAAAACAAAAAGTAAGGTGATAGTATTTCTAATATTTTTTATGTAGGTTGTGCATTTTAGCTCTCCTGACTTGTTACCAGCACTTTGGTGGTTACTTTAGTTACACTGGGCTCCAAAAGTAAAACTGCTAACAGCAAGTCTGTTTCACAACCTGCCACCGCCAACAGAAGTCACGCCTTTCACAAACTTACTGCATAGTTCACCAGTGATGGCTAGTTTAGTCTGGGGCAGTCATTACATAGTTAACTTGAGCTGTGTTGATTATATTTGAATTCATTATCAATTAGCTTCAAAACAACCACATCCAGACCGGATGACCATGAGGGGTACACCACCAACACTACACAACTCTTTCAGAAAGGGGACAGAAGGGTGTGCTCCAGCTATAGAGGGATCACACTCCTCAGCCTCCTTGGTTAAGGTCTATTCAGGGTTCCTAGTGAGGAGGGTCCGCCAGATAGTAAAATCTCGAATTCAAGAGGAGCGGTGTGGTTTTTGTCCTGGCTTTGGAACGGTGGACCAGCTCTACACTCTCAGCAGGGTCCTAGAGGGGGTATGGGAGTTTGCCCAAACAGTCTTTGTGGACTTGGAGAAGGCTTTCGGCCGTGTCCCTCTGGGACTTCTGTGGGGGGTTCTCAAGGGTGATTTGAGGAGCTGGAATTCTTTATATGTGCTGTTGGTTTCCTCTATACTGGTGTCAGAACTTGGTGTGCATTATCACCTGTAAGTAGTTATGTTTCCCATGGGGGTTGGACTCTGCCAAGGCTGCCTTTGTCATCAATTCTATTCATTACTTTTATGGACAGAATTTCTGGGCACACCTGAGGAATGGAGAGGGCCTGGTTTAGTGGCCTCAGAATTGCGTCTCTGCTTTTTGCAGATCATGTGGTTCTGTTGGCTTCATCAGGCAAAGACCTTCAACTCTCATTGGAGCAGTTTGCATCTGAATGTAAAGAGGCTGGGATGAGAATGAGCACCTCTAAATCGGAGACCATGGTCCTCAGTCGGAAAAGGGTGAAGTGCCTTCTTTTGGTTGGGAATCAGATACTGCCCTATGGGGAGGAGTTCAAGTATCCAGGGATCTTGTTCACATGTAAGGAAAAAAGGGAGCAGGAGAGCGAAGGCGGATCAGTGTGCTGTGCACAGTGACGTGGAGATGCTCAGAGTAGAGCCACTGCTTCTCTGCATCAAGAGGAGCCAGATGAGGTGGCTCAGGCATCTGGTGAGGATGCCTCCTGGAGGCCTCTCTACGAGGTTTTCTGGGCATGTCCCACTGGACGAAGGCCTCAGCTAAGACCCAAGACATGCTGAAGGGACTATGTCTGGCCTGGGAACGCCTTGGGATACCCTTGAATGAGCCAGACAAAGTCTCTGGGGAGAGGGAAGTCTGTGCTACCCTGCTTCGGGTACTGCCCCGACAACCCGACCTCGGATAAGCAGATGAAAATGGATGGATGTAAGGATGACCAGACCCTAGCACGATCATGTATAACAAATGTACATTTCTGAGAGAGGGATTGCATGCCCTGATAAACACATCATTGCAAAGTTCATTGCTTC
Source organism: Xenentodon cancila (assembly GCA_014839995.1). Classification (NCBI taxonomy): domain Eukaryota; kingdom Metazoa; phylum Chordata; class Actinopteri; order Beloniformes; family Belonidae; genus Xenentodon; species Xenentodon cancila. Next base: position 15,521,796 of record CM026206.1, read on the forward strand.
AGTAGATGCATATCATTCAATTTTCTGTGAAGCTATAGGACATAAAGTTTTATGACACAACATCAGAGTTTTTCATTTTGAGAGAAAAGCTGGATGCTGCAAAGATTTTCAGTAGTTGTGGTATCCCAGTCTGCCCTTTTACTGGCCTGGATTTCACTAGCTCCTTCTGCGCTTGGCAAAGGGTGTGATCCCCTTTGAATATTGAACAATTTCTAGCCATCCTTTCTGGCAGCTGTTGCAGTTAAAAGCCATGTAATTGCTGTCCAGGAGCATTGCTTTGCTAAAACAAAGTGGGATGAACACTACTTTCTGCCTTCTTGCTTCCCACACACTTGTGTGATGACATTGCACAGAAACCAATAAATTTGTTTATTGTATAAGCTGTAACTTCCTTTAATTCTTCCCAGCGGCAGGCTGAAAAATCAGACTACTGAGTCACATCTGAATGCATTATTACAGTGAAAATGAGCATGCTGTGGTACAAAGACAGAGGAATACATTGTAATCCAGTGTTTGTAACAACAGGATTATATTCTCAAACACAAAGACTTGTGCACACCTCTACACAGCTCTGTGAAAAGATGCTGCATTGGCATATTTTATGTCAACTTTCTGCTGACGGAGCATGTATGTGTATAACAGCTAATAGGCCTCACCCACATGTTGTCATTTTCTGGAGACTCCATGCCTCATTCCAAAAGGTTGCAGTCCCGAACCATCCTGTATAGCAAAATCGGAGAAAACGAGGGAATAACGGCACTGCAGCATCTCTCCAGAGAAGTAGAGTTTCTCACTTCTCTTGCACTTGTTAAAACCAAGTCCTTAAGTGTTTTGCCTTGTTTTTCTGCCTCCCATTGCCCACTGACCACTTTAAACACTTTAATAATACCAACATTATATCAATTATAACCTTTACCTGGGTCTGCTGGGTCTATAACTATGGTATATTCATGAGTTGGTTTGTTTTTTTTCCTGTCGTCAGTTTGTTTATTTTTCCTGTCTGTTCAAAACCTCTGTCCTCTTCAGTGTACTTGCTTGGATTTTTGATTGTTGAATGAAAAATATGAATTGTGGGATCAAGGATATTTAGAGTTTAGGTTGTACCTGAAAGTCATTCACTTCTCTTTTCCAGGTGCGTGTCTCCAATCTGAAACATAACCAGGTACCATGAAGACATATCTGGTATGTGTAACAAACCGCATTGAAATTAAATTGGAAGCTCAGCAAGATATAACGATTATAATTGCACAGTCTATGGGAATTATTCCAGAAAGGAGGTTATGGATGGTCTTGAAGGTGAACAGGAGGAGTTTGTAATTAATTCTTTGGCAGACTGGGAGCCAGCGAAGCTGCTGGAGGATGGGGGTGATGTGATGGAAAGATGGGGTTCTTGTTATGATCCAGCAGCAGAGTTACGGACCAGTTGGAGCCTGTGGAGGAACTTCTGGGGTAGACCGAAGAGGAAAGAGGTGCAGTAACCGATGCGGGAGGTGACAAGACAGTGGACAAGGATGCAGGATAAGTGCTTACTTTTTTGTTTGGTGATGGCAAATGACTGTGACGAGAGTAAACGTATGATGTCTCTGTTATTAACACATTATTAATATTGGATTGTAATCAACATTTTAAATGTACCGCTAAGCTTTGTGAAGGATGTTTTAAGTGTAAAGTAAGTTCTAATCTCAGTAAGACAAAACTTGAATGCAATATTTACTTAAATCAGGATTTTACAGCAGTTTTCTGATTGTGAATTAATTGCTTTTGTGTCCCTTTTGTTACTTGAGGTTTATCCTCCTTATTAGAACAGTTTTACAGTGATTTCATTGGATAGAAATTGAGGCATGAGCAGACTTTTCTTTAGGTATGACACACCTGGCCACTTGGTGGGGTTGTTAGTCCAGCTATCTTGTGCCAGGTGAAAGGCCAATGTGGAAATTGCGGATGTGCACACACAGTTCAGTTCAGTTAGAAAATAATATTTAAAAATCTCTTAAGTGCACCTGTAATGGAAGCATAGAGTCTCATGCCATCCAGCCCTGCAGAGAGTCTCCACTGGCAAGTCACAGCTGCAGAAAGTGATGCACCCTGTTGAATTCTTTTGTTACAGCAAATCCCCTGACATTAAAGCCAGATGACATTGGTTCATGTATGTTAATTTTTTTTTTCATCAAAGACACAGCACTGACATCCTCTCAGGAATAGTTATTAACAGCATTTGAAGCCATCTGTTTCTCAAAAACAAGGTGAGAATGACCAGCAAGTACACATGAATACATTTATTATCGTTCATGGAGATTAGCAATGATTAATGAGAGGTGACAGGAGATAATCATATCAATATTACTCTATTCATATTCAGATTTTGTACTGTTCCCGGGCAGGAAAACAAAGTGACTAATCATAACCATGTCATAGGCTGACTTTAATAGATGCATTAGGATTGATATACCCCCAGGGTGAATGGGTTATTGCTCACACAGCAGAATCATCTGTGCTGGCAATTAAATCAGATAGCATTACAGGTTCATTTATGAGACCTCTACATAATGTGGGCATAAAGAAGGTGGTCAAATACATGGTAATTGTAACAAATTTAAGAGTTTGAGCAAGAATACGTTAAAGGGATTATCAAAGTGGTTCTGTGTGTCTGGAACCAGAGGAGCATACAGCCGTGTTAGTTTTGTAATATTTCATTCATTTAAATTAGATTCACAGAAGATATGAGAGGAAAGACTTTGAAACACGGTTTCCACAAATGGTGTTTTGTGTATATATATATATATATATATATATATATATATATATATATATATATATATATATATATATATATATATACACACACACAGGTAGGTGAGAGGGCATCTGTATGCTTTTTAATTTCTTCAAGCCAAATAACCAAATAACACAGAGATCATCCAAATTATAGTTTAACCACACAAAAGGATGATACAATATACACAAACAGCAGACCAAACAAACAGGGAAAAGCTCAGCTTTAATGTATAGACCTATTCTATAAAAAAAAAAAAAAATAACCCACAATTTCAACATATCTATGTGAGTACATAGAAAGATGAGAATGTGGCAGGTGACAGATTACCAGAACTAGTCACCAGATACTACATGCTACAAATAAGAGCCACTGTCAAGACTCCACCAGTTGCAGTGATGTAAGAATTATCACTCTGAGACGAAAACTCACTTAGCTAAAGTGACAAATCATTTTCAATTTGCCAGATGGTTTCTGTTACCAGTGGGAGTGTACATACGCAGGACTATGAAGAACTATATTCTGGAAACATACAGTCTTTTCTTCATTATGACTGGATGAAGCATGAATTGACTGATTTGTGACTTGGCCCTCAGTTCTATTGGCTGTGAAGGTGGAGGTGTCAATCCTCTAAATCAGTCAAGTACGTCCTGAGATATGGCTTTGTACAAACAACAGGTCAGCAACTGTTCCTCTTGGGTGAGCATAATGTACATACTGAAGAAATCAACTGACACAAACCAAATGATAAAAGTACAATTTTAAAAGCAATGGACATACTTTGTGATCAAATGATCAATAAATAAAAGGCCAATAATATGTGTACTGTTTGGCCAAATGTGCCAAAACGGCAAATTAGTAAAGTCCACTAAATACAGTATTGTCATCCCAGAGAGAGGATTGTGTTATTAGAAAAATTCTCGACTTGTGCCTAAATAGACAGAGATGGCTGAACAACATCATCTCCTGCCCTCAGCATGTCCAATCAGGACCAGCTCAACAGATCCCCTCCCCGTGCAGCAGTTTTATTTCAGCTTTTTGGGGCCTCTCTGAGAAGTTAATCCATGGCAGGAATGTGGGGGTTCCTGAAAATTCTGCTCCTGATGTGGATTGATGATTTAGACCCCATAAAATTACCCTGAACCCCTGCTAATGGAAACCGAACCCATGTTGTCTCATTTTCCATAGTTATTTCTACTAAAGTTAAATGAACATGTCACAACATAAAAATAAGACATGTTGGCCTTATTAGGAGGTTTATTTTCGTCATTTAGTCCGGATGTAGGGATCCACTTCCAGTTATGATGCTAAGCTAGCCTAGCGGGGGTGTTGTCAGGTTGGGCTTTTGGATGCACAGGGAAGAGAGCAGCGTTCACCCTCTTATCAAACTCTGGGGTGGATGCCAAATGAGCAAAATTCCCAAATGCTGATGAATCTCTTTAAATGCCATGCTATATCCAAGAAAATACAATCTATCATCTGCTTATTTAACTGGTGAAACCAGTTTCCAAACCAGGGCATGTAGCAGAGGTAAACCTTGGCTCTTAAAACACTCTTTCCTATTGGGCTCAAGATATCTAATTATGGTCACGCTGTGAGTCCAAAGGGGATGCCGGCATGTTGTGCATGTGTTAGGGAACAAGAGAGGGGGTGACCGAGGTAAAAAAAAAAAAAAGATGATATATGTGTTTATCACGGGGAGCAGTAAATGTTGAAATCCACTACTGGCATGCGTGTGTGTGCTGCTGCTGTTTCATGGCAGATTAAAGCCTCCTGTGGTCAATTTGCTCTCCCTAATGTCAGGTCCCCTCCAAAGACTTGAATCACTTGTAGCCTAGCAACGGTGGCCACAGCTAGGAAGCGCAAGTGAAGCGCAGCCATGCATGTAAAATTCCACCTGCTTAGGTGTGTGTGTGTGTACATGTGTTCGACTGTATGGCTTTCTCTTATTTTATGTGTGCAAATAAATGTGTGTAAGTATCTTTCAGGCATAATTAGTACATGCACAACACAGATGAGTATTTAAGGTTCCACCGAGGACGGTCATGCATACCCAGGCAAAATCTCCTTTTGTTTCCCTCCCAGTTGTTTTAGTTTCACATTTTTCACTGAAACCACACAGCCTTCTTCTTTAAATTTACACTTTACTTTATCGCTCTATTCCTCTCATCCAACAATATCCACATGTAGTATGACTCTCTAGGGAAAACTAGCTTTGTGGCTAAGATTTCAACTTTCTGGGACCTCGCCTGACTACAAATGGCTGCATAATAGCCTCAGGCAAAAATGGGGATGCATATTCCCCAGACAGCATAATGAATCAGAGATGAGGGAGCAGGGAAGTGAGAGATAGATCCCCCTACCACAAACCAGCTGGTCACCCTCTTAAATAAAAAGCAGATAGGATGTCTTATTTCATGCACGATTCACTCAAACATGGGTAGTCTTGCTGTAAATCTCCAAAGCAACACAGCTAAATAAAATAAAATAAACATATGCATGTATAAGACATCAAATTCAGATGAGGTTTCTTATTTATTTATAGCCCTTAATTTTCTATGAAGTTCTATAAATAAATAAAACTTAACTTACTTACTTATTTATTAACTTATAAATCAAAAAGTGGCTGAACATTAAAAAAAAAAAAAACTTTGATAATGATTTTTTTTTCTAGAATTCAATTTATAACTGACAAACTGGAGTTTTAAAAAAAAAGAGAGCGTTAAAAAGATTGAGAAAAAAGTCGACTAAAAGGGATAGCACCTGCTTTGCAATTCCCCCTAATACAATGCCAGTACAAATTGGGGTTTAGTCAGAAATAGCAATGGACCAAAAGAGAAAAGCTCACTTTTTGGCAAGCAAGCTCACAGTGAGGAGACTGAAGCCAGGATACATGTATTATTCTGTGGAAAAAACAGTGGATTGTCAAACAAAGCCAAACACACTGCTTGCTGCACACTGCTCACTGCTGCAGAAGACAGGCCGAGCTCAGGATGATATTAAGAAGATATGGGTTCTTTTTAATATCACGCTGTTTGGAACATCACATCCTCATTCTCTGTTCATCATCCCTTGTGTTGGCAGTTATTTGAAGCTTAAACTGACAGTCATTTTAATACTGTTCAAAAAGTTGAAGGAAAATTCATCACACGCAACTCATGACTTCAGAGCGAGCAGGAAAACCACTTCAGGTTTCGATTGAGCTCAGAAGTAAGTGGCACCATTCTTTACATTTTGCTATGAATAAAAACAACAGAGAAAAACATCCAAGTTAATCTGACATCCCAAAATGTTCCATTCTATAGAAACATCTGCAAAGTCTATAGAAACATAACAATAATTCATGACAATGATTTGCAAGTGTTTGGATAAAGCACGTCTTCAGCAAACTGGCAGTTTGGGACACATGTGCGTCCAAGCCTGCTGTGAACTTTGCACGAGCTTTATGAACAATATGAGCTCAATTACCAGTTCCCAAATGCCAGGAATACAATATCCAATAATGCATGACTGTTCAGCTTATCTGTTATAGCTTAAGGTCAGACATATATATGAGCCAGAGTTCCATCTTCCTGGCTCAGTGTGTTCCCCGCATCAACAAAATATTTCCAAGAAGTGTTTGGCTTTGCTTGTCAACCTGCTGTTCAGTTCATAGAAAAACACATGTTGCCTGGCTTTGGTCTCATGGGCTAGAGTTTTCTTTTCTCTACCTGGCTAAACTCTAAAAAAAAAAAAACAAAAAAAAAAACAAAACTGGAAGGCAGGTGCTCTCAGGTACAGTTAATTTGAGATTTATTAGCCATAGGCGTTAGTTACAGGCAGGATTTTTAGAACCCACTTAAAAGAGTTTCTTTTTTTTCTTTATCCCAATATCTTTTATGATTGAAATCCTAACAAATTCTTTATTTAAGGCTCTGAGCTTTTTTGTGGTGTCTCAAATGTAAAACTGACTATGAAAGGCAGGTTTTGAATCTGGTTGAATGATCTGTTTCTTGATGACATTTTTTGAACAAGAACAAAATGTAATAGTTCAAATCCTATAAATTGGAAAATACAAAAACAAAACAATAAAAGGAAACACAAAGAAAACAAACAACAAAAAGAAAATCAAAACTCATTAATGCCTTTGACATTTACTTCATTACAGAAAGTACATAAAAGCATAATACATTTAACGTTGGGTTTTTTAAATTCATTGTCAACATTTTCCAGAAATAACCGCTTCACAATGTTATCCCATTTGAATAGGTTGTATGATCATGTGTGGAGAAAAAGGAGAACCGAGAATGAGCGAGCTGCAAGCAGAGAGACATGAGCCAGCAGCAGCACTAGATTACATTAGCAAGGCATGAGGCAGCGAGAAGGTCAGCGAATCAGATACTGGTTCAATATAGCAGCGTGGCTCTGAGGGCAGAAGCTGAGCTGGTCCGTCATCCCAGCAGATTGCTGAGGAAACCTTGTCTTTGTGAATGTATTAAAGGAATCTGGCCGCGCTTGGAGTGGACAGAAGAGCTCATTCCTAAAAAAAATGGCAGCAGGTCCGGAGCTTCTGCGTGGGAGAAGAACTTTGTTGCTGAGTAAATACAAAATGTGTTAACAATAGAGAGAATGAGCAGCTTATGCTATTTTCTGTCTTGTCTCGATGTGTTTTGAGTTTTCTTTTGCTTTTTAAACAAAAAACCTCCCACTTGCATACCTGCCTCTTTATATATTTTGCAGATTTGGATATGCTCAGAACTTTGCTGACAGCCAAGATGACGGTGCATGCAGACGCTGCAGCTCCTCTTGGTCCTGACAGAACAGTGTTTTTGTGTTTTTCGTCACATTCTTCAAAGTTTTACTGTCCTAAAGTGTATATACAGCCGTGGGTTTGTGCTCAGCATGACAAGAACTACATTTACGGAGTCCGGACACGCGAAAGAGCTACGGAATTGTGGTCTGCTCCGGAGGTCCTTAGAGGCACTTCAAGACTGCTTATCCACCATAGACTGGAACATATTCAAACACGCTGCCACCTACAACTCCACCACTGACCTCTAGGAGTATACAGAGTCCGTAACTGCCTACATCAGCAAGTGCATGGACGATGTCACCACCACTAAGTAAATCACTGTCCGAGCCAGGCCCCGACAACATTCCTGGTCATGTACTGAGAGACTTTGCAGCTGAACTCACAGATGTCTTCACTGACTTCTTCGACATCTCACTGAGTCAGGCTGTTGTCCCCCCCTGCTTCAAAGCCACCACCATCATCCTGGTCCCAAAGAAGTCGTCTCCCTCCTGCTACCGGACAGTAGTCCGGTAGCAGGAGGGAGACGACTTCTCACTCACTCCCATTCTGATGACGTGGTTTGAGCAGCTAGTCTTGCACCACATCAAGTCCTCCTCCGCCAGCATTCAACACAATCATCCCCCAACAGCTTATCTACAAACTAGACTGGCCGGGGCTTAACACCTCACTGTGCAACTGGCTCCTGCACTTCCTGACTGGAAGACGACAAGCAGTACAGATCGCCAACAACACATCCAGCACAATTATTTTGAACACGGGGTTCCCCCCAAGGATGTGTTTTGAGCCCCTTCCTCTTCACCCTGCTGACCCCCGACTGCACAGCGAGACACAACTCCAACCTCATCATCAAGTTTGCGGATGACACAACTGTGGTGGGTCTCATCAGCAACGGGGACGAAACGGACTACAAGAGTGAGGTTAGCCACCTGGCCATGTGGTGCACAAACAACAATCTCTCTGAATGTGGACAAGACAAATGAGATTATTGTGGACTTCAGGAGAGCCCACACCCAGTATGCTCCTCTGTCTGTCAATGGTGCTGCCGTGGAAAGGGTGAGCAGCACCAAGTTCCTGGGTGTGGACATCACAGAAAACCTCTCCTGGAACACCAACTAAGCATCACTGGCCAAGAAGGCTCAACAGCACTTTTACTTCCTCCGCAAACTGAGAAAAGCCTGAGCCCCAGCCCCCATCATGGGCACCTTCTACAGAAGCACTACTGAGAGCATCCTGACCAGCTGCATCACCGTCTGCTTCAGAGCCTGTACCACATCCTGTCGCAAGACACTCCAGCGCACAGTGAGAGCAGCTGAAAGGATAATCGGTGCCTCTCTTCCATTCCTTCAGAACATTTACAGGTGATGCCACCCACCCCTCACGCAGCTTCTTTTGTCTGCTGCCATCTCAGGGAGGAGACTGTGGAGTCTGCGGGCCAGGACCAGCAGACTGAGGGTTAGCTTTATCCACCAGGCCGTCAGGAAACTAAACTCTTTACCTACTCTGCCCCCTCACCATGCTGCCGTAGGCCTTTGAGGAAAGAAATTTCAATCCTGTATTGTGAATTAACAATAAAGTTGACTTGCCTTGATTTTGTAAAAGGTTTCCTCACTGCATGAAAAAAGACAAACAACTCTCATTTGATGGATTACAGTATCAAAGAAACAGTGTTTTGCGTGATGTAATTTGTAAAAATCAATTACAACTGCATCTACTCCAGTGCCATGCAGTAAATGAATTTAAATTTTGAGTGGCTATTAAGTCTCTCGTGGATCATATTGACGTAGATATGTTCATTCTAACTTTTAATGGCTGGTACTTACGGTAGATGAGTTGTTCAGCACTCTTAACCCATTATACTGTTAGTGGACACAGAGCAATCAGGAGGGTGAAAGATTTTCATGTGCTCCACCACTGAAGTACACCACTCAGTTGGATTCTAATTGACCTGCTGTACAAGGAGTGGACAAGCGAGACCGCTCCCAGTGAAAAGTACCAACCACTAACCGCCAGATCGACCAGCAGGGGAAACCCTATTGGATTATGGTCCTTTTTACCATCAGACATCCAATTTACTCACAGGTTATTTACAAGAAAAGTACAATCAAATTGGCCTTAGTGACATTAAAATAAATGCATGCAAACATTACACAGGGAATTCTTGGAAACTTTTTACTGTAAACACAAACGTTATAGGTTTGAAACAAAACCGCAACAAAACCAACCATAATGGTTTTCTTTATTTTAACTTGCATTTCAGGCAGAAATAGTTTACGCTCAGTTTTCCTCACTGTCAACGAACGTGAGGGATGGTGTGAGCATCATAATTAAGTCAATAAATGGGGAGAAAATGCTTCAGGTCGGCCCACATTCACCAATAAAACCTATATCAGGAGTTGCTTACACTGTAGGAAATCTCTGGCCTCATAAAAAAGCGAAGCACAGAGCGTGCACATTTGTGAAATCTGGGATATGTGACAGAAAATTAAAGATCCAAAGAAAGCATTGCTGAGAATACTGACTGATGTAGAAAGGAAAGAAAATGCCAGGAACAGGATCAAAAAAGATCTAAATGTCTGAGGTTTGAAGCTCAGGCTCAGTTAACTATTGTGTAGAACTGAGTGACAAATATAACAGTAAGGATATTTACTTGAAGTACAGTCTCATTATAACATTATAGTTGGACAAATGGGCACTTTAAAATTATTATTATTTTTTATTTATTCGATTAGCTAGAAGATTTCCAGAAATAAATAGTCATTGCAAGTAGGGTTTATATTAAAGCAAGTCATGAAGTTTTCCTAGCTGGAACCGATCAGTTTTTAATTCCTAAACCTAACCAGGTAAGAAAATCTAACCAAGAGCAAAAGAAAACTGACTTCAAGCAAAATAAAATAAAAAAAATTGAGTTTCCTGGATGCCAAAACTGCAATAAGACAGTGCTGCAAGTTGCTATTGCATTGCCAGTGTAACTGATTTGCATTTACAGGTCCAGTCTAGTTTACTGAGAAACCCCAGCACACAGACATGGAAATTGAACCGTTTTCTGGTCTTATTCGCTGCTCAAAGTATTTTTACACGACAAGCATCAATCATCCAGCTACTTCTCTAGACTATGGCGTCCTTTTCCCCTCGTACACACTCACACACGCCCGCGACCACGTCAGGGTCAATGTGGGGCTCACTATCTCGCCCAAAGACAATTCAACATGAGGTCAGGGATCGAACTGCTGACCTTCTAACTGGCAGACAGCTGCTCTCTCCCGAACCACAGCTGCCCCCAAATAACTGGCTGCAGGTGTTACTTCACCACAAATTCATACTGGTGACTTGAGGCACCTGCTTGAAAGCACCCCAAGAGATGAGAAATTGGATTTGACTCAGGTATCACGAATACCTGCTTCTTTACTGTTCAATATAATGTTGTGATCATTGCAAAACAGTTTCTTTAGGCACTTTTAAAAAAAAAAATCATTATTATAATTTCAAAAATAATTTTTCTTTCTTATCTTGCAGAATGAACATCACGTTGTTCGGAGAAAAGCTCCACTGTTGGAAGACGTGTCATTGTGTTCCCTTTTCAGTTTGACAGGAATTCACATGTGAAGATGAGCAGCTTCGTTTGTTTGCCCCCTGGATGAAGATACTGAGCCATTGTTTTGACAGCACGGACAGACGCAGCTTTTCAAAGTCAATTTCTTGTTTTAGGGGCTTTAGAGAGACCTAGCCTGCAGTATACACACCTTTCTGGCCATGTTTGCCAAACAATGTAACTCCGAGGAGAGTGGGATGCATTATTCAAGAGGATAGTGTTGTTACTTTGAACGATGATGGAGAATTCGAGGAGAGAAACAAATGACAGCACTGAAGGTTAAGGATACTCATTTTAGGAGCTAACAAGTCTGAACAGCTTAGTTGGTGGTAAACAAATGTTTGAACATGATACAGTTTTAACCCTTGCAAAGCGCTAAAGGATAGACCAGCCCTCTGAGGAACTGTGGGCCTTCGCTGTTTAGTAGCTCGCAAGGGTTAAGTTACTTCACCATACCAGTATTCTTTAGTGTCCACATCCAGGAAGCCTCTGTGCTGAAATATGAAGAGAAAAATAGTCAGTGGCAGATAATTACTGAGATCATTTTTTTTAAATTGTCCAAGGCAAAAATCTTATGGGAACCTGATAAACCTTAATAAAAAAAAATTAAAAAACATAATTTTTGCCAGTGAGATATCAGCATGGGTGGTAAAAAATAATGAACCACATGCACAAGTGTAGCTTTGAAAGGGAGAGTAAACTGGGCCATAACCATGTACATGCAATTAAAAATAGCTTGACAGGAAGAGTTGAAACACGCTAATCTTGTGCTGTACTTGTAGTTTGAAAGAGCGAGAGCTCAAAACGTGCTGTACACACACACACACACACACACACACACACACACACACACACACACACACACACACACACACACACACACCAGAGACTGACAGCGTTTTATTTCACTGAATGTCACAAGCGGTTTAGCTTCCTTTCCTCCAGCAGTTTTTGACATTTGCTGCCATTTCTAGTCAGCTCTGCTCAAATAACACACTGCTTTTGTTTTGTTCAGTGGCTGGATGCTTTGACATACTTATATAAAATATATATATATATATTTATATATATATATATGTAGTGACATTTTTTGCCAGGTCACATGTAAACAATTTTTTTGCCACCAAAAACCTGTGTTCACAAGTAGGAATATTCATTTTATGTCCCTTCACTCCTTGTTTTCACACTTGTGGAGAGTCACCACATGACTGGCTTTCATTGCTTTTGAGTGACTGAGTGGTGGCCCCGTTTCAGGGCTTGATACCGTACGGCCGGACTGAGAGGAGGGGTTAGAAGGAGCAAGTGGCAGTCTGATGGTTTTACTAAAGATACGTTGTTTTATTGAAAATCAGTGCACAAGTCGCCAAACTGGGATTGCCACAAACACGTTTGAATTTTCAGCACTGTTGCCCATCCCTCCTGGAAGCCAGCAGCAGCACCCTCACCTCACCTGAGAGGGTAACGCGGCTTGCAGGCACCCTTAAATAGTGCCAACCTGACCTTACCCCAGTCAGGACAAACCAACACCAAAGGGGGGTTTCAAACAAACTAAATTAACATGATCCAATTATCAGCCAAAACAAGAATATAACTGAAAAACAAAATATAACTTTCCAAAAGATACACTGCCTATTAATTTCCCCCCTTTTTATATTCCTCCAAATGTACTTTAAACAATTATCCAAACACTACACCCCCCTGCACACTATGGACTGCACCTTCTACCCTGTTTCAGGTAATTATCACACCTGTAGCGGCGCGTGCTTCCCCACAGGAGTGATCGACCCGCACCCGAGGAGCAGGAATTGTGTGAGTACATGTATGTTTGAATTAAGCCCAGACTGTAATCAGAAAACGGAATGTAAATGAATATGACCTAGTGGCTGCCACACTATGCCTAGGTTAGAGTTTATAGCAGTGACTGATGATTGAAAAAAAAAAAAACAACATAAAAATATTGTGTTAAAAACGTGTCATCCTGCATGTGTGCGTGCATGCCACGTGCATGCCACTGTGCAATGCCTTCGTCTTTGGCAAACAAACGCTAACCAAACCACAACACCATCATGAAATATTGAGATGGGGAATATCACCTTCTCACACTGCTCTACATGCCAACAAGCATATTTGATTTTTGCCTGGATGGCTTTTATATATTTTATATTTAGTTAGTTAATATATATATATATATATATATATATATATATATATATATATATATATATATATAAACTAAAATTCCCAGAATGATCTAAGTGGATATAAGAACCCGACAAATTCTCTAAATTATACGGACAGAAGCTTCAGATTTTCTTCTATTTCCTTTGGCAATAGAAAAATGGAATCATCTCATCCTTTTTTAATGAAAAAGAGAAAAGGATGTCCCAAAATTTGTTGTGGCTGCAACATTTGAAGTAGCACACGATTATTTTTATTCTCAAAGCTGCAATATCTGGGCTTTGTGTTAGTAATTATGAGGACAAAAGAGCTATGTCATTAACGTTTAAATCTTTTTCTTTTATAAATTACCAACCTTTTGTTAAAAGTAACATTTTATATCTTTTTTTATTAATTTATTATACCTCATCTAAGTTTGTCTTTTTATTTTAATGATTATTATTACTGTACTATAAATTACTCAACTTGACTATTCAATTAACGACTTCCATTACATACAACCATCTGGGAAGTCCTTGTGGAAAAAGCATTTAGAAGGATAAATGTTTTTTTTTTTGTTTTTTTTTTTAATCGGGCACTAGGAGATGGTGGAGTTTATGTGCTCAAGAGTAACCATTCAAAGGTGCAGTGAATCAGTGCAGCTGAAGTAGACAGACCTTATGGAAGCACATGAAGGTTCACGAGCAAAACGCACTCTTTGACCAAACGCGAGCACAGTATCAGGACCCAGTAAGCCAGGAAAGGTCACTGCCCCTGATGACAACGGGAGGCACTCAGGATGGTAGGTGCATTTCCATTACACTAAAAATTACACAAACTGGAATTGCCAATAGAAAATATGCCTAATGGAAACATATCAATTTCATAGATGCCTATAGGTTATTACTTATGTGTCACACTTCAAGTAACCTCTGCGTCATGTGAGAGGAGTTTTTCCTTCATGGAGCATGTAAAAACCTGTCTGAGACACAGAACATACTTTACCCTGTACCAAACAAGATACCTGGTTGACAAATAAATAAACATAGAAAGAACCAGAAGACCAAAATTATTTGGGCTACACCATAAAAACAGACGTGCATCTCTCTTAGATTTCATGAGATACATCTGCAATGAGTTGTGGATGCATTGACCCAACGCTCAAGCCCTGAGATAGACCCCCAGATTCAGGTTTTTCTGAACCTGTATCAACTAACCCCGAGTTGATGGTTTAACAACACTGGTAGTGAATACGTTCAAACAAATCCAACTCAGGTTTGTGTACATTCACCAAAAAAACTTAAACATATGTGAACATAGGTTTAAAAAAAAAAAAAAGTAACTTTATAAAGCACCAAGTTATCTGTATGTCTGCTAAGGAGAACTTATAAATGTGGACATTTTTAATCATGCTGGTTTGGTGCATCCCACAGTGACAAATGAGAATGAGCTGAACAAATAATTGGGTAAAAGTTTTCAGAATTCTATGTCAATAGTTTTTCCTTAATCTGATAATGGATCAGTGGCCTGTAAAACTAGTTGGAGATCAGCGTCCTCCGTCCCTGACGTGGAGGAGCTGGCTCTCAGCATCGATAGAGCATTAGACCATTTTGATGGAGGCCTACTTCCTCGGAGCCAGCAGCCTCCCAGAATATCAGCTCATCGATGGCTACGATCCACGTATTTTAGGCTGAACATGATTGCTGCTGTTCTTAAGAAATATTCTGCCTGCAACCCCAGCCGCTTTTCCTTGTTGTTGCCTGTGTGCAAGATAAACGTTGTGCACCCCACAACATGCAGTTGAAAAATACCAACATTAAATGCCAAATAGTGGCAACAACAGAAAATGCCCTGCCATCATTTTCTGCTTCTCTGAGACTGTACGAATAATTCCTGGTGGAGCAAAGAAAAAACAAATAATTGGGGAGAACTGGACAGTGTTGGCGGAGCGAACCCACATAGAACTATCAACCCTGCCTCAAATGAACACTGTTTTTAAGCTCTCTCATCGCAAGGACAGGTCTCGATCTGGTGTTAGAAGGTTAGTTTCTGGTTGCAACGTCATCGGTTATGGAAGATGTAGACGTTGGAAGTTCACATCTGCGATATCGGCATAGTCATAAATAAAGATAAGTTTGAGAAGACAAAAGTAAGTCCACAATTTTTGACGTTGTTGTTCAAATATGTGTGATTACTCCCGTTCTTTGAAAATTATAACTTTTCTGACACAAAAACAAATAAAATGCTGAACAGTTTAAGGGGAATAGCTGTTATGAACCTCTGTGCTTTAGTCGAACATGTAATGCAGCATGTTAGAAGGGAAACGTACAGTTTACTGACTTGTGAGTGCGCCATGTGGTTATTCTACTTGCTACGCATTAACATCTTTTCTTTAAAAAGAAAAGGAAGAAAAACAAAGCAAAAAATAAAAATGGGCACGTGTAGAAAATGGAAAAAGAATAAAGCATTTAAAATAAATAAATGAGTAAATAAACACATTTTAAAAAAGAGCGGAAAAGAAACTATAAAAGGGGATTAAACAAACAAATAGTGTGGCGCACATGCAGCAGGTGTTTCCGCACCACTTTCCCAGCTGTCGGAGCTCATTCAGTTGTCTGAGCCGGGAGGATGTAAACGCACAATATATGGGTGGAAAAAGGCAAAAATTATAAATTTCCTTTTTATATCTATATGCATATATTAAAATACACTTGGTAGTCTTGATCGAAAACTTATTTGAAACCACAATCTAAACAACTGATAAATCTTTGAGGCACTTTTTTTTTATTGAGTAACTGTGAGCTTTGAGTGCATTACAGAAAAATAAGAAGATCCCCCGCACATGTTTTACCTGTGTGGGTGGTCTACACACAGATGATCCAACCGTATTGCAGCACCAGCTACTGCCACACTGGTAGGATATAAGTGATTCACATATGAATAACCTTCAAAAGTAAACTCTGGTCCATCACAGCTGTTTCCTACTTACTGAGTTTACTGAAGCAGACAAATGATAAAACCTGCTTTTCGCAATACCCCCCCGTAAACCCCTGTTGGTGCATACTGATGCAGAAGTGGACAACATTTCCAACCTAAATGAGGTATAAAGATTAGGGAAGAATAATTATTCAAAAATCTACTCCCAAATTATATGGTACAGAGACTCAATTGAACTCTTTAGCTGATTAGCACAACTGTTACTCTGAACGATGAAATAAGTACCTACGTAGATCTGAATTGGAACATTTTCTTCAATGAGGTAAAGCGTCTTAAGAGTTTTCAAGTCAAGTATCTCTGCAATTGTTCCGTCGGTGTGTGTGTGCATGCCTGCTGATAGGAGCATGTGGCAGACGTCGTCATTGTTTGTGTGTGAATGTGTATTTGGCGTGCCAGACCACGGTTGGAAAGTGGAGCGAGAATCCTAGAAGCTGTTGGAAAGAGATGATTGGCTTCAGAAACATGGTAGCCCCTTTGTGACAGATGGTTGGGTGCTGGGCTTGCAGAGCTGCAAACACCCACTCACACATATGTGGACTCCCACAGGCCTGCATGATAATACACAGACTCAGGACAGCGTTTAACATTCCCTCACATGCACCAATGTACATGTTTTCATGTAAAGACGAGCACGTAAAGAATGTGTCTCCAGCAACAGAAAAAGGCAAGTAAAAAAAAAAAAAAAAGTGAATGTTAGATATTTCCAAAAAATGTCAAATACACGCAGAAGCGGCATCGAATGGCGCTCAAAAAGAGAAGCAGATAGACACAGACAGACACACACAGGTTGACAGGCAGATGCACGGACAAACGTTCAGGCAGACGAGTGTGAATTTGGAAAATGGCATGAAAACAATATGTACTCTAACCAGTGCCAGTGTTTTGGTTTAACTGGGGGTTTGCAGCCTTGGGTTGAACACAATAAAGCTTTGCTGTGTGTCTCTGAACTAACAGGAGGGGATCTGGAGCCTGCTGTTTCTGCTAGCCAATACTGCTCTCACTGTCAGTGCCACCATCATCACAGCCATCAGCGTCACGGCAACAAATAACACCAGTCTGCCTGCCATAGAAGTACACACTGTCAGCAATGCCAAAACTAAACCAACATACTAGCACTCTTGATGCATGTGACATTTTGCAAGATATTTGGTTTTGAACCTCAACATTTTGACCAGTTAAAAATCCCTTATGTTAGATTAGCCTACTACAATGTGGTTAGATCAGCTGTACAGTTCAGCTCACTCCTTTTGAATGCAAACGACTGAATCTCTAACTCTATACCTGCGGTCAGCTCAGCTCTCCTTCGTTGGGCCCTCATTTAAGCTGCTAGTATTTACAAACTTATTCTTTCTGTCTCTTGTAACCACAGGTGGCGGTTGAAACGCAGATCTGCTGGTAAATCAACGGCTTAGCCTTTCGCCTCAGCATTCATGTCAAAGCTACCTGTCAATCTCTCACACGAGATCCAAAACCTTGACTTACTTAAGTAACTCAAGGCTTTAGGCATCAATTGGAAAGTGATAATTTAAAAACCTCCACTGCCACGAAGGGGGAATACTGGAGAGCAAAATGATTTATTTATTTTGTTAGTTTTATTTGCTTAGTTTTTGAAAAACAAATTCCATGCGACTAGTGCTGTTGCTCTGGACACAGCCGGCATCTATGTAACCCAGGGTCATTTTTATTGTAGTAATTGCAACCATCTTAGCTGTCGCTTTACAGAATAATGGAACAAGGAGCACAGAATAAGAAGAGCTGGGATTTCCAAGTTTTCACCGCTACTTGAGCATTTTCCATGGCCAAATTCCACAGCAAGGCAGAAGAGTGAAACACGAGATGCCATCAACTGCAGCTCTGGTCTAAAGTGGGCTGGTAATGTCTAGTTACTCAGCACTGAAGGGTTAAAACATGTGGAGGATGTCATTACTTTCCCACTATCTGTCCTGGCAGTGTGGTTTATTGGGAAAACACGCTGTGACTTGAGAATGCCCTCATGATGACAAGAACCTATCCAGATAAAACGCCCTCGAGTAAGGCATTGAAATCCTGCCAGCTGCGGGAGCGCTGTTCTGAACTGTGAACCCGCAGATTTCCCTAGTTGGAGAAGCAGGTGAAAGAACAGTTTTCTGTCAGGCGTTATCACAAGTCTAAAACAACAAATCTAGGGCAAGTTTAAAATGTGATTTAAAAAAAAAAAAAAAACAAAAGCACTAGAAGTCCTAAATGTTATAAACTAATAAAAATCCTACAGTGCTTCTGTGTTCAGCTTGATTGTGATTAAGAGTGCTATACTTCTGTCTTTGCGTCAAAAGAACAGTTTGGTTCAGTCTTAATCGTCGTAAGGGTCACTTTGCTAGAGACAGGTCTTGATGTATCGGAGCAAACGGAGACGGACCCGTTCTCATGAGAGCGCATACTTTATTTACCCACCATCTGTCCTGTTTGCCTCTGCTGCACAATGTACAAAACAGCTTCAGTAATGTGACATTGCTGATTCCACCATTTTAATGAGAAGAGTAAAACCTCTCTCTCTGTCTGTCCATCTGGTTCATCAGTATTGGCTCACCTGCCTTGACTCACATATGAACTTAAGAGACATCCCATTCCTGATCCATAGGGTTCAATATGTCGGTCCACCCTTTGCAGCTATAATGGCTTCAACTCTTCTGGGAAGGCTGTCCACAAGGGTTAGGAGTGTGTTTATGGGAATTTCTGACCATTCTTACAGAAGCACATTTGTAAGGTCACACTGATGTTGGATGAAAAGACCTGGCTCTCAGTCTCCGCTCTAATTCATCCCAAAGATGTTCTGTCGGGTTGAGGTCAGGACTCTGTGCAGGCCAGTCAAGTTCATCCACACCAGACTCTGTCATCCAGGTCTTTATGGACCTGCTTTGTGCACTGGTGCACAGTCATGTTAGAGGAAGGGGCCAGTTCTTCTGGCAACCACCAAACCCAGACTCATCCATCAGATTCCCAGATGGAGAAGTGCGATTTGTCACTCCAGAGAACGTGTCTCCACTGCTTTAGAGTCCAGTGGCAGCGTGCTTTACACCACTGCATCCCATGTTTTGCATTGCACTTGGTGAAGTATATCTTGGCTGCAGCTGCTCGGCATGGAAACCCATTCCATGACTATTTTTATATATATATATATATATATATATATATATATTTATTTTTTTCTCACTTTTTAGAGAGAAAGTGAAACACAGACACTGTCGCACATTAAGATATAAACGTGGTCTGTTGGTCTGTCACACATTACACAGCAGTACATTACACCTACTAATAGAACATCACATGAAAATATATTTTAAAGCATTAATCATTACAAAATGAGGTTTGGTTTAGAATATTTGACACCCAAATGTTTTCTGCTGGGGGTTACTACTGTGGTCAGCCGTGGTTGAGCTTCTGCATTAAGCTATGAAGCCATAACACACAAAGTACGTCACAACATGATGGCAGACCCTGCATATGAAGATGCTGCCTCTGAGCAACAACTGAGGGATCCCACAGTGCTGGGAATAGTGCAATGAAATTTAATGACTTCACTGAAGAGCAGATTGCAAGCAAAGCCTTATAGGCCTGAAACATCCAAATGAGATTCAGGGCTGTATTGGACCCTGATGAGCGTCACCAGAAAGTTGCCTCACTGGCATTTCCATGCACACATTTCTGCTTTTTAAAAATAAATAAATGAAGCGATATATATTGCAAATGCATAATCTACCAGTTTAACACATCAAGAACTGAGGACAAACAATTTAACAGCCAGCAAAATATGACTAGACTAGAGTTTGAAACTCTTAAGTGTCAACAGACTGGGTTTGCACGGAAGAGGTTTTCCACTCCCGTCTTCAGTCATTATTGGGTGCAGGCAAAGCTGATATAATTCGTTTTCACATAAGAACATTGCTTATACAACAAATAGAAATACGTAAATTGAGATTAAATAAATAGATGATGCAAACAGCAGGCAAAACAAAGAAACTCAATCTTAACAAATATTGCTGAATATTAACAAACAAACTCGAAACACCAGAAGTAGAGTATATGTAGTTATTTTAGTGTTGTTTCAGTTGTGAAAACCAGAAACGGAATAAAAAAACAGTTCAATGGAAAAAAGAACAGAACCAAATACACTTTTGAACTCTAAAGAGATGACTTTGCCAGTAAGAGATTACTTGCTCATTTGTTGCTGAATTAACAACATAATTTTTGCTTTGATTTATCTGTTTTCTTTTCTGTTTTTCTGAATTAACAAGATCATTTTGAATGAATGGAAGAAAAAAAAAAACCCTCTCGCTCCCCTGAACTAAAACAAGGTTTTCCAGAGTAATAAAGTAATTGGTATCATAAATCATGAAATTGTTGCTAAAATTGAACATTTGGCCTTTTAAGTGTTTTTAAATCACTTAAAAAAAAGGAGTATCTTCCAATATCAAAGCCACAAAACTGGTTTAAACTAAACAAGTGTGTGTTTGTGCCTGTTTAATCAAAGTCTGAAGGGAAATCAAATTTGTTTTATGCATCTCACAAAACACCCTGAAATTGGACCTCTGCTGTTAACCCATCACTAGTTTCACCATGGGGGCTGCTATCCCAGCGCCTGGGGAGCAATTGGGAGTTATGGGACCCACAGTGATTCATCGTTGTTGGCAGCCCAGGAACTTGAACCTGGGACCTCCAGGCCCAAGCCCACCACTGTAACCACTAGGCCACCACTCTCGTTGACTGCTGAGCTTCCCTAAAGTTTGTCAAATTTATTGCAAAATTTACGTTCTTAAATTAGAAAAACGGCAAACATTTTTACCTATATTTGATCAATGATACCAATGCAACTTGTTTCTTTTTACTGTAACACCGGTAATCCTGCGTGATTTTTAACCCTTTTATCACATTCAGGGAATCTCCTCACTATATGCTGATTGCTCAGCTTGTGAAAACACTATTGGAAAAAAAAAAAAACTAACCAAAAAGATGGTTTTTATACCATGGCAACCACCTCCCTGAACCATAAACACTGTTCCAGCCAATCATCAAGAGGGGGAGGATTCAAGTTCATACACAGGAAATGGGTGGGGGTAAGGGGCTTGAGAGACTTATCCAGATATCCCTTATCTACCTTTTTTTTTTTTTTAAATATCTAAGATGCGCCCTTTGGTTTGAATCAAAAGAGACCGTTAGTTGAGTTTACTTTGATAGTAGACTCTTGTGTGAGTCTAGTAAGGCTGCACTCGTCAGTTTAACTACATTGATTTGTTATAAAACAGTGAAAACGTTGTCTTTGATCTATAATCAACAGATGAGGTGTTTATTCCAGTTTACAGTTTGCCTTGAGTGCACATTGTTTCACCAGCCTTCTTGATCTATATTTAGAAAGTGTGAAAACCTAATAATGTTCATGTCATGTTCATGCAGAGATTTAGAAGATGTAGACACCACCGTGAGGTGAAATACCAGATAAAGATACTATACCCTTGACCACAATAAAGATGTTTTCCAACACTAACAAGATGGGCATTACATGCTGCCAAGGACTCGTTAAATGCACTTCATGATTTAAATGACAGTCCTATAAGACTGATCAGTATGTTAAATCCAAAGCAGAGGTGGACTGTGTTCATCTGAATGCAGCTCAGTTAATAAATAACTTGCAGTGAAGCTGTCTCTTTTGATTAGACGGTGTGAAATCTGTAAAGCGGATAGAAAGGTGAGGAGAGGTATGCCATTAATGTCAGAGAGATCCAAGGAGAGCCAGAGGGCAACAACAGCTTCCCTACTGCACAGATTTAACTACGGAAGATTTGTCAGAGACAAGTAGCTCCTTATGAAATAATATGCTTCCGACTGCGAGGCTCATGCTTGTTATTTGGCAAAGCTGGTTTCTACATCTCAGCATGGCAGGATGCCGACATTCACACCATAGAGTAAGTGTGATCAGCTCTCACCCAGGCAGATGAAAAGTGGTTTATATAGAAACTGAGAGGCAGTATCATATGGTTGCACCTGGTGACAGAATATGGTGAGAACTGAGCCTTATTAAACCTAACAACTTCCTGTAACGAAAGCACTTATACTTCCACTGCAATCTAAACATCTTGTTTGCGTCAGATATTTTCAGTCATGCTGTATTTAGTTGTATCCTGTTCAAAAAGAGAATTAAGAAAATGCTGTTGACTCTTTCGCTCAAATCCCTCAGAACATCACACCATCAGCGATGCACGCACTGGAGGAGGTGGGCTTTTTACCTCATTAGAACATCATAAAAGGAAACCTTTAAGCACATGTTGTCCTCATCGAGGTTGGCGAGAGCTAAGGATCATTATTTTCTTCTTTTCTAAATCACAGTTTAGCAACCAGCTGCTGTATGGCGGAAGTTGTGACTCTAAACCTTTCATAGCCCAGCTTCATGCGCCACTTGTTTTTATGAGCAGTTCAGATCACATGAAGGGTATCCTGCAATAAAATAGTAAAAAAACTAATTTAGTTAGATCACTTTTGGGTTCCTGTCACTTTAAGAGCCACAGCATGAACTTGTTTTAGTCTGGAAGGTCCTGATCTCTGTCAAGTTAGTAAGTGTTTCTGTCCACAAAGCTTTTATTTTTGTGGCCCTCCCTCTACCCCCTGCTCCTCTGCAAATAATGCTCCTCTGGGACATGTTAGACAGTGAGTAACAGACCTTATAGTCAATATTTTCATGGCTTGTGAGTTGCTCCTGGCCAGCAGGGGTAAGCAGCAGTGGAGAGTGGTCTTATGAGGATCAAAATGTGATCCTAGCAGCATGCTGTCAGAGCAAATCTGATCTGCGGATACTCCAATCTGCTAACTTCTTCATGTCAGAATCTTTAGAAGTTTTGCGACATCTATGCTGCGTGTAGGGATGAGCAGAATGTTAAGCAGCACAAGGCATGTCAGCATCTAGACATAAGACTAAATGTGTACAGAAATATGTAACTCGCATACTTAAATATCTGAAGTGCCCTGTTGAAACCTCACTATAACTATCTTATTACCTTCCGTCTACTGTCTTCCGCCTATTATATTTACATCTACATTCTACAAAACTCACCAAACATATGCATCATGTCATGGTCTCTTTTCTTTGAGAACAGTACTAAGATTGAGTATCTGTCCGAATTGTTTTCTCCGTTCAGTTTACAACAGTAGCAAAATAATAATGCAAATAATAAGAGGAAAGAAAATGACAAACAACTGACATAAAGTGTGACAAATCAAAATGCTCCATTGTTAATGAAAAGAAACGTCCAAGCTCTTAACACCTCATTTTATTGTCCCAACATTCAAAAGTACAAATAATTCAAACACAACAGTTTTATGAAAAAGAAAAAACAAACATTTACAGCAAGATTTTTATTTTGTTTCCAGTTTCAGAAATTACCTAAACTAGCAAGGATAACATGAAGTCATTCATCGCAGTAATTGGATTAATAATAAGAATAAGAATACTAAGAATAATAGCAATAATAATCATAATAATCATCATTGATAATTGTTAAGTAATAACATAAGCAGGAGAGAGTAGAGAGAGCCGCGGTCATGGGGCCCCGTGAACATTTTTTCGTCTTTTTTTGTCATCGTTTATAGATTTTCAGATAGTAAACAAACACGTCTCAGGAGGAAAATGAAAACTGACAAGAAGAGCCGAGTTCCTCTGTTCACCTTCCCTCCTCCACTACTGGCTGCGTTGTTCCTACTGGCAGGCTGCCACTATAAGGCGCTACAGGGGATGGTGTGAGCCATAGGGGTCGGGCATAGAGCGAGGTGACGCAACCCCATGTTTCAAACACCCTGACATGCACACACATTCAAACACACGCAAACATACTTGCATTCAGCGCCCCCTGCTATCTTGGTCTCACACACACGCACACGCACACACACGCATCCAGGTAGACACACACATACATATGTATATATGTGCACTGAATAACTCCAAATGCATAAACATTGAACATATGTTCACACAGATTTACTCCACGCTAACAAACTTTTGCTCACAAACGGACACCCGATTTAGATAAAGGAACATGCACACAAACATCCACACGTGCGCCCGTACACGCGCACACAATCACGCGTGCACACAGGGTTTAGGCGGAACACAGGCACGCATCGTAAGTTTCAAAAGTCTTACAGTGTAGGAAATTCACACATCAGAACATTCTACAGGGGTCGTTGCATAATTCAAGCTCCCGCCAGCGGCGGAGAGCGTGAAGGGGTCTGGTTGGTTGAGTGCGGTTATGACGTTAGAACACTTTGCAAGTGAATGGGTGCAGATGACGACTGGATGTCGGTGGTATCAGATGACCGGGCTTGTCGGATGACTGAGGTGTAAGAGAGGAGGATGTACAATGCGAGCATGCGTCTGAGTGTTTCAAATGCTCTCCACACACCTCCTTCATGTTTTCAAGTCCTAACAACAAACAATAAAAATCCAATTTTTTATATTTATACTTCTGGAACCATTCCCTTACCCTTCACCTTTCAAAATATATAATATATATCATATTAGAGTATATAAAATATAGAATCGGAACAATCCCCTTTTATACCTCCAGAGTACGACTTTATTATAGCAACAGCTGCTGTAAAAAGCAGTTTGTGTGCAATGGCAACAACTTCTCCTTTTTTTTTTTTTTCTTTTTTTAAGATTTGTTGGTATGTCATTTGAAAACATGATGCATATTCTTAAAAATAAGCTCTGACTCTTCAGTGATTTTTGTTCAATTTAGTCCAGTGCAATGAATGACCCTCAAATGACAATTCTATAAGTTGATCTGCCCAAGCCTCCAACAGCTGAATGTTGAATAAAATGTTTACTGAAAACTGAAAACTATGCTTTCAGACCCACATTTTTGCATAAGGTTTCATCACAAAGCGGTAGTAAGTGGAGGGAGGGTGTGGACGGAGTGGCTTTTTTAGAACTACACAAACTTATCACAGGTTATATTGAACCAGAACAACTGTTTATAACATTCTATTAAGACTAAACTTTATTGAAAAAGATCTAAAGATTTCATTTTAACAAGACAAGAAAAAGCAATAGCAAATTTAACTATTAACTAGGTTATGCATAGCGAGTAACTGTTTCTAGTAATAAGGGAAGAGCGTCCCCCAACCCTCCATACATTTTTTTCAGTTTTCTTGACTTTTAGATTTTTTTTTTTTATAGTGTAATTTTGATATATTGGTAGAAAGCACAGACGTACTAAAAGTTCTCTCAGTGCAGTGGACTACTGGAAGAGTCTCTCCACTAGTCGCTTTGTTCCCTTTTGCTCAGAAACGTCCCCCTCCCTGTACCAGAATCACACAAATACACAGACAATTAAACAAATAAATACATAAATACACAGATAAATTAAGTGATTAATAAATATATAATAAATAGAAATAAATAGAAAAATAAATATTTAAAAAATTAAATAAGTAAACAAACTGTCAAACAAATACACTTACAGTCTAAGCTTTTGTTCGGTTTCTTTTGCCGCGGTAGTTAACTGAAAGTTAATCCAATTTTTTTTTTTCTTCACAAGCAACATGACAACAATTGAACAGCTTCCTCACAAGTTTTTTCTATGTAACTGAACCACCACTTCATAATAAACTGTCATATGAAAAAGACAAGCTCAAACAAAAGAACAGTGACAACTCAGATAGTACAGTAGATATTGTAAAACAAATGTAGACTATATATATATTTATATATATCATCTATTTGTACACAGCAAATAAAGACACAGTTGTCATTGATCCTTTTCAAGGAAACAAATATCTAGACTAACGGAACTAGCTAATCATCATTTAAGTTTTGACAAACGTTTCACGCTCAGCAAGTAACCTAAAAGTCAGCAAGCCAAACCAAACAAACAAACAAACAAACAAACAAACGAACAAAAAAAAAGAAACCCAAATGAATTTGTTCAGTGATTCTTACAAGGCCCCAAATTCATCAAATCTGGTTATTCAGCAAAGAAATAGTCTCGCCAGATTTCTGGGCCAACATTTAAACAAATACTAAACAAAGAACAGCAGCTCAATTCAATGCTAACATCGAAATTTTTTTTTTTTTGAACAACACATAGAACAACAAACTTGAATATTTAGGATATGTGAATAATGTAGTATAGCACCTACTGTTGATCGCTAAAAGGAAGTTCTTTTCGAATGTAAGTTCACAAACGCAGAGCGAAGAAAATGATATAGATAATGTATAATATGCTCTCTAAATGGATAGATGTGTATATATCTATTTACTGATATCCCTTATTGACTGATGACAAAAACAAGAAAACAAGTGAATAAAGGGTCTTGATGCTTTGGGCACTGGACTATAAGGTTGGTTAGGCCTTGGAAAGACCCCTCTCCCCTCCCTTTTGGGTATCGCTGTTGAATAATTACGCACTAATACATATGTGAAAAATTACCAAAATCTCCCGCCTCAGTTTGCGTCCCCTTTCACAAAACCTTCTGTCTATAAAATCACTGCCAACTCGGATTCCCCAGAAAACAAACAACCTTTTGATCCTATAAAGTACCACGGCAGAACAACAAGACAAGGTGGTGCCCCCTCCCACCCGCCCCGGCCCCCCCAGTTAGCCAGTCAAAATATTTTTCTCTTTTTTTCAAATCCAGATTCTTGTAAAAATTCTTCAATAATTATTATTTTAATCATCATTTATAAAAATAGATCTTTCTATTTATTTTTCTTTTTCTAAACACATTTTTTTTCCAAGCAAAGAGATCTTCTCTTTGGCAACAGTGTTGTTTTTTTTTTTTGTTTTTTTTTTCTTAAATTACTGAATGTGTCATCAGGAAAGCTAACCCATCCCCTCCCTCGCCCCAACTCCCTGAAACCCAGTGAGGAAAGACATGTTTTGCTTGCGATACAAAACAAAAACAATGTTAGAAATTCTTTTTTTTTTTTCTTTTTTTTTCTACATCTGAGTTACTGGGATCATGTAATCCCATGTATAGTTGATAAGGGGAAGTTTTTAATAAACACTAAAAATGAATGAATGGTTTCACCAATTTAAAAAAGAGCCCCCTCCCTTTCACTGATGGGGAGGTATATAATACTAACAACAGTGGATCCGGATTTACAAAAGGAAAACAAATCCTGAATCAAGACAGAGAAAAGGTCCCAATCTTAAAAGATCATTCTCTTCTCTAAAATAAGGGCATACAGGGATTTGCTACTGTTAACACAGAAGAGAAAAATCATCTTAACAACCACAACAAACATAAATAATATACAATAAAGAGAAGCCTGCATTAGCACAGGAGCTTCCAAGAACTTGTGAACATTTTCAACACTTCATTTTTGTAATATTTAGGCAACATTGGCTTATAGGTCCAAAGTAATAATATAAGCCATTTCTAGTTCAATTTGTTTGATGGTTTGTTGGTTGCTTTATGTTCCCATTGTAGTTTGAGTTTGCTGTGTTGGATGGCTGTAGTAGGGTGTTGGTGGTAGTGATTGCAGGGCCTAAGGGACGAGTGGAGGTGGGGGGGTGGGGGTGGGGGCGGGGGGCAATTTTGAAGCAGACAAAGTCGTGGGGCAACTGCTTCTACCTGACAAAGTTCAGGACTTGTGTGTCTTGTTAGTCTTGAAGGAGACTTGCAAGACGCGGTCTCCCAACCTGTAGCCGTTGAGACTGGCAATGGCCATGGCCGCCTCGTCGTAATTCGTCATGGTGACGAAGCCGAAGCCTTTGCACTTGTTGGTGTTGAAGTCACGGATCACCTTGACATTGTTGACTGCACCAAACGGCCCGAACAGCTGCCAGAGCACACTCTCGTCTGAATCTGGGGACAAGTTGTACACAAAGATGCACCAACCGGTGCCCGTGTGCCCGGGGATGTTCATGCCAACCAGGCTGGTCATGCTGTCAATGGTGATGGGAGAAAACCTGAGAGGAGGCAGAGCGGGGGAGGAAGACAAATCAGAAAGTGTTAACTGGGCAGGTTAGAGTACACAATAAAACAGTGTCTGCATCTGCTCTACTTAAAATGACCATAAACTGGTTAAAGAAAAAAATTAAACGAAATAATTCCATCATAAAATTCCCCATCCAGCTGAAACATCTTGCATTGATGCTTGCCTGAGTATTATGTGACTCTATAACTAAATTATTAATCCATGATGACACTAATATCCGAACTAAACCACACCAGTTTTGATGGATCCAAATGTACCATAAATGTTTTTAAGTTAATGTGTAAATAGAAGACAATGGCTATGACTAAATCCCCTCAGGGCTGTTAAGCTCTCAAAGGTCTCCTGTCAGGACTGACGACAGTGCTGCCTGTGCTGAGCTACACTTCTTCTGAAGAAGATGCAGATGAAGGTTCTCTCTTTATGTCCTCGAGTGGCTCCTTTCAGTGCCAAATTGTAGGAAGTTGTTGAATTAAACAGTTGCTAGAAATTACCAAAGATCATCCACCAGCCTGCTAAATCTGTTCCCATTCATCTCATAATCTTCTCCTTTTTCTTGTGATGCAAGAGATTTGAATCCTCAGTTGACTTCACTTAATTGCCTTTCCGCTCAAAGGAAGGGGGGAGGGGGATCCCAACACTTTTAAATAAAAAGTAAATGAGATAAAAGGTTAATTTCTTATGCTACCTCTCTGTAAGAAACTACCATAGGCATTATTGGGAGCGCTTTAATTGAGATTTCCGCTGTGCTGCAGCTGTCTTTGAAAAGGCTGCTGTCTTAACGAAAAGGAGGGGTGGGGGGGGGGGGTATATACATGGAAAATGGAGGCACTTTACAGCCTAGTGGCATTAAGGTACAAAGTGTATTTCTCCTCCACCTCCCTCCTCCTGCAGGGTGCTCTGGTCTCTTCTATTCCAGAACGCGTGGCACTGATCGATAACGCTGCTTGCTGCTTGGGCCCTCTAGCCGTCTCTCTCCAGGGACTATGTATAGTCGGCATTCACTACGACCTTCCTGCGTGACTCTGCTCATGTAGAGTCTGCCTCTGGTCTTTCGGGGCATTTTAAATTCTAACACAAGCGTCCAAGGTGGTCAGCTTATTGGCTGTGTGAACTTCGGGCCCCGTGTTTTGTCATGTATTGGGTATTGTGAATGTGTAAGATAAACATTAACACTATAATACAGTATTAGTATATAATTCTCTACATAAGATGACATTCAGTATATATTAAAAAAAAAAAATCTGTAATAATGCAATATAGTAGTTTTTTTTTTCTTTTTTCTTTTACATAAATTTACATTATAATGCGAGATGGTCTAAACGTTTGAATATTTTCTCAGCCTATTGCGTGTTCATGCCAGGTGTGAAACATGCAAACAAAAGCTGGACAATAAGAGTGTTCAGTGTGTTTCGTGATGGGTTGGGAGATTAGCTAACACTTCCACTGTATGGACGTGAAATTAAATGCACCTGCAAGTCTGTGTGCTTGTGTATGTGTGCACATGGGTAAAATGTGTAGGCATGTGTAGTGTACCCATCAGAGAGGGACAAAACACTAACCAATGTCAGAGACAAGTCCTGGGGTTGCATAGCAACAGTGTAGCTGACCAGATATCAATTCTGTCCTTTTTTTTTTTAAGGCCAAACCATTTCTCAGTTCTTGGCATCTTTCTTCTGTTCCCCTTCAAAAAATAACCTCAGATCACTGAAAAGCACTTGTACCTTGATGGCATTAGATGCAATTAGGACATCCACATCAGACACTATAATAAATTTAAATTATGTAAAGCCTCAAAATGAGAACAAAGTGCTAACCGAAGAAGGTAGGTGCTGAAAGTTAACCCTGTGAATCCAACACTGCATATTTATCGAAATTGTGTTACTCTCTAACCCTGGGTTTTTAGGGTTATTTCATAAGACAGCATTTTCTTGAGCTAAAACTTTGAAATGCTTGATGGCGTTTCCTGTGCTTGCAACATGCAAGATGCCAGTTCCAGTGTATAAAACAACCATTACCACAGTAGATCTAATTTATGTCACCTCTATGGTAGCGAAAAGCACAATTTGAAACATGGAGGCGAAAGGAAGGAAGTTGAGTATAGCAGAGCTGAGCAAAGCTTGAATTGTCTGCAGTGAAACAGCATTTTCTGTTTCCACATGGGATCCAGCATCATCCGACCTTATCCCAAGTCACACTTTCTCATCTTTGCTTGTTCTACTGAAAAATTAAGGATATATGGAATTTCATCATTGTGCATCTAATATGCAGATCACACCAACATCTGCACACATTGTTGAGATAATATGAAAAATGCAAGTTTAAAACAAAAAAAACGTAGACTTCTTTTAGATTTTTTTTTTTTTTTTTTTTTTTTTTTTTTTTTTTTTTTTTTTTTTTTTTTTTACTGCAGACGGTGCAAACCCATGATATATTATGTCTTCTCTCTTAATGAATTTGTGAATATTAATTCATTCCTGTTTTTATTGTGATAGTATAGCTTTTACCACTTTGTAATGTTCTCATTCCTTCTCACAACACTTAAAGATCTTTGGGAATTAAGGTTGCCAAGCATTTTCTTTTTTGTCCTACTCCTGGAAACGCATCTCAAGGTGTGCAACAGTGCAACTGTGCCCGTACCCTCTTGTACAGGTAGCAGACTGGCCTGTGGATATTGGCCTCATACCATAGATATGTTTGCAGAATGAGGTTATGCACTGTCTTGTTGGAAAATATAAGAATGTCCCTGGAAACGCTGCTGTCCTAAAAGAAGCCTACTTGAAAATACTTTTAAAATATCAACCAAATAAAGTGTATCAAAAAGAATAAAGATGCTGTCATGCTATAGTAAACACAGATACACTGTATCAGTGAAAGAACCACTGAAAATCTTTTGCAGACAGGTTCAGACATGACTAAAAGCTTCATTGAGCTTAAAAAAGGAAAAAAAATCTAAAGCAAGTTTGTTGCACAAGGGCACCATTGTATTTCTCTATTTGCTGTTGTAAACACGAATTATGCCAAGTAGACTGCCATTTTTGGGGAAGAGTGTTACTGTGCAATTTGTTGTTTTAAGGCTCTTATGCACTGCATGATTTTGGGCCATCTCAGACAAAAGACGGTGGTTGTGAATGGATTGTGGAAATATCTTTCTTCGTAGGTCCACATCGGTTGTCCCATGTCATACGATGTGAATGATTTCACAACAATGGACAACCTGATATTTTTTCCTAAGAGCCAGATACCCTTCGACTCTATCATCTCCCCAGTTAAAATGCAACTCTAAATGATGTATTAATGTGACCCAGCAAAATTCCTTAAAACATGTGAAACGTAAACAAAATCATGGAACTCTGAGGAATTTAATGGAACTTTGACAAGGAATATAATTTGCTGGCATTGTGGTGACAGAGGCCAAACACCATGAAGGCATTGTGAGTTATTACACATATTGTTTTCTTTATAAAGGTTGAGCCACCTATTTTTTTTTTTTTTTTAAAGCATCTTCAGCACACATAAAAAGTGACTACAAAGGTGTTTTGTTTTTTCTTTTACAATACTGCATGCTGATGACACTATCCTACATCCCCCCACCTCAGATCATAGCTTACAACCCGATAGTGTACCACTCTTGATGTCTTACCTAAGATTAAGCAAGTTCAAGTTGTACAGTGTGGGATGTGATCTTTTACTGCTGCTGAAATCACGCAGTGCATAGGAGCCTTTAAGCAGATACTGACACATTACCACCTTTGTGACATGCTGCCCCCATTTGGTCTGAAATAACTTGGTTACATAGTGTGCCTTTAAAGCTGCCATGATGGAGGTGTAACTTCCTTTGCCAATGACACTGCTATGACCCCATATGTCTTTGATTAGAGGCACGTAATGTACATTTTTCCTTAAGAAAAAAGAAATCTAGAATACTCTTTCACGCACACATATTGTGGTATACATGTATACCACAATACATGTTTTCACTATGCGACGGTACAACCCAGCTGCATAAATTCAAGAGATATTGATATCACACGGTTTATTAAAGTAATCTGTTGCACGTAAAGTTATAGCAGCTATTGACGAGTGATTGTTTTATCTGTTGACAAATCTTGAATTTAGGTTTGCCCCTTTTGCAATTAAATTCCTCTAGATACTTTTGATTGATTTAACAAAATACTTATTTAATATTTATTTAATTTACGTCTTTGAGGAACATTGTTGACAAAGATTTCAATTATTTTCTTGCGTGTTTGTAAAAATTGTAGCTGTAGCCAACGTTTCTCTTCAAACACTTTTATGAATACTGATTTTGTATCAAATTGAAATCTCAGACACATATTTCTATGACCTGTTTGAAACAAGGTCTGAAATGCAGGGTTTAATGCGCATTTACAAATTAAATGGAGTGGTTAATACAAAACCAAATATCATGGATTCATTCTGTCTGCACCACTGTCTCTGCATCACTGCAGTTTTTTTTAACAATTTTAAACTATTAGCTGTGGAATATTTCCTGTTGAATGCCAATGAAACTGACACAGGAAATTGACAAAAAAAAATCCCTATGAGAAATTCAAAATTTTGTCTTTGTGGATTGTGTTTACCAGCTTGTAGCTTTTAGGTGACAAGGTAGGAGGATTTGAATCCCATAATAAAATAAAATAAAAGCACACAGCTAGAAATTAGTCTTACACCAGAGAACAAAAGTACCATTCAGTACACAGAAACAACCCAAAACAATCCAAATAATGCCAGCACTTGCCATAATCAAAACAAATGAAATTCATCACCACTGAAAACAAAGACTGACTGTTTTTTAACACCTGAAGTGGTTGAGAGGGATTGAAAGCCACCTCAAGCTGACAAGAAAAAATACAAACCCAAAACAAAACACAAATTAAGAGGCCAAAAATGAAGTCGACCTTGAACAACTGTCAAACTCAAAGTGATTTGCAAAAATACAAGAAAACAAACTAAAAAAAATTATAATAAAAAAATAAGGAAATTGAAAAATCATTGAGTCAACATGGACATCTGGCATTCGGTGAAGTTTTTAATTACCTCTTTACGCCATAGGCCATATTAAGCAAATTGTCCAGCCTGTAAAGAGAAGGAGGGTTCTGGGGTTAATGGTGGGCAGATGGTCGACTCACTCAATGGAACTAATGTTAAGTCCCTGAAGGAACTGCATGGTCCTCCTCACTCATGAACAAACAAACCCATCTATTGTTGGTCCATTACACTGAGGAGCCCCACAAGATAAATACTATCATAAGTTAACAAACCTACAGTACTACAGTATGGCCTGCACTTGCACAGCCACCTGCTTAACTCTTCATAGGCTCTAGCATTGCCCTGCACGTTTTAATGCCAGAGCAGAGAGTTGCAGGAATGCTGATGTTACTGCAGGTGTGAACCATTTTACTTTCATAGAATACAACAGCAATGGAGCAATCCTGAGCATTACCATTACACACAGAGCAGTAATGTCGGGCAGGGTGTGAACATAGCATTGCACCAGGCTTTATTACGATGACAGTCCAGTCACAATGCTACACAGATGCAAATCGTCTTATTTTACATGCAGGAAGCTGCATGTAGGTATCCACACAATATATGCCACCACACCACTGTTGCTTTAGGATGGGGGGTTAAATGAAATTATTTCTATTTATCTTGTATATAGCTATGGTTTTTAATTTGTGTTAACTCAGTTGAGTGAACACCTGAGATGGCGGGAAATGATCCAGAGTTCTGTCAGTGTAATGGTTTGACATTTGAATGGTGGTGAGTGAGAGAGGTGATGATGATTACCAGGTTTTCTATGATGTGGAACAACAAAAACAACTGAATGTTAAACTAGCCATGAAATTGTGGATGTTTGTCTTTGTGGTCAGGGTCAAATTGTTAAGTGCTAATGGGTCGGTTGGAATAACTGAGTGTTAGTCAGTCTAAAAGGGTTAGCGTTTGGGAGATGTTCTGGTTTCAGAATAATTTCAGCCTGCAAGCTCCAGCCATTGCAGTCAGTAAGGGTAAATTATAGCTTGTGTCTGTGTGCCGGGCTTCCAAAGCATGTGGGCTGTAAGAAATGTTGGCCCTTGTGGATGGATGCAATCTGCTTGGTGACTCAATGACCTTCATTCCTCACTTGGGTCTGGCCTGCTTCATGTCTTATTAACTCCTCTGGCCTAATGGACAGAGTCCACGGCTTATTGAGCAGCAGCTGCCTGGTGTTTCCTCGTTCCTCTTGAAAACACTAAACTCTCTGACTTTGACTCAACTGTCAGGGTTGTTTCTCCTTATCACTTTCAGTCAGCAGGTTTTGTTTCTTGCTAACATTTTCCCTGACAAAAAGCATATATTGACCAAACATTTAAAAATTTGTTTCAACAGCATAACTACACAGACACGTATTCTCTGTATGTTGCTATAAAGATATAAGAACTACTGATCCTGGTTTACACCCATGTGAGAATATGATTCGTCTACATTGCAGCGAACTTGATTATTAGACATGACATTTTGCTGCTTAAACTTTTAAACTTTCTTCTTTTCAATGCACCAAACACAACTGATCGATACAGACGCTAAAACTCACATTGCCCCGTGTATGGCTTAGTGTGTGATTGTTGTTACAGGATGAAGTGTTGCAGGAAAAATAGCAGTTGGACATATTAGTATTTTTCAAAACAGTTTTACATAAATAACAAATCCCAAAGGTATTTCTGTGGAGGGTTTGTGCATTTGTATAATTGTGAAAATTGATAGGCTGCAATGACCGGAACCTAGTAAACTTAAACTGATGAGTTAGATGCTTTATAACAGAGTCTGTTTAACATTGCTGGTGTACAAGGAAAATCTAGTTTCAGGAAGGTGAAACTGTGACAGACCGCATAATCACTTATGGTAATGTTGAGAAACCATTTAACTGACTGCAGTGACAAACCAATACAAACTAGGTATTTTTTTTAATCCGACATCTTGTTAAACAACAAAGAAAATTATGTAAAAACCAAAAGAAATGAACAACAGATCAGACTTAAGTATCCCACCTCGTCTGACAAATCATTTTTTACGCCTTTTCTGTATTTAGGACACATTTATGTTTGAAGCTTGGCCAAAAGAAGCGCTCAATCCTGATTGTGTTCTGTGATAAAGTTTGGTTATTGCAGAATTTTCTTGGTCCTGTACGTGTGTGCATAACAAAGGTCAGTTTTGGGTGACCAACATTTTCCCAGTTGGGCTATAATCTTCAAAGACAACAATTCAGAGATCCCCATTGTTACACAGTTAAAAACCAGCACAAAGAGCAGAACAATGATATGGACTCCTCGGGCTCCACAGTCATCACATCTGAACAAAGCTAAACACTTCTGATGCGTTTTCGGGGAGGCTGTAGCATTATGCATGTCACATTTATTGAATCAGTTATTGCTGCCAAAAGAGGAAGGACAAGTCGGTATTAAACGGTAAAACTATTTGAAGTGGTTCTTCAAGAATTGTGTCCAAACTCCATCAGTAGAGGGAGTATATGCAGATATTCATGACCATTTTGTGTTCAATCTACTTTCATAGGTGTGCAATACTTTGTATAATGCTAAATGTTTATTAAATGGTGTTTTGACTGTAGATGACTTTTTTATTTTTTTTTATTTTATTTTTTACCAGGACCAATTAAACACAGGGATGCTCCATGATAAAGTATCCTATAAATCAGAAATCCTGCTGACGTCCACGTCTAATGAAGCAGAACTGAAGTGAATTGTTCGAATGTGCTTTAAAACATGATTTTAGTTGCAGATTGTAAGTTACCTATGTTAAGTAGTTTTGAGATGTATATGTTAAATATCAATTCATATATTAATGAAGTCACTTTGTAGTGACTAATTGGTTATATTCTCCATATTCTTTTTCCACAGTTTACACAATTTCTCCAGCTCATTTATAGACCTACTAATAACATTAAGTGGGAAGAGTACGCTCGCATACAAGCAGTTTGCTCACTTAGAATTACCATATATAATGAAAGCAGGCTGAAAACAAAGAACTGCAGTGGAGAGAAGGATATCCGACATTTATTAAAACAGTAATTAGCCCATTACGTTGGATGGGAACAAGCATTCTGCTTTGTGGGTAAATGAGTCAATTGAGGATGCTCAGAGGAAAGCCACTCCGGGCCCAGCAGCATGGAGACATCTGCAGTCCGCCAGGCTGTCGGGCCACAGCAAAACAACCTGCCGCTAACACTCTCCCTATCCGTTTTTTCTCTTGCATATGTGCAGACGTGCAGTGACGCAGGCTCACCAAGCAAACACACTGCCAGCTCTTTCCACTGCCTTTCCAAGCTTGATACAAACAGCAGGGCTTTTGTGCTTTCCCTTTCCTTCATGCTAATGGCTTTGGGTATTTTAGGAATAGGTGGTTGTTTTTCGTTTTGTTTTGAGTTTTTTTTTTTTTTTAAACAAAATCTGTTTTACTAAAACTGGCTCCTACTCTGAATATAATAAGGCTAATTTGCTAATTACTACCATTAGTTAACTGAGGAACAGAAACGAGCTGGGATCCAGGGCTTTGCGTATTGTGCCGAGTCAATTATGATTGGTTTTCTTGGAAAAGGACCCTATAAGTACATTTATATGTTAACTTGCGTTACAGCATGCCCATGCCCTCTGTAAGGCACGTAAGTAGTCTGACTCTTGTAGTCGCTAAAAGATTTTATTTTCATTTAAACTCTGCTGTTTCAGATGTACTTCATCAAGGTATGAATTTATTTGTGTATTTACACTCATACATAATAAAACTTGTCTGTATATATAGAACTTTAAATTTCAATTTGCATTTTAAAGAGGTAAACAGAGCAGACTATAGATGAGGTCTTGCAGATTAAAACGCTAGATTGGGGGGGAAAAAATGCTTTCTTTCAATTTTAACTTCTGAAAAATTCAGCAAAAAGTAAGAGAAGCAGTGCACATTCAGCAAATTTGTAACTTCTTAAGTGTTGAGATTTCACTGAAGGGCTTGGGAGCAGAGAGCAGGAGCACCGGGACACAGTGAGGAAGTGTCCTGTGGTTGTGAGTTTTGATGAGAAGTGACAGCTCTCCTGCGGAGCCTGTAAATTGGCTTGGCGTATCACAGACACGCAGCCACGCTACATCGCTCAGGTGTCACACCAGGGAAGCTGCTCCAGAAGAAAAATGCCTTCCAAGCTCTGACTTTGAAGGCGAGTAAACAGCTCAACCAGCTTAGTGTTAGTGAAATACAGCAAAAATTGTATAGCACATATTCTGTCTCCACTTCTGAAAGATTACTGTTGGATCCGATGATGGAATGCAACACATACGAGTGCTTGTTTTTGACATATTTTGGTAGTTTGGGATAAATAATCATGATGTCAAAGAGTATGCAGGCCCATCAATTGCTGTTTTGTAACATTAAAGCGAAAAAAAAAAAAAAAAAAGGGACATATGCGTCATTTAGGAGTGGCAGCAAATGACTATGTAGGCTGCCTTAATCACAGTGGGAACTATTAACTGCATAAATAAAACATTTAGTGATGACATGTGACAATTACTGATATGTGCAAAAACATTGATTACAAAAGAGTGCTTGGATACAGAACAGCAATATTTGACTATCATTCTCTCCCTTGTTAAGTGAATTTAAAACATCAAATTATTTGTTAAATAATCTAGGATGG
Organism: Xenentodon cancila; assembly: GCA_014839995.1. Classification (NCBI taxonomy): domain Eukaryota; kingdom Metazoa; phylum Chordata; class Actinopteri; order Beloniformes; family Belonidae; genus Xenentodon; species Xenentodon cancila. The sequence continues at coordinate 15,559,766 of CM026206.1, forward strand.
TAATGCAGGGGGTATACTGACGAGCATAAACATGATGGCAACAAGATGAAATGAGGGAACGTGTAGTTGTGAACGACAGAACCCCACAGTCTCTTATGAACACTTCCTCTCTAATGTGGGCGGACCCACCCAGAGCACTCACGGGTTTGTCTGACACCTGCACCAGGTGCAGAGCTCACAGCTGTTGTTCAAACAGAGGATGTATTTGGAGAAATGACAGTTCACAGGAGGAAAAAAGCTGCATCACTGCTGTAACACAGACAATACGATGAGTCATGCGCTCTACGTGTAGGCGTTATGTCCTCGGTTTGAACAACTTATGAATTGTATTTAGTGCAAATGTTTTCCAAATCAGGCCTACTGTTTAAGCAGACATGGTGACCGGGAATAATTGATGACGTTTGGGACTGATCACTTCTGTTTGGCTTTTTTAACCCTGGAGACATTAAATCTCATCACGGCTTCACAGACTGATACCATGCACAGCTTACTACAGTTAAGTCTCCAATTGAATACACTCTGGCAGCATTTTAATATCAAATATTTTCACATGAATGTGGAGCTTGCCACACACAGGTGGCAGAATCTTTATTGTTAATTGTATTCTGTGTTAACTTTGCTTCATTTATATGTAAATGTTAAAACATCCATCTCTGCAAATGAGATGAAAATAAGGACGACCGTTGTTTTAAAAAAAAAAATTTGTCTTATTTTATATCTTTTTTTTTTCTTCTTCTTCTTTTTTATGTCTTTAGTGTTAGTCAACTTAGAAACACAAGCGGGTCAGAGATGGGCTTCAGTGTTTGCCATCCCCTCACAAGTTATTTTAACTTTATGTGTTTTTATTTAGTTTTTTTTAAAATAATTTTTAAGGTCATCAATTATTTGCAATGGAGAATTTTAAAAAGTTTAGATCTTTTGGATCTGCTTGATTTAATTTATAAAAATCAAATGCTACTCTTATACAAAAGTGTGGCTGTTGAAACCGAAGTCTTTCTATTCCTAAACTTGTAACGGTAGTGAGTCATTTCATATTGTTACTGGAAAGATGAGACGCACTAAAACAGTTTTGGATTTCTGAACCAAGGGCGTCTGAAATAATTACCTATTTAAAACATTTAGGACCAAAAAAAAAAAAAAAAAAAAAAAGCTGCTTGCACTAGCTGTTCAAAACTACTTTATATTAGTAAGACTGCTTTCAAAATGACAGTAGGCCAGCCGCTCTACTTCGGTTGGGAATGTGGGTGGGCTCACCATCTTAATATGTTAAACGGTGAATCTGCCTTAATCCTTTCCCTTTACGTGTCTTTTATTTACTTCCGCTGCTATACTCACCTGAACCTCTGAGCCTGGTGGTGAAGGGGGCCTGGGTAACGGCGATTGGGGGACTGGTAGAGTTGTGACAGAAGGGCTTGGCTGGTCTTCTGGCTGGGGTTGTTGGCGAACTTGACTGTGATGGGCTCAGCGGCACCCGATGGCTTCTGACCATTCAGGCCCTTGATGGCCTCCTCAGCCTCTATCCTCTTATCGAAGCGGATGAAGCCAACACCTCGGGAGCCACCTGCGGGGCCAGAAGATCATAACAGACAAGGGCTCCTTTTACTTCACGGGTTTGAAATGCACTTGTTTGTACCACCGATTGTTTGTTTTTCCATGTGCAACGACATCGCATGATATTTTCCAGCTTCATATATGTCACAAACTTCATTTCAATTTTTCTTCTACGTGTCGACATGAAAGTATTTCAAAGTTTTAACACAAACAAGGGAAACAAATATATAATATAGTTCAGCACTAGCTGCAGTACAGCATAATTCCCCATTTTAAAGCCACATGATCCAATCTTTTGTCATGCTCGCTGCCATCATAGTCCCCACATACTGTTCATCCATTGTTCCCAGTGACATTTGATCCGTTTCCTTGGAGACATTTTTGACTCCCAGCTAAGAGGAAACTTTAGCGATGTGCTTGCTGGGAGGTCCTTTATTGGTGTCTGTGAATGCTTTGTGTGTGTTATTGATTGTATACGTATGAATGTGAGTGGATGTGAGTACATGCACACTGGCACCTATTAATGGATGCTGTGCCTCGTTTTAATGAGGCTGCCTGGATGGCCCAGAGGATGCTCGTTCAGTGACAGCAGCACTCTGCCAAAGAGACTATTTACATAATACTGTGTGTGCACAGGCATGTCTGTGTGACCGAGGCTGAATAAAAGCGAGGCAGTAAGAAAGAAGGAAAGGTTGTGTTTGAGCATCATTGTGTGCAGTCTCTTTCTCGCACTTAAAAGTCAGCCTTTATTGTTATTCCACTTTTTTTTTTTCATGCTATCCCTCTTGACATATTTCATATATACACATCCCATTGGCGTGTCTTGTGGTTTTGACTCCAGTGAATTCTTAATCAGAGAATCACCTTGGCCATCTCACTTCCCTTTCTTTATCCCAGTGAGACGAAAGCACAACCACATCATGTACTTTCTTTCCAAGTTGCATCACAAAAAAAAAAACCCTCTTTTGAGAGAAAAACATTATTTAAAAAGGTTTCTTAAAATTCTAGTGTTACACATTATAATTAATTTTTTTGTATTTTTGGGGTCATGTTTCCACCGCCAAAGGGGGAAAAAAAAACAACATAGGGTCAGGAAATTATACCACTTTTTATATATATATATATATATATATATATATATATATATATATATATATATATATATATATATATATATATATATATATATATATATATAGATATATATATATATATATATATATATATATATATATATATATATATATATATATATATATAAAATTAAAAAAAAATAATGACGGTAAGTATATGTCCTATTTATACTTAGATGATGTATTTGCACATCTCCACAACCCTCCATCCATGTATAGTATTTTATCTTATACTATTTTATTTTCTTGCTTACTCTTCTGTTTTTGTACTTGAGCTGTGGTAACACACAAATTTCCCCTTGTGGGATCAGTAAAGTCCTATCTTTTCTCTCCTTATCCAATTAAACAATTTATTGTACGTTATTCATAGTACATACCTACCTATGTATCTATAACAGTTATGGACAGACTTGCATCGACTTGCATTTCTCCCACTTGGACAGAGGTGTGCAGGTTCAGACTACAACAGTTTAGTTTCTATAACCTCTTAGCGTAATGAAGTGTGTGACTGATGTTAATGGGGAAAAAAAAACAAAAAACAATGCCTTGGATATCAGTTTAAAGATGCACAGATTTCCAGTTATTCTGGTACACAAGAGTGCCGAAAGTGTTCTTGCTTTGACAAACTGTAGCTGGCATCAGTGCTGACACACTTATGGCTTATTACACCGCTATGTAGTGATAGAAGCAGTTGGCTACACATGAGACTGGTAAAAGTAAAGATAAATTAAATTGTTTGGCAGCACAAGTTTTCTTTTTTTTTTTATCCATTTCCTATTCTTTCAAATACTATTAGTATTTACTGTAAAATGTTATCTGCGTCTTCTTGCAGTAGAACCAAAAGCACACAAAAAAGCACATTAAATCAAATTAAAATGTTAAAAATAAATTAATTCAACCTCATTGTTTTCCTTACATATGTGATTTTTTTTAAAAAAAACATTTAGAATCAGCAAGAGCCTGACTTTAGAAGTCAGACCCACATCTTTTACTCCAGAATCTTCACTGACCACCTGCACTGCCATGACGGTGCCTAAACCACTGCATTTCTATTCCACCTTTTTAGATGATACCATTAACTGTGTAAATTATTCTGTTTCATTAACATTTTTCAATTTCTATTGCTCTCTCTCCCGTGACAAGTTTTCACAATTTCCTTCTTCTTGCCAACTCTGTGCCTGTACATTTTAATTAGCTTGTCAGAGGCAGAAAAATAACAATTCTAATGGGATCTACACAGTGCAAACAACCACTGCTGTTCAAACCATTTTCTTTATTTATTATGGTATTTACTATGTACTTGCTGAATTTGAGGTAAAATAAGGGTCATTGTTGTGTTTCTGGAGATGTATTGGGACACTAAATTCCATTAGCAAAGGACATTTGTAGGTACTTAAGAGTATTAATAGGCACTGAACACTGTAGCAGCACCATAACAGACGTTGATATTCGGAGTCAGCCCAGTTTCACAACGGTCCACTTCCGAAAGACTTGGAAACTAAAAGAGCCTTGCTCAAGGGCACCACGGTAGTGGTTAAGGAAGTGGAGCACACAAAGTATTTGCTTCTTTTACTGTGACGAGAGTGGAGAAGAGTGGACTCTATTTCATCCTCTAATCCGCACACTTGTTTGGCCTTGAGCTCCTAAGCTGGTTTTTGCTGGAGGGTCTCCAGAAAAATGTTTGGCATATAAATGAAGGCCTGGCACACGGACACACATGCACACACTTATGCAGTGACTTGAAGAGGTGCTATTAAGAACAAAGTGTGAAACTGGACTGGTATGTCCATGGCTATCAGAAACAGTGTGGTATTGTTTACACCACGAGGGCTTACACAAGACATTAAAGAGTTCCATGTCCCTGCAGTCTGGTCCTCCTCGTTGTACTACAACATTGTAAGAAAATGAGAGAGATGAGGTGGCAGTTGAAACAAGACTTTGTGCCAAGAGTGATCATGTTCCACTTCTGCATTTAGTGTTAATTTGTGTTTATTGCAGGCTTATGTAACAAACTGATTTAGAATGAAAGTAAACCACTTTCATGAAAATCAACAACTTCAGGCAATGAGACAAAATGGACTGTTTTTGCCAAAGACCCAATAAGGTGAAAATAAGCCTAATAATTCAAAAGTATGTTGAAATTGTTCAGGTTAGAAATGTGTAGACACATTAAATCATGTACTACTTAATATATCTGTGTATCACTAAAGCTTAAGTACCTTCACTGTGTTTTCAATCAAATCATTGCACTGTAAGAGCAAGTTTGTCTCTTTACTTTCAAATATTTCTTAAGTTTGCATAAGTTTTGAGGAAAAACTTTGCGTCATTCCGTGTTGTTGTTATACATTTAATAGACATTTACCTACAATGTACTGATTTTCAACCCTCCCACCATCTCTGTAATGCGTATTTCCTTCTACTACAGGATGGGTTTAACATATTGACGAGAACTGGTCACTGCATACTGTATGAGGGCTGGAGGAGATTCCAGTCTCATCTGTTGGAGGGTATGGGTACGATCAGATTAACATATTTACAAACAGGTCCAAGGTGTACAGTCCGTACTCAAATCATTTGAAGTCCTTTAGAGGTTATTTTTTATGAACTTAAAAACCAGGTACATTTAGGAACACAAGTGAGATTTAAGGGGACTTACTGCAGGACTGAAGAATTATGAGCTTTTAATAAATCCTACTTTCTTTTACATTTTGATTATGTGCAAGTACTTTGATTTCCACATTGTAGATGGCAAAGCAAAGATTTTCTTTAGTATTTTTTTTTTTAGGTCCAAGTAGCTGTCTTACAGCAGTTTTTCTTTATTCTGGTCCTCGGGATCACTGCGCTGTATTTTCTAGTTGTTTCCCTGCACCAACACTTGATTCAAATAAATGGAATAAACTCATCAGCTTGTTATCAAGGTCTGCACACGTCTGCTACCGACTCATTTAATTGAGCTCAGTGAGCTGGAGCACAGAAACATCTTAAATATGCAGCGTAGTGGTGTTTGAGGACCAGAAGTGAGAAACATTAGGCGGCAGTGACAAATCTGTTAGTTTGCTTCCTTAGCAAAGGAAGCAGCAGCACAACGTACAACCAGACCCCTGACCCCTCAGAGGCTTTTATTTGAATTTATTATAATGAATGTGTTACCGTTACAAATTAATTTAAGCTTTATATTTGAAAAAAGGGACACCAATAGAATAAAAATAGATTCCACATTTTTTATTGTAAAGGATCAAGTCAGTGCTAACAGTTTGCTTTATTTATATCCTTTTGTATTGGTCTGAGATATTGTAGGTTTATTACCCCAAAGTACAAACTACAGTGTACTGCTTTAGTTAGGCTTTTTTTCTTTTTGTTTTTGGCATGTGTTCAAACTATGATCTACCTCCAAGGTAATTTTATAAAAGAAAAACAAATTGTAGATGTAATCATTGATTTACACTACACTACACTCAAGAGTTTTTTTTTTTTTTTTTTTTTGTTTTTTTTTAATACACCTTCGTTAGAGTTTGAGTTGCTTTTTCTCTCAAAAATGTGACGAAAGACACAATCTATGAAGCAAACCACCATTCTAGGAAATCCAACATAAAGACTGTCCTTTAAACCAGTCCAGAAGCCTGGGCCTACTTATCAAACTCCAGCCACCCATACAAGGAACATTAGTGCACAATGTACTTACTAAGGTACAGCTTTCTGTCTTTCTCACTCACACTTTCCCTTTCTCACGCTCTTCTTCTACTCTCCTTCTTCCCTACAGTAATCAACAGAGGCTTATGTAACTCTCTCTACCTGTGCTTATCTCTCTCCAACATACACTGACAGGCACATTGGCGGCCTTAATAACACTCCGCCTCAGTCTGTGGTGGGGGAATCAGGAGGGGGAGGGGGGGGGGGGGGGGGGCAGCCAGGCTGAAAAGAAGTGGAAAAAATGGAAAGAGTGGAGTTTGGGGAGTAGGGAAGGACTGGACTAAAGAAGTAAAGGTGATAGGAGAGAATGTTAGGAGGTGACAGTGAAACGGATGATGATGAAAAGAAACAGTGCTATTCTTGCTTGCTCCTTCCCAAACAAAGCCACTCTTATTCTAAAATCCACTATCATTTCCCCAAACACTGACTGACTGACAAAGAGAAATGACTGCTCCTCTGAGAATCCAGGAAAAAGAGAGGTGAGAAACCTGGCTGCTGGGTAATAAAACACACAAACCGTCTGTCTCCATCTCAAACACAAACGCATAAGAGTTTCGTCAATTTAGTGCAGTGTATTCTTGCAAGCAGGCCGACACATTCAACAAGACAGGAACATGCATTATGCATGTATATATAAGCAAAATGCTGTTGTTTTTTGGGTATTCTGCTGTTTCATCTCACGTCCTTTTATCTCTTACTTGAGGAAATGCAGCACGCCAACTGTATCAAGTGATTAGACTTGCCTTTGCAAAGGATTTATAATATGGCAGAGGGAGAAAGAAAACCTCTTCCGACTAGTTTTTAATTAGAAGCAGAAAAAATGCAATGTCCTTGTTTTAAGTAACATTAGTGTGCCTGGATACAGATGGCATTTGAAAAAGCAACGAGAGGAGAGGCAAAGAGACTTTGAAGAGTGGAGGTGCCCTGTGTTTTAGCCTCTGTCAGAGCATAGCTAGAACCATCTGTCTGGTGTATGCGTATGTAGTTTGTGAGCATGTGTGTTGGCTATCACAGAAATAGATTGCACTCTAAAGATTACAGAAGGAAAACGAAAAGGAAGGAGATGTGAAATGTTACTATGAGTCATTCCATCTAGAGAAGGCATCCATCCACTCGTATTACCTTGAGTGTTTTATTCTCTACTACTTGGCCAGACAGACAACAGCAACACGGTGCAATGTCATATTCAATAAAGTGGCATTTCCCCAATGGCAAGATGCATTTTGTTTTGATATTTTTGTATACAGTGCAAAGGGTGTGGTGCAAAACTGAAAGGAGAGGCACATGGTTCCATGTAGATATGCGTTTCGTGGTCCATCATATGGTATTTTATCTTTGTGCAACGCCACTTAACAGGTTAGGACATCAAGGAAAATGCAAACAATAATTCAATTATTGTTACAACTAAAGGAGCACAAAGAAACCTTTATTTTGGTAATGTTTACCCTTGAGGGCCCCCTATAGGCAGGGAGGGTAAGTTACTTTTACTGTCAAAGATTTGCTGCTGCTTTGTCTCTTGGTCAGTCCCTCGTTTCCTCTCATGTTTTTCTTTTTTGAGTCTCCTGGATGCATGCGTCATGTATGCTGTAGTTCTGTGAGTTAGTTTCATTGTCGTTGCTCCGTGACGTAGGTGCCATCAAGCAAGAGACAGTTGTGACGGGAGTGCAATGTTACTTTGGCTGGTTTTAACCTACAGTAGGGATGGGAGCTACACCTAAAGTAATCCTTAAAGTAATCGAATATTCCCTCAAACAAATTTTAAATAGATTTTTTTTTTTTAATAAAAAAAAATTATTTTACAATATTACTTTAGTGCTAATTTAATGCAGATATAAACATGATAAAATTAATGTTTTGTCTCATCAGCTTCATTCCATTTATTTATATACATCCACTTTTAAATTGTAATTTCGCTTGGAAAAGTTCCCAAAATATTGTGATGGAGCAAATTTAGGGCTAGTAATAATCTTTGAATGACAGTGATGGGAAGAGGATCTACAGTTTGTCAACAAATGCGTAAGGAAATGATTGAAATGTTTAAAAGCTGTTTTCCTCAGGGAAAGCTTGAGAAGGACTTGCTTATTTTGCGCTCTTCTTTGCATAATATTATTCAGCGATTTTCACAGATTTTCGGCGTGTAACGAGATACCTCTGACAGCCCTCCATAAAGAGCTGTCATTCTAAAGCTGATGCTACAGCATGGGCGCGGGATTACGGTGGGGAAGCTTTGACGAGGTCTACAATATAGACCTACTTTCACAAATGCCTTCTAATATTTTACTTTGCTAGACAAAAAAAAACAAAAAAAAAAAAAAACAAGCCTTATCCAGCAGCGCTCTAGCTGAAGCATCAGCCCATCGGTCAATCCCTACACACTGAGCAGCAGTTTAGATTCACATTAGAGCTATCATTTTTAGAAGCCATGCCTCTGAATTGATTATATTTGCAGTCATTGATCACGTAAGCATTGACCTCTGTGTCAATACAGGTCCAGGAGGAAGAACTGGGAATAGCCAGCTATTGATCCAAAGCTGTCTCTGATATTATGTCAGTTTCAAATTGAGGCAATCCTAAACCAGCTGTAAGAAAGAGACAAAAAAAATCACCATCTAAACGCTTTCCTGAAGGTTAAAGTGGAAGACGGGGGAGAAAGGCTGACACTATTTGCACTGATGAAGAGATAAAATATGCTTATCCATTCAGGGGCAATCAATACTCAGAGGATGGGAGAGAGCAGGTTGAGAAAGAAATGGGGAGATACCCTTGTCAAGTCGATGTTCTGTTCGCTCTCAGAGTCTCTGGGGCAATTTGGCAGTTTTAGTTGATTCTGCTTCAGCTGCCTCTGACAATGAATGAATCTAACAGTGATGTTTTTTAAGTTTCTTCCTGTCTTTACGAACTGAAGAGTGACTGCAGGGTGCATTCTGTTGATGAGGAGGTCATTTAGAGAACAGACACCATGTTCCCAATTTAGCAGAGCAGGAGCTATGGATCATCAGCCCATCTGCCTGTGGTCACTGAGTCACTGAGAGTATCCGTTATTTCAACAACTTTCTGAAGTACTCCTGTCAGTATGTATTTCTGTCTGTGTCTCACTCAAGTCCATGAAGTCTATTTCTTTTCTATGGACAGTGAAGGGTGGATGTCAAATCAGCCCAAAGCTTTTTAGGAAGAGCTAATCCCAGAGTGAATTCAATTTTAGACACTGATGAAGTCACTTATTCAATAAATATGGGACCAAGACTGACAAGACAGGACAGCAGATTTTAGGTTATCCTGTGGATGTCTAAGCCAGTCGAAAGGAAAAAAAAAAAAAAAAAAAAAACTCACTGTTTATCTACTTTTTATTTTGTGATGACATTTTAGGTAGTCACACAATAATAGTTCTCTTAATGGCAGAGTGTGGGTGTTTTTTTTTTTTTCTTTGTCTGTACTGTGTCATAAGAAAAGAAACATGAGTCAGTGAAGCCAGCATACTACTCTCAGAGCTGCTGTAAAGTCCTCCATGTTTTCAATCACCAGCAACTCTAACATTTAATTAATCATTAACATTTCTCCTGCTGATCCTCAGCCCTCTGGGGGTGCCCTGCAGAACATCCCTCTCTCACATTATTTATGTTGGTGTGTCTGCATGTACAGTAGGTGTGTGTATTTCAGTCCTGAGGGAGGTGGCCAAGGTAGTCCTTTGCATGGCAATTAGTGTAGCGCGCTGTTACAACGCTGAAAAGCAGCTCCTGCTCTGCGTATGCACTGCCCAATATAACTTTTAGAGTGCATGTCAGGGTTGTATTCCAGCTAGCAGTGAAGAATATTTATTTTTGTGCACAGAGAAGTTTCGAGGAAATTGTGATTTCCATTAGAAAAGAGAGTGAGGGACAGTTTTATAGAAGTGCTGTTGATGTTGCCTTATTTAAAAAAACAAAAAAAAAACAAACTAAAAGCAGATTTTACAAACATGCAGAAGATGGAAAGCATGTGGATCTGGTGTTCAATTTGATTTGGTCTACTGTTTTCACTGATTAAAACGATGTGAAGAGGGTGAGGAATGGTGTGTTCCCGAAGCGCAGTAGTGTTTTTGCATTTTCACGGGGGAAAAAACTGTTCTCTTCTAGTCATTAAACCCATTTTAACTGCAAACTAATTATTAAAATCATAATGAAATTGCAGCGTTACATTTAAAAACAAATTAAAGTGCAATTTTGTATTTGCAAATTAATTAGATTCAGCATAGCTTAATATAAAATAGTTGCCATTAATTAAATATTTTAATTTCCTTTCTTTAAGTATTACTTCTATTGTTAGATGCTGGATGCTTTTCACTTCAGGATTACATATTTATGAGTAAAACATTTGTGCTGGGTGGACAGTGACTGGAATTCATGATCACATTTTAGTCATTCTGATGTCTCTTTAATGCGCATGAATTAGTATTAATCCTTTAGAGCCTGACATGTGAAATAATGCAAAAATTTTGTTTTTTTTTACTTGAAATGTTTATTTTATATATATATATGTATATATGTGTTTGAATGTATGCATGTATATGTGCGACAGTGAGGTGGACGGCAGCGCAATAGCTCAGTTTCCAAAGATAGACACGGAGAACTTTAGCTCACGTCATCTTAATGTATCTTTACAACCATAACAATCCGCTTTTATCCAACGTGGCTCTTTGTTCACATTCTGCTTCCCCTCATTTCCTCTTTTTCCCCATGTCTTTTCTCATCTTTTCTCATCCTCTATTCCCCTCTGTTCCTTTGCAGTGTGTACAGACAGGCAGGCATTTCACAGCCAGCAGTGATTTATTCAGGCAAATGAGTGTCGCTTACAGCATGCTCTTTCTCTGCTTCATCAGTACACATTGCATATAACACAGGCGCAGGTTGGAGCCTGTAGACACACACAAACACACACACACAGGCAAGTGCTGAAATTGATCTAATAGACATGCTGGAGGGGTTCTTCTGCAATACAAAAGGCTGATGTGATTCATTCCTGTGTTTTGGATGTAGTGAAATAAGTAATAGAGCATGTGCATTTTGCAGTTTGTGCCTCTTGTTTATGCCATAAAAAAAAATAACCTGTTGAGGTCACTCAGTGCCTTGCTGGATAATGTTTTGTGGCCACTAGACCGTGAATATATGACTTAAATCAACATGTTTTGTCCCCCTATTATTAGTAGACATGGAAGTATGCTGAGCACATATTAAAAAGGTCATATAAATTAACATACTATAGCAGAAAAGTTCACCCTGAAATGTATGCCTTTTTTTTTTTTTTTTTTTTTTTTTAATATTCTCTTGGTGTGGGAGATTTTTTTTTTTTTTTTTTTTTAAAGTTTTGGGTAGTAGAGATGTCTGCTTTCTTTGAAATGGAACGGGACTGGGGAAATCGGATGATAATTTGTTGAAAAACATTGAAAAAATGCTTCCCATGCTCTGAATTCAGATTTGTAAAGGGGATGGCTCAGGATGATGCGTTACATGTCAAACATGTTGCAGAGACTGTTATTGCCTGAGCAAGTAAGGCTGGTAATGGAACAAGATCACTGATGTTTGCTGATGATTTGGCTGCCGAGTTCATTATCAACGTGACTGCTGACATAAGTAGCAACATGAACTGTGAGGTGTACAGGACCATACTCTCTGCTCACATTGAGCCAAATGCTGCAAATCTGATAAGACGGCGCGACACAGTGCAGCTGGATAATGACCCTAGACGTACTGCAAAAGCAACTTTTTTTTTTTTTTTAAGGCAATGAAATGCAATATTCTTCAAGCTCAAGTAAGTTGCTTCATCTCAACCCAGTAGAGAAGGATTTTTCAGTTACTAAAGATGAACCTGAAGACAGAAATACCCACAAACAAGCAGCAACTGGAGATGGCTGCAGTGAAGGCCTGGAAAAGCATCTCCAGGGAGGAAACTCCAAATTTAGTGATCGGCACCAGATTTGAGACAGTAGTATACTTCAAAGGCTTTTCATCCAAGGATTAAAAATGAGGGGTATATTTAAAATCATGCTATTATCCATCCATTTTCTATACCCGTTTTATCCTTTGCAGGGTCACGGGGGTCTGCTGGAGCCTATCCCAGCTCATTACAGGCAAGAGGCAGGGGTCCACCCTGGACAGGTCGCCAGTCCATCACAGGGCCCCATATATACAAACAACCATGCACGCTCACACTCACACCTACGGGCTATTTAGAATAACCAATCAACCTAGTGTGGATGTTTTTGGACTGTGGGAGGAAGCCGGAGTACCCGGAGGGAACCCACGCACGCATGAGAACATGCAGACTCCCGCCGGGCCTGGGAATAAAACCAGGAACTTTCTTGCTGTGAAGCAACAGTGCTAACCACTAAGCCACCGTGCTGCCATCATTGTATCATTTTATTTTTTTCTCCAAATTATTTTGAGCTCCTGAAAATTAAGTTATTTTGCTTAAAATGGCTTTAATTCCAAAATGGTAGATGCCATATTTTTGTACAACCTCTTAAATCAAAACTGAAAGTCTACACTTTGATGCCATCTTGACATATTTATTTTAAATATGTTATGATGGTGTATAAGGTTTAAAAAAAAAAACCATCAGAAAAACTCTTATTGTCTAAATGCCACAGCACCTAGATGTAGTTCTTAGAAGAAACTGGACCCAACAAAACTTGTAGATTTCCCACAATAAGCAGGTTATAATTTCTATACAGAGAAACTGCTCTTTTTCCAATGTATCCTTTTAAGTGTTTTCCTGGTTTTAAGGCTGAGTATATCCCGTGCCTAAGGAACTAAAGTTTTTCCAAGCATTCACACGACTATCCGAATGTTTCTTGGTTCGGACCTATGCAGCCAGTACACGAGATACAGGTGGCTTCCACTTGTGCAGTCGACAACCGTACAGTATACAGCATGGAAACACCAGTTATTCTGGTGTTCCAATCAATACGGCTTTCAGAAAATCAAGAAGAGAAGTAGAGAACATTTTATGGTGAAAGGGATTATATACATGTGGGAAGAAAAAAAGATGAGTAGGCAGATGTTGCTGCAGCTGCAGAGCGGACGGATAAAGACCTGAAAATCTGTGATGGTCCTTCAACGTCTCCAGCTTGTCAGCTGACAACTGACCAGCAGTCACCAAAGACACAATTGGTGGCATTTGACAGATTTTTTTTTTTTTGTGAAGCGCACATTTGTTCCATTGAGGTCAATCATCTTCCCGCTGACTTCGCTCATGACGCTGCTCTTTCTCTGGTCAGACTGCTTCACCGCAGTCTTGCAGGTCTTCACACTTCTGCTCAGTAGCCACAACAAAATCCACCAACTCACCAACTTTTTTTTTTTTTTTTTTTTTTTTTTTTTTGAAAAATATACACGTATGAATATATTATTTGGCTAACAAGACTAAAAAATTGATTTCAACACAGCGAGTTAATCGGTCAGTCGAACTGCAAGGAAACTTACTTCCGCGTGAGCGTCAATGCGGAAGTGAGATGGTTGGCGCTTGGCCAGATGCAGCAGACCGGTCAACCGCTCAACTTGCTTACTCTATCGCCTCTAGAGGTCAACTGTATACGACATGTCACATTTTCTTTTCAAAGAGGACTGATGCAGGACTGATGTGCCAAACGATCGGAGGATATGCGTAGCAGCCATGACGCATTCAGTACATGTTAAGTGCAAACAAATTCCAGGCCTTAGTATTCAAGGAGATAGACACCAGCCACGATATTTATAACATTTGGGAACCAAAACAAACAAGATAAACAGGTTAATGATCTAGTAAAATTTAGATAAACGGTACAATAGGACAGAGAAAAGGACTTGTATATATTTGATTTAATTGACAGCATTCCATTGATTTGCTCTACGTCAGACAACCTCTTGACTCAAAAATAATAATTTTATTATATATATAAGTAACTATGACTTTGCTCAACTACTCATTTCCATAAATTACAGTTACCATAATCATGTTATAAGAATTTATTTTTACTCTTACTCAAACATAAGTGTGTCCTGGCTTATTTTTATTGTTTTTATTTTGGGATGAATTGCCAATTAATCTAATAAATATGGAGCTAAAATAGTCTCAATATTCACAAATGCACAGGATGTTTCACAGGTGTGTAGGACAAGATTCAACAATGTTTTTCCGATGCACACACAAATATAACCTGATTTTACAAAACACTTGTGGTCTTTGGACACCTGTGAAATATCCTGTGCATTTGAAAATCATCCTGTGCATATTTTGAATATTGAGACTGTTTTAGCTCCATAAATAAACACACTCAAAGCAATATATTAAGAACACAAACATAAAACTTTTGTCTGTGGTGTAGAGACTTTGTGGATAAACTGACTGTATTTTTTTCTGTGTTTATCTTAATGTTAGTGAGTAATGAAGTAAGATTTAACACATGATTTGACATAAATCAACTTCAAAATGAAATTAAAAACCTACTTTTCCTACACAGAAAGTAAGGCGACAACACATACCACTAATGAGTCAGTCCCATACAAACATCCAAATGCCATAATGACCTGGTCGATGTGTCAGATAAAGGAGGCACTGCCCCATGGATACCTGTGACCTGGTCGACGAGGATACGGGAGGTGATGATGCGTCCGTATTGGGAGAAGAGCTGCTCCAGTTCCTTCTGGGTCATAGTCTTGGGCAGGCCACTCACATACAGGTTAGCATCACGGATCGAGGCTGAGCTGGGTCGCGCATATGACACCTTGAAAGTGGAAGAAGCAGCATTCACATAAATCAATCATGGATCCATTGACTATTACACATTCAAATCATGGGTGGTTAAAACCTAATCAAGATAAGTATTAGTGTAAGACATTCGGGGCTTTTGTGCAAGTGTTGTGAATCATTAGATCCACAGGGACAAAACCAAACTGTATTTTTCTTTCTGGCCATGGGGATTATCGTCGTTAGGAAAAGATTTAGCTGCTTTAAACACTGGAGCGATAATGCTGTGTTTCAGAGTTGCTTCTCATTGAAGCACAGGGAAGGACATTTTCAGTAGTTCACATTTTTCTTTGAATCTACATGTGAATATCATCACTAATGGTACACGTGGCAGAAACTGACTATAATGTGCTTTGTAGCTCCCATCAGATGTTCTCAACCACTGAACTTCCACAACAGCATCTTAACTTGAAGACCCAGTTTTGCAGCAATGAATGTTGCGTAAATCCCATTACCACTGCTGCTGACTGAAGCAGCTTTCCTTTTCAGTACTTTCATTACTTCTGACAAGTGGAGACATAAGTCATCAAATAGGGTTAAAGTCAGGCAAATATTGTGGATACGTAAGTCGAATCTCTAAGCAACAGCATGGAAATCATGTTTGTTGTGAGAGAACAGGATTGGAAACAGCTGGCTTTCCCATGTCTCCCTTTGCTTTCACACATTTTCCTTGTCAGCCTATCTGCTCAGCTTCTCTGCCTTCCTCTTCCTCTTTGCACCTCTCTCCCCTTTCGCTGCCTGATTATTTTCCATCTGCTTCCTCCCTGTGTACTGCTTCTCCTAAACCTTTCCAGACTCCGTCTCTTTTCCGCTTTTCTCTTTCCTCACTGTACAGCTCTCCTTCATTTCCTCGCCTTTTCAGACAACTCCAGATGCCTGATCCATCAACAGCTCCTCAAGTCGTGAGAGCATTGAGTACAAGTGCAGTGTGCTGCATGTGTGAGCTTCATGTGCAGGAAAAGTTAGGAAAACTTAAGTGTGAAGATTAAAATAATCATGAGCGCGCGCCGCATAAATGCATCTCAGATCGTGCGCCGATGTGACACTGTGATCTCCTTGCACCTTTGGTATGCCGTTTCCCTCACACCTCTAAGGGAAAAGCAGCATCGCACACAACTGCTCACAAAATTGGAGGTGTCACGATGGAGGAGACTGCAGGAGCGAATCCAAGTGTTAGACACTTTAGAGACACGTTGCCTGAGAGAATGTGAATCTCCAGGCCAAGTGTTTGTTCATAAGAGAAGCAGCAGCAGATAGCGGGAAGGGTGAGACATCAAAGCATGACTAACTGACAAACTTAATTTTAGAATTATTGCGGTGCCTTTAAATTTACCTTGTTACCTTTAGGGTTTTCAGTCTGTTGGGGGGCGAGAAAGAGAGGAAAGAGGGTCGTGGGAGGGAACAAATGAAGTGCGTAAGTGTGGTGGTGTCAGAGATGCTGTGTTATCTCCTGCTTTATGAAACACTGCCTTTATCTCAGAAACAACCTTAGGCCACCTATTGTGTCATAAAACTATGAAAGAGAAAATCTGTTCACTCAGACGCTGTGTGAATAACCTCAACCTCCTTCCATTTTCAAACAATGAACAAGGCCTATATTAACTTATCTCTCCGCGTTGGCTGCTGTGCACTAGATATATCATCTGGAGTTTGCAAGTTACTCTTTCAGTATTCTTCACACATGCCTGGAACTCTTCATTTCTAGGCTTTTCCGGCCACCAGATGGCATTTGCATGCTTCACTTCCCAAAGCTTTTAACCTGACTGTGTTAAAACTCAAAATTACTGTTGAGAGACAAAAACAACTAAAAAATTGCTATTATAGACAAAAGTAATGCGTGAAAATAATACGAAATGTAAATATTTAGCAAGAGATAACAGGTTTTCTAATGTAATAACTTAAAATATTTTTTAGCTGACACTGAGTGGAATCTGGTAAATTGAACTGAATTAATGCCGACGTGTTCTTGAGCATGCGTGAGTGGTATCTGTTTAATGCGTGTAATCTTAGCTGCGCTTTAGTGATACTGCGTGTTGTGTGAAAATATACACATATCCCTAAGATGCACATCAAACCTTTATGGGTCCTGTACTGGACACCGGCGTTGGACCAGTGGTAGAAAACTGCGCTGAATCAAGGCCAAGCCAGACAATTTATGCTGTCTAGGGAGTTGCAAAATCTCCAGGGGGATTCTCGCTTGCAAATAGGCTAATCCCATCCTATTAGACTACATTAGACTGGACTAGTCCAGATTAAAACGTATGATAGAAAGGGGCAATCCAGTTATTGCCACAGAGCAACAGATTACATCCCAGCTTAACACCAAAAACACATAAACAAGTGGCAAGCAGAGAGGATGACAGCGGACTATGTGAGCTGGAAAAATTAGATCAGCAGCAAAACGGATGCATAACTGTGAAACATCTGCAAAAACAAGTTCATGTAAGCATGTTTTGAGTTTTCAAAATGCATTTGGATGAAAGAGTGCAACACAGGCAGTGATATATCCACCTTACCTCCTTAACAACCACAACGAAGCATGAGCATTAGTCACACCACTTAAAATGCTATAACACAGCCATCAGTTATGTTGGAAAACGGGCTGATTGACGTGTTTCTTCCCTTTCACTAAGTGATATCTATATAATTTCACCTTTTTACAATTTGACATTTAAAAAAAGCAATTAGCATATCAACCACATTCAGAAGCTTTTTAATGTCTCCTCGTCTTTTTTTTTTATTTCTTTATTTTTGCGGCTCATGAGCATTAATCCAATTTTGCTCTCAAGCATATTCAATAACGGCATTGCAATCTAAAAGGGATCGCAGTCAGAGGAGAGTAGCCCTATAATTTAACTTGACTTTCATAACTTTTTAAATACATGGTAGATGGATGTTTTTCCCCCGTGATTCTTCTGTAACTTTCACCTGTTAATTTCACGTGTATACAAATGAACGAAGTGTTGATTACCTTGATTGTTTTGGTCTGAAGTCTAAGTCCATTTAATGTGTTGATGGCTTTCTCTGCATCCTTTGGGTCAATGTAGTTGACAAAGCCGTAACCCAGACTTTGCCCTGAAGAGGGGAAAAAAAGAAAGATAAAAGGTTTGGATTCAGTTATATTGTTTAGTATAATACTGCATGTGTATGAGTACCATAATTCACCTTAAGTGATTACTGTTCTCATAATTAGTTTTAAGTTATTTGTAGACAGATTGTTTGACACAGCACACACACTGCTTCCCTAAAAAACACCATGAACAGCATCCAGTAAACTCATCTTTACTTGAAATATCAGTGACTCTTGGCGAATAGAAAAAGCATAAAAGACATAGTGTATACGGAAAAACCAACATCTTTTTTAAATGCTTAAGTAAAGTATTACTGTTTCTTAACAAGGGAAATAAGCAGACTTTTATCTTTACAGTCGTCAGCACCGATTGCTTGTTCATGTTGATTTTTGGAGCACGTATATTGTTGAAAATATGCAATATAGTGTGGAGGAAAAAAAAAAGATAATTTGAACTCCCATTAATCATCCGGTTTATGAGCGAAACTCAAAAGTGTTACAGCAGATGCAAACATTATTTCTTACCATCTTTGCAGCTGTGGCATAAATAAATAAATAATCCAGCACCATTTCCCTCTAAGCTCAGAGCGTTTTTAGATAGCAGACTCTCTTTGAGAGGGAAGCAGGCTTGACAACTCCCAGTGTTTCCCCAGTGGATCAAGCCTTTCAACAGGCTTAGGACTTTAAGCAGACGCCCACAGCCATCAAGGCCTTCAGTCTGCTGGTTTTCAACAAACAGCCCCTATCCACTAACGCCACACACAAAGAATCCCTGGCAGTTTAAGAAGAGCGGCATGCACATATTCACCCTAATGAGAACAGACAGCGGTTTGCCAGAGACAAAAGTGAATTGCAAAATATGGGGCTTGGTTTTTAACAAAATAAATACGTTTGGGCCATGGATATCACAGTGCAGACCAGCTCAGAGACGAGCAGGGGAAGGGCCAGGAGGGACTTGTAGTCCTAACATCAAACAGCTGATGACTTTCTCCTCTTCTCTCCTCTCTTCTCCTCCCTCTTGTCCTCTGGATTAACTGTGGATTATCAGACAGTCTTTTGTTAATTAAAAACCTGCCATCCTGGAGAAACTACTGCTTTTTTAAAAATGCGCACTCTCCCTTCACTCCCCCCTTCCTTTCTGACTTTGGGCTGACATCAGGTGTTAAGTCTGACAGATTAAAAATAGCCCATAAAGCCATTGTTTTTTTTACTCTGTTTTTATTAAACAATCCGTTAACAAGACACCGTGAATAACGAAGAGAAGAACGTACAGCCAAAGTAAGTATTAGGTAGTTAAATTAAAATATGTATTAAGTGTTACATTTTGAATTAACCAAGTGTCCAGCAGCACACTTAATGTCAAAACATGCTCCTAATGGTCATTGTCCTGTTAATCTATTCAATTTAAACAGAAACTCCAGATGAGTACCAGGTACTTGTAATGCTGCTCTATCACATTTACTACCCCTCTAATTCACACCTCCCACTTTCCCTGAACACTCCTCATCTTCCACAAAGAAAATGTGAGGTCGCCTATCAGAAGGTGCTTGCAAAGAGCACTCGTGCATGGCCAGCAAGATGGACAGGTTGGTGCATAGTAGTACTCAGCTGTCCAGGCGGCCAAATGGGACTAAAGTGAGTATGCTGAACCAGTTTAACATGTCTAATTCATTGCTGAGTCCTGTTTGTACCAACCTGCCTTCCACACTGACACGCACACAATTATAAAGTCTAAAAACAAGCGCAAAAGTTTACTGAAAGTTTACTACTAAAAACCGCTCAGATGAATGTGCTACTCAGCAGCTGCTGTATGCACATATTTGCATGTGCGTACATTTGAGTAGTCTGTGTATGGTCTATACATGTGGATCTTGGGCTTAAACGGGCAGTTTTATGAGCCCACCCACTTCTTTTACGCTGCTTTTTCTGGTAAATCTAACAGACTGAAGCTGGAAGGAAGAAATTAGTATAGAGGCTTGAGGGCTGGCATCATTCCCCAGGTGAGCCGGAGATGAGGGTAGACGGAGGTAGACATATGTCTGCAGCATCAGAGAAGCTCCAGGAGGGGATTCCACCCACCATTTCCAGCTTGTTATGGAGCGGATAACAGCAGGGAGCCTTCGTCAGACGACCTGGCTACCTGGGTTTTACATGGTTGGGTGAGAGCAGCTACACCAATGCACCACACTGGCAGATGCACACACGTATACACACATAATCACTCAATCACAGTGGAACAGACGACCCAACGCAAACAGTTTAGGTTTGTCTTTTCAGCAGGACGGTGGAGGTGTGTTTGCAGTGTTGCCCTCATGAAAAGATGTGCGTTTTGTCATATGCATGCATGCGCAATCCTCCACGGTAAGGTAGAACTACTAAAAACTTTAAAAGTTGCTTGGCTGCTGCTAAACCTTACCTTACCAAAGCCATTAAAATGTAAAAAAAATGCTGTTGGCCAGTTTAAAAAAAATAAAAAGAATCGTAGAGTCGTCTTAATATGCCAGATACTGTTCACACCCTCTGTAGTCATTGCATCACTTAGTCGTATAATTTTGACTTGATGTACATACATTTTTTTTTTTTGTAATTTTTTTTTTTTAGAATGTGTGGCTTTAAAGGAAGTCATTGACGGTAGGTAAAAAAAAAAAAAGGAGGAGGGGATGGGGGTGTAAACGCAGCAAGAGGTCACAGGCCAGGACTTGAACCTGGGCTGGCTGCAAGAGGACTGCAGCCTTCGTACGTTGGGGACTAAATCCACCAGGAGAGCCATCTGGTGCCCCAGTCGTATTATTTAAAGAAGTATGATGCCTGAAAATATGAGAACAAGAGCTTTTTGTTGTGATGGGCTGTGTACTGTTATTTTATATTTGCAGAAAAACAAGCACAGCATCTGAGGTTGTGTGAATAAGCTATTAAAAAAGGCTTTAAAATAGCCTCTAATGGGGTTGCAGCAATGCAGTAATCTGCCTTGTGCGTATCAGTTTGCTTAAATACATTAACTTTATATATTTTGATTGTCAATTAAAACTAAGACCTAAACTAGGCTTAAATGAAGCAATGCTTTCTACGATGGCATTTAAACGAGGTAAGACGTTGGCCTTGATTTTGTCATCTAACAGTGACAGCTGAGCTATTTGTACAGCAGTGACATGAACTGAATCGAATGCTTGATAGAAAAAAACAAGTAAGCTTCTAATAAAAAAAATTAAAAAAAGAAGTACTGGCTAAGGTCCTCACATCAAACATGTTCATTTATAGTTTCAGTCTGTTGAAATTGCCTGTGCATTTGCAACTCTATCGGGCACACCCGGTATACCTAATAAGATGGTGAGTACATTATTAGGTACGCCTGGTACCTATTAAAGTGACCAGTTAACAGTGCTATAATAGCATCTACACTATATCAGAATGCCAAATGTCTTTCTTCCACGGCACGAGGGAGAGTGGAACAAATGGGGACTAATCTGAACCCACCTCCACTCTTTTAGAGGAGCATTTGTGCAACTGGACATAAATTGTATAGGGAGGTGTGCATGTTTTACAGCGCTAAAATCACTGCTATTCCTAGTGAGTAGCTCTTTGGTGTGTTGGCAAGGAGTTATGACTAAGCCATTATTTGTTTCCTGAGGAACAGCAGGTTGCCCAATGTGTGAGATGAGAAAATGAATGTACTTGGAGTTGGTGTCCTGCCTGCTGGCACCAATATGTAATTTCATATATCTTTTCTCCCTTCTGTGCACACGCATACACACACGCATAAGAGGATGCAAGAAGGCATTGCCATTGACATACCTCTGCAAAATCTCATAGATATTCATATCATAGGAACAAAGGTAAAGTAGATGTATGTAATCATTCACATGACACCGTTAGAAGCACAATGTGAGACAGACAGAAATATGTGCTACAAAGTGCACACATAAGAGACTCCGGTACATATGCCTGTCATTATTTTGTGCCTTTTGTTGTATTATGTGACTAAGAGCCCTGTACTGCAGACATGAAAGTATCTTCATCTCCTGCTACCATCAGGCAAGGCTCATACAACACACTATACACTCTTTGATCTAAAGTGGTAGATACCAAATGAAACGCAAAGCTGCAAGAACCCTTTATTTTACAGTGTACTTGCTGAAATCTAATGTTAAGAAAATATCCTTTGAGATTGTGCAGCTTTTAATCAAAAAGTTGAAGGGCCTACACACACACACACACACACACACACACACACACACACACACACACACACACACACACACACACGCACACACGCACACACGCACACACACACAGTTGCAGTTGAAGCAAGAACAATTTGTCGTGCCAAGTTCTTCAAATTCTATTTACAGTTGTTCAGTACTTTGTCTTCAGTTTTTGTGGAGTTTATTTGTCTCCATACAAACACTAAGCATGAGTTTGAAAACGCAGAACAAAATAAATTAAAAATTCAGGTAAAAAAAAACGACAAAAAAAACAAACGCATTTGTAAAGAGAGTATTTCCTTTTGTTTTTTTTTTTTCTAGTATTTTTGTCGTTTTCATAAGTCATAGGAGGATTTACAAAATGGTGAAAGGGAGCTGTAGTATTTGGGGGGGGTCAAGAGAGCTATGAGATAATAATGCTAAACCACCTTGAGGAACCTGCTCCGACTCCTCGGAAAAAAGAAAATCTGGTCAGTCAGTTTTAAATTTAGAGACATTTTATGATGTGGCCAAAGGGAGAAAAAAACATTTCAATTTGTCAAAATAAATGTGTCACATTCACTGCCTCCATGCTCTCCCATCTACTGACTTGCCCCTTGCTGCTGCAGCAACTTGAGCTAGTACTTTTTTTGATGGGTCGGTGCTCCGCAACATTTTGAAAAGGTGCCCTGTCACCAGCTTCATGTCAAGCTACACTTCACTTACCTCAAAGACTCTCGACCCCACGGGAAACGGGCAGAGGGAGTTTGCAAAAGGATAAACACAAAGAGAACAAAAGACTACAGAACCTTAAATACTAGCTGATAAGTCAGAGCATAACATGTGGTATGTATTGAGCCCATTTAAATAACTAAATTCACAAACAGAGCCGCATCCCCCGCACATACGCATCCACTGTAGATCCATCTCCCACTCACTCATTCAATGCATATTTCCCTCCTGGGTTGCCAAGGTAGCAGTCAGGAGGCTCCCACTCTCAGTTCCCAAGGCCCTGCTCCCACGAACACATACAGAGACACGCACTTGCCCACGTATAAGCTCAGGGACACACACACACACACACGTAAACCACCCCCTTATGGTGGCTCCCTGAGCTTTTGGGGCCAGTGGACTGCAGCCTGCATTGTGTGGGCTTGCTGGTTAGCGGTCTATTTAAAGAAGAGAAAGCAAGCCGACGGACAGAGCAACCCACTTCCACTCGATTGATAACCTGCTATGTCAGGATAGCGGAGCCTACCCTGGTGAACCTGCTTGGACCCATTCTGAGAGCACAGTCCTCCAGAATGAACACCTTTACACCCCTCCCATTGCCCCCAACCCTCCATCTGTCACTCTCTTGCCTTCTTAGGTAAAGCACATTCAAGAATAGAGATGTGGAGGAGGAGGAACCAGCCCGGAGGCACACTCAGCCCCTGGATATGGGGCTGGCACAGGGGACAGCCACAACCCCACTGTTCCATGTAAAGGCCACTCCGAGTGAAATGAGAAGGGACAGAGGCTGTCTGATGTGAGGGTCATGGGAGGACCAGTGCAGCCACACACGCTTAGGATGGCCAATTCTGGGACAAAAAGAAGGGAGGGGAGGAAATCGAAGGAGGAAGGCTACTGAGACAGGACATTCTTGGGACCTGGAACTCTGAAAATTTAATGTGTCTGCCTGTTTTTGCATGCACCTCTGAGCCTGGCAGCTCTCTTAATACCTGGCTTTGGAGATGTCAGATCCTTTTTCATCTCTTTCCCTGTCAGCTTTGTTCACACTATCTTCAGCCTTCAGCCTATGTCAGGTTCAGATAAATTCAGCTTGCATGTAGTTTTCCCCTAACACCACACCAGAGCTAACGCAGCATGATTTCAGTTAAGATTTGAAAAGTATATAATGGTGTGTTGCTACACAGAACATGATTGCACACAGGTGTTTTGGAAGATGCAAACAGCTCTCATCATAAGAAAAACTAAGCACTGATGGTAAGGTTTGTTCCCATCACCCTAGTAAAAACGTGGGGGGTGGCTTGTAATTTTGATGTCTGAAAAGACTTAGCTTTGCTCCTGAGCATTTTGTCAATATACAGAAGAAAAGACAGGCTGCTGTGGTGAATATCTGAGTTGCTTCATGTTAGATTAACACACGCTCTGCAGAAGCAAACCTCTTTCCATCTGTCCTTAGACATCAAGGTTATACACCTGTTTTATGTTTGGAATAATTGTGGGTGGACATGATATTCCTTTAACAGAAACCTAATGACTACAAAACTAATAGAAGTCATGATTCTGAACAAAAACAAAATTCAGGTGTAACTTTTTATTGCATCTACACCTTATAAAAACGGCGTACCTGTCCTTCTACTGGGTTAACGTCAGGCTTTAGTATAGCAACGACGCTGCTGTCTGTCAGACGTGCTCCAGCTTGAACTACTACACACATGACATCACGCTGCATCTATTTTTCATTGCCAACATCTGTTTGGCTTGCTGGATTGTCACTAGGATTTGCATCAGTTCCAGATTCCATGTTTAGATTAAATAAAAACAAAAAAACACAACACATGGACTGGACTAGTGTGCACAGAAGTCTCCAATCGGTGTGCTTGGCCTCTATGGGGTTTGATAAAGAAACGAGAGTGACTTCAACTCTATACACCTATAAAATGCAGATCAGATTTTGATAATGAAGCCTATTATATGATATTAGTTAAATAACATAAAGGTAACACAAGCAGCCAGCAAGGGGGCCATCAACATTGCCATTGCCACGCAACAGAGCTTTTGAAAAACCATTGTTGCTGTCCACCCCCAACCCGATGCAGCGATTTCTTGTTCCAGCATGAAAAAGCTATTTTCTTCTCCTCTGTCATTATGAAAACAAATGCATTCATTTCTCCAGTGGAAATGCAGCTGATGCAGAAAAATGATTCTGTGAAATGACTTTCTGACAAGGATCAGTCAATTCCATTTCAGTGTGCATGTGCATATGTAGATACTTGGGAGAGCTGATTCAGTATATTGACAGGTCCAAAAACATATCCGAGCTCCTGGAAAGGCTTATGTTCTTTTACTTGTGACTCAATAAGACGTCTTTTAGCCCAAGTTTTAAGATTGGCAATGCGTAACTTAAATTAACATTTTTTTGTCCTTTTTAAAGAAAGGAAGGGAAAACATAAAGTGCTGCCAGTGGGAATATTTATAGCACACAGAATCTCAGAGCCACTGTGGCTGGGGTGCGAGCATTTCTCCAAGTAAAGATAAGAGCAGAGGTGAGAAAGCTGCTCTAGTATACGCACTTAATTGAGACAAGTAAACATCACTTAAGATATATTTTCTTCAAGTCTACACAGGCAGACAAGAAATTCACAGGTAGAAGCCGAGGGCTCGTGTGCAGGTGCGCGTGTGTTGGGCTGTAGCGAGGTGCATGTAAGCTCGTTTTAAATAAAAGATTAACCTGCGTGTCCCCGGTGTGTTATGAGAGCATCAGGCAGTTGTGCAAGCAGGCGGGAAGGTAGGCAAGCAGGCAGGCGTGCGGGGAGGAAAAAAAAAATCACCCAGAGGTGGCTTTTCTACCAGCTGAAGTCAGCCAGGGTGACAGACCGAGCTAAAGTGTCTACGCCTGCTCGCACTCGCCTGAACCTCACGCCATCCTGGCGTCATTGAAGTCGACAGGAGCAAGTCCGCAGGAAACGAAGAGGATGCCGAGGACCTGCCTGTCTCCGTACCTCTGAGAGGTTCAAGTGCTCACACCTTGTCAGCAGGATAGTCAGGATGCAAACCCTGGTTGGAAACTGCAGGCAAACAAATGCCGATGACAGGCGCTTGAAGTGCATTTGTTCACATTTGATAAAAAAGAAAGGAAAAAAAAGCACAATGTAACTATCCTTATATGTAGTAAACTGCACATTGTGAACCCATTGGAGGAATATTTATATCTTGTAAGGATTAAATATTGAAAATATGATCCAAGTGCATTTATTAATAATTTTGTGAATGTATTTAAAGTCTAAAAATTACTTCAGAACTCTTCACACAGAATAACAGACTATGAACGAAGCTCATTATACACATCAGGATGAATAATGGAACAACAGAACCCCATAATTCTCTGAAATTTCAACACAGTAAGACAAATCTTATTCTCCCTAAACATTATAAATGGATACTCTTGTTGTCCATTTGCAGATATTCATGATCGATGAAGAAGCACAGGCGTCTGTATCAGCCTGAAAAAAGTTCCACCCTCCCTCTCTCAAGCCTGGCTTAGTCTCTTAATGATTTGGATGACTGTTAGAGAGCATGAAGCCTCTTGGCATTCCCTGCTGGAAGAAATGTGTGCTTTGTTAGCCTAAAAGTTTGCACGGGAAAATTGCACCCATGGGAGAACAAAATAGGCATACACTGCAGGGGGTAAAGGAAGGAGGGCAGAATTTATTTATAACTTTTTGCACCGATGCTAAGTCATCAGACAGCCCTTGTAGTGCAGAGCAGAGAAGTACCCTAAATGCCTCAGAAGTGAGTGAACAAACATTTCTGCCTCTTTTAGTCCCCGTTTAGGACCAGAGCAGGTTTACAGCTATTCTGCCTGTTTTTTTAAACTCTCTGCAAATATCTTCTGCTAGCTTTGTTCTGTTGGCAAATCACACTTAAAGAGGAAAACCGGGTGCAGAGAGAACATGATGATTGAGATGATGATAGCACGTGGTATCCCAGGATTATTTTTGTACACCACCATTATTCTGGTGTAGATAACCCGTAGGCTCCATTTTGTGGACCATTACAACAGAAGAGGAAGATTGTGCTGAAGTGGAATCGTGGAGGTCCACGTACGAACTTCAAAGGGTGAGAGGACAGAAGAAGGCAGGAAAGGCTGGAGCCAGGAGCCATCTCCGCTTAACAGTCAACTTCTTATTTCTATCAAACATCAAGTTGCACTGGAAATCAAATTTCCTGATGATACTCAGATATGCACTGGCGTATGCATGCATTTAGCCTCATGTTTGCTTGCTTTCTATCCCACAAATGGGTTGGTGATCTCGCCTGTCTGCCTGCCTGGTGCTCTTTAATGAGATTATCAGAAGAAGAGTGCCAGTAAGTAGGATCTAAAATGAAAGTCATTATGGAGCATTATCACGGAGCTGCACCACCCCAACCCCCCTGATCCATCTGCTGCATGGCCACCCACACAGCCACTACGCCCAGATTACAACCGTGATTAGCCCTGTAAGTGCTGCTTAATTTAAACACCTCTGGAGAACATGTGGCACTTTGCTGCATTGCTGAGTCGCCGTGGTTTAACAAACACAGAGGGGAAAGATGGATTTTTCCTTGTAGGCACAGTGTACAGCTAATCTTCTCAAACTCTTGAATCACTTGAAATGACACTGAACTGAAAGGCCCCTTTATAAGTCTGAACAGTTCTCGTTATATTCAACTTCTTACATGTGTGTTGCCACATTTAGTACACAGCATAAGACATAATACGCTCTTTTTCGCTTACCTTTTATCTTGCAGTTCGTGATCAGGAAAATATACCATTACTACTGTAGGCCAATTTTGTTAACATTAATTAAAAAAATAGGAGGAAAGATGAAACCATGTAAAAGAAAACTGTTAAAAAAACTGGTTTGTTGAGAAAACTGAGCACTTAACATGTTTTTCTATAATGAAACGTATTTTTCTTATAATCAAGCCGACACACCTGTAGGTGTAAAGTGACTCACACGCTGCTTTGCTTTTTCTTCTTTGTTTTGAGCAAACATGTCTAAGAGGAAACCCAAATCATCAGACATTCATTGTGTTTAAAATTATATAAATGTTTCTCTAATGAGGCTCGTCTCGGTTTTGATCATGCTCAGAATCCGACATTAACAAAGAAAATCTGCTTCAGCGTATCGCGGTGTAACTGATGAACATCCATATTCTGGTTATGGATAAACTAGGTGCTGTGTGCACAGATATCTATGATATCTACAAGCACACATGAGCATGTATTAACCGGGAATTTAACACTCATATCATAATTTGGTTTCAGTTTGACAATTAACTGACTTGCTCCACTTTACGTGATGGGGACGAGTTATCCTGCAGTCTGTCATCAGCAGACTGGAAAACCGCTGCTTTATTTAAGTTTTTGCTGCCGCCTTCCCGTTTTGTGCTTCTGCGACATCAGCTTAAGCTTCAACTACACAGGTAGTTGGCAGCATTCAGAAAACCTGGAAAATATGCGTGCAACACCAGTCGGGTTTCTTCACAACCAACTCCAGGTACAGCAGGGGTTTTCCTCTACACCACGACCACAGATAAGTCAGAACGGACTACTTTAAAAACCTCATCACAACCAGTAAACTCGTGTCCATATGAACAAACACTTTAAAGAGAACCATGTTTGGACTTTCTCTCTTCTCCAGTTTAAACACGGACTGATTTTCTATATATACACACATAAATGATGTGAAACGTGTGCTTGTGGCAAGGTTGCAACAATTATGTATATTTTTTTTAATGATACCCTTTCATGACTCTGTGGGAAGTCTTCAAATTATGTGCATTAACGAATTGATTGATTTTTGCTATTGATTTTTTTTTTTTTTTTTTTTGCGGTTTAAAATTTGCTGTTCATTACCAGCAATAACTCTGCATGAGACTCTCCCTCGTGTACCTGTGATCTTATCGCGAACCAGTTTGCAGGACTCGATCTCCCCGATGCTACCGAACAGGCTGCGGAACTCCTCCTGGGTCATGTTCTGAGGCAGGTAGTTCACAATGAGGTTTGTCTTGCTGTCGTCGTTTGTTGGGCCCGTCTGCATGGGAGAGGGGCAGCCACGGCTGTTGGTGGTCGGACCGTTGGCTGTGGTGCCTCCCCCACTAGGGCCGTTTGTCACTGGAGCCTCCATGTTACTGATGATCTGGAGCAAAGTAGGTGGAGTAGTGGAGAGAACAGATGGAGAGAGATGACATTCATCAGCGAAAGCTTCTCTAAAATTTGCTATTTGCAATTGCTGTTTTTGAAATTGCATTTCTAAAAAAGCTTTACTTTAGGTGCATAGGGTTAGACAAACAGTCTTACTGAAAATGGCTTTTTTTTCAGTATCTGAAAACAACTATTTCCAAACACTGAAAATATTAGTAATGAAAAAAATAATAAAAAAAACATCCCAATCCCATTACTTTTAGCGTTTTGATTAAATTTGTCCAAGACAACATTTGATCCCCTCTGATGAATCAACCACAAATAAAATGGCTTTTAAAGTCAAATAACAATGTAAGATATAATATACTCTAAATTATTTATCATTACACTCTTTACTAGAAATGGCAACATTAGGGCAACCATACTTCATATTCACCCACATTATTTCCTCTTTATAAAGTAATTTATTGGTTGATTTACAAGTATACTAAGATCCACTTTATTATTTAAATGCTTAGATTTAGCCCATTTTTATTTTCCAACTAATGGTTTTACATTATTTTAGAAACTACTTTGCAGAATTCATAGTTGAATCACAAGCGACCCAAGTCGCTGGGGCTGTGAAGCAACTCCAAACCATGCCATTTTCACTGCTATGTTCGGCAGCTGGTTAGAAATTGTTCTTCTGAGAGTTGATTGGACAGTAAAGTCTTAATCCTGGCACAACCCTCATGGAGATCTGATATATGTTGACCACTTACAGCATCCACAAGACACTCTGATATGGCTGTGCGAGTCCTAGCAAAGGTGAAGGTGTTTAATTATATATTTCATGGTTTTTTTTTTAGTTTTTTTTTTAAATTACAAATATATCACTTTGAGAATGTAATAACTATTGAAAGAGCCTGTATATTTAAAAAAATCAAATGTTTGTATTAAACACTTTTAAGATGATTTGCATTGTCCTATCATGAAATGAGACCATAATATTGCCATTAAATCCTGCTATTACAGGAGTGATTTGTTTAATTACAACATCAGTGTACTGAAGGTGTTTAACACAGTTCCTCTCATTCCTTTAAGTTACTGGGAACAGTCCTTAGGAATGATTTTGACAAGAATGGCTTGTGCTTGTGAGCAACCATGATGTAAACAAATGAATACATTAGTTTTCAAACAATCATGTCATGATGTTGGTCAACAGACTTACACAAACCAGATATATTGTGACACGCCAAACACAATGCATGCAACACTCTCAAAAACCCAGAAATACAGAAAGCACAGAAACAAGAAATGACTAAATATTCACAATAATGGTAAGGCCTTTCCAAATAGTCCCCGATAGATGCTGAGGTTTTTTTTTTTTGGTAGCACAGCAACAGGGGCAGCCCTCCAGCTAGGTATCTGACTGCTGATGCTGCTGCTGTGACAGAGGAAAGACTGCATTTTTATGTGGTTTTTGCTTCTCAGGATCAATGCATTTGAAGAGTAACTGTGAACTTCGCGTAACTGAGAAAACGGGTAAAATAGTGAGCAGTGAGAGCGGGAGGAGGTTGGCTCTACTATAACAAAGCGCCCTGATATCTATTTAAAGCAAATGTGATTTTGAGAGAAGGGTATTCTACAGCACAAGAAATGTATAAAAGAGAGATTATTTCATGATATACATAGCAAATATTTATGAAAACAAATGAAAGACCCATTGGATACACGTGTGAGTGCATCTATGCGTTTTGATCTGTGGTTTTTCAAAGCAAAGAGTTGAAGCAACTAATCTACATCACCAAATGATGAAAGGCAAAGACAATGGAGACATTGTTTACCAGACGGATATCACATTCTGTTGTCCATGTATGCACTGAAAAGGTTTTACTTTTTGCAGCAGCAGCAACATTTATTCTGCATGAATGTGTGAAAAATGAATCTAGAGAAAAGTCTTAGCCATTTCTATTTATCATGAGGCATAGGCACTGTAATGGCCAATAAGCTGGCACAGAAATTAGGATGCAAACGTTCTTCAGTCTAATTGTATCAAATTTGTAATCTTTAATTTTATTGCTCAGATCTGTCCTGTATCCTGCTCAACCCTTCAGCTTTCAGTCTATTTTTATCTTTTCTTAAGTAGACGCAGACAGGCTGCAATTGGAAGCAGAGCTGGTTTTAGCAAAGGAGAAACGACACACACGCCATATTTCACTCTATTTCTGGATTATCAAAAGACAGGGCCGAGGTTCTAATAATACAGCTCAAAGCAGAATTTAAAATTTCCCAGTTATTCCAGAAATAGTTTTCAAAACAATTTAGGCATTTAAAGTGTGAGCACTACTTGGCTTTAATCACTTTACTTTTTTTTTTTTTTAATCTGTCTCACATGTTATGATAAATGAAACGATACACAAAAGATTTTGTTCCCACCAAACAACCTCGTCTAATAGATCAGTGAGCATGATGATATTTCATATAATAATGTGCACATTATATCAGTGTGGTATAGTACTGTGTTTAAATGGTATCTGAGGTAGTGTGGAGAACATCCAAGTTTTGATTTTGTAAGGTAAAGTTAATTAAAATGTTTATTTTTAACAAAGTGACCCGGAAAAGTCAACAGTGTATTTTCACAAGTTCACCACAACTACCCTGAGCGCGTGTGGTCTTCATTCAATTTCATCCGAGCTGTGATTCTGTTTGCCATCTAAAACTACATCAGGAACGTTATATGACAACATTCCCGGGATAAAAGCATCTATCTTTCCCCTGATTTTAGGAGGATCTTTGAAATTACGTTGTAACTGAACGATTCCTCTCTTCCGCTTCATGAGCACCACCAAAAATGTTTAAATCTGCTTCCACCGTTTGTTTTTTTTTTTGTTTTTTTTTCCTGCACACTCACACTCGCATACTTCCATGCATTCGTTGTATCTGCAGTCAGTTGAAGAGCACACGCTCAAAGGCACATACAGAGAGAACAATGGCTCAAGTCCACAGCAGAAAACAAACAGACAGGGAGATGTCTAAGAGCTCTCAAGATGAGAGCTGAATGCAAATTGTTCTTTTGACAGTATCCTTTCCTGCTCGCTCGCCACTCCACCACAACAGAGACAGCGAGACAGACCAAGAAAATAGCAGGGAAGAGGGATGAGAGAATAGCATCGACTGTAGCCATAACTGAGTTGATTGGAAAGAGCCTTATTAAATCTGTTTACGTTCCCTGCTGGGCTCCATTCTGTCGGAGAGACTTTGAACTCCATAGGACATATTCTGAGGAGTTTTTATAACAAAATGGCTGCCTCTAATTAACAAGGACCTGCCGCGTCCCAGTAGCAAATTATATTCCTCTCCTTGTCCCTGCCCACCAGCATTCGTGCCGCTCAGCGGTCCACTTCATTTCTGTTTTGAACTGTCTGGCCGTCCTCGCTCTCCCACTGTGGATTCTGGTGTTGAGGACAGACTTCACTGCAACTTCTCCTGACTGGATATGACACCGTCTCAAGAGTTACAATTAAACTTTTGTGTTGGCAAGAGTTGGCGCAGGCTACAAGAAATGGATCCAATTAGAAAAATTAAACCCGTCCACTAAAAGCTTTCCCAGTGAAATACTTAAAAATTGAATGCTTTAAACGAATGACTTTTCCATCATGTTTATCGATATTTTTGGTAACACCAATACGTATCGGGTCATAAAAGGATAAATAAAAGTGTAAAAACCAATTTACAACCAATTTATGATGGTTGATTTGAGAATAAACATTTAGAAAGATAAACCGATCCTATCTGAAACGGTGAAGCTTCAGTTATAGTTGAAGCTGGGAAGGAAGCCACAACTGAGACCTGTTACTTTATAAGATTTAAAAGGTAATTAATCTAGAAGATGAGAATAAATAGAAAACTATCAGCAATTTGATTGATTTCTCTGAATATCTATAGAAAATTAGACATCTCCAAGAAGTACTGAGAGTTGCAGCACTCCATGTGTTAAAGAATAACAGCACACCAGATTTGCGTCGGATGAATTTTGAATGTCGGAACAGTAATTTCCACATGTAAGAATTATAAAAGTCTCAGATGAGTGGCACACTGTCTACTGAAAACCTAAAATGGGTACGGACAGTGAACAGTCCTCCCTGCTGACCTCCGTCTATAGCCCCATCCATCAATCTCCCCTTCAGTTCCAACTGTCTCAGTCAGCAGCATCACCAACCCATGCATACTTGGATAAACACAGTACAATATCAGATCATATTACTTCATGGGTGTGTGAAATGGCTGGGCCATCCATTTGGCAGAGTAGTCTCCTTACCATCTTTGGCTGTGTCAGCAATCCCTTCTCTGCCCAGCCCTGGAGCTGTGGGAGCTCTGCCTGACGCCACTGTGTCTCTGTCGACCCCTATGGAGCGGAGCACAGGGAGGGAGGGACGCACAGCTCGCCGTCAACATCATATACTCATTTTGCAAGGTTAGGCTTGTGGTGGGATTTGTGGAGTGGGTGGTGGGGGTGGGGTGGGGGGATTGCAGCTTGCTAGAAAAACCTTTGCAGTCACCACAAGTCAGAGTAAAACAAAGACACATGGCTCAGTTTTGATTTTAGTCAATTTTATTGGTTGGTCACTCCAAATGATATTTACGAAGATTTAAATGGACTTCAGAATATAAGTGAGTTGTTTTAGCACCTCCTTACCCAAAAGAATAAAAGTACATGTGAATTGAAGCTGACAGATTGGTGTGGTGACTGCAATGACCTTGGCAGGGTTTATAATGAAGGGTTTCCTCTTGCTCTCTGTGGGTAAACAAGCCTCTGGTTGAAGAGGCAGAAAAGTCACAAATGAGCAGGATGTCTGTTCACTTCCTCTCCAGAGCAGGGTGCGTAAATGCCTGCAGCTATCTATGGATGCTACAAAAGCCAATTTAGCAGGAGGGGAGGAAGAGAGGAGGTATGACCTCTGCCTTCATTTACTCCTTCAGAGAGATGAGGAGCGGGAGTGAGGGATCAGTTGGGAGGAGGAATAAAAGGCAAAAGCTGAGTAATGGGGAAGACACTTCCAATTGTTCAAAGGAAAAGAAGAGGCAGAGATAGGAGAGAAGAGACGGAGTCTGTACATGTTCTCTTGTCAAAGTGTCTTGTAAACTAAAGCAAGAATGCATAATGGAGGTCTAAATGAGAGTGAACTGTCAACTTGAAAGGAAAAAAGAAGATGCAGAGGGGCAGAGAGGTCAAGGTAGAGGGAAGACAAGGGACATAGTTTCTAAACACTGACAGGCAGTGGTAAAAATTCAAATTCGGGGATGATTGAAAGAAAAAAAAAATCAGTTGAGCCACATTTTGTTTTAGTATGGCCAGAATCAAAGGGATACTGCTATATGATAGTTACAAGCATTGTGATTCCTTGAAATGTCAATAATAGTTTGAAACTTTCATCAGAGATGCATTTATAACCATATAAAGGAGTCAAGAGTGGGCTGTGCCATGTACAGCAGTAGGGGGGCTAAGATGCCCATACTAGTCATTCAGCAGTCACTATGGTACATTGTCCAATTCAGTAAACGTAAAATTGAAAGATTACCCTGAAAAAAGGAAATGTTAGGCAGAGGTGAAACATCAAAATAATTTTTCACCCATTCTGCAAAGACGTCACCATACATATTATGTCAGCGCGCAAGTTGATGACGTGCCACAGCAAGCAGACAGTGCAGTGTTTCTCATCATGTACAAATGTGGTGGCAACGATGTTAGAAGCAGCAGGCAGATGTATATGAGGCTCAATTTCAACATCTAATGCAGTGCGAGGGAGCAAAATGTCGGCAAGATGAATCTAACAATTGCAAGAGATGCGTTCAAAGCTCTGAATCTTATTTTCAAAACTCTTTTCAATGTTCAGTTTACGCACAATTACAAGGCTCAACCATCCAATAAAATAAACAGCACCATATGCCACACACACACACACACACACACACACACACACACACACACACACACACACACACACACACACACACACACACACACACACACACACACACACACACACACACACACAGGGTTTAATCTTTCTTAATATCCTCGGTGTCCTTGTGTTTATCACATGAAAACACACATGTGCACTCTTTGATAAAATCTCAAATAACACTGAAATAAGGGTGCAGTGCAATTACATTCACCAACCATTGAGATGAAAAACCGCTCATGGATACATTTTCAATTATTCAGGGAATACATTTCAGTCTGCTCTCAGATGCTGGGAAAAGTTATTATATAATCAATACACTCTATAACGCCATTAATATTTGATGCCTCAAAAGTGCTCCATGTCTCCTTGGGCTCCCGGCCAGTGGTATCCGGGCACTGCAGTCAAAATAGGATGGGTTTTATTTGCCTCCAGCAACGAAGGGAAATATACATTAGCTTTTCTCTAACACTGGAAAGTACAAAAAGCCCAGGCGTAAGATGAACTGCGTAATCATCTGTAGCAAAGGTTGTCTCAGTTTTCCTGTCTAAATAACTCTATTGTATTTCACCTGCAGCAGAATTTTACAGAAAGCGTTCATGATCAATGAGTTTTTGTCTCCTTTCCAGCATTTTCACCCATGTCACCCTTCCTTCACTTTTAGCCAATAAAACTCCCATTTTATTATTGCTGGCCTAGTGCAAGCTTCCCTCCCCCACCTCTTATAGAGCTTAGACAATCAATTTACCCTGACTTGGCCAGGATAGATGGAGGCTGTGGAGACTCCGAAGTAGACAATTTGCTGCAGGATCTCTCCACTGATAGACACGCCGCCTGGCAGCCACAAAATGGAGACGGCATGCAACCATCTGACTTGAGACTTTGCCTCTGCATCTTGCGTTACGTATCCGTGTTGGTTTCCTTCTGCTTGTTTTGTTTTCTAGACACATCATCTGAAATTATGCAGTGGATGAACAGGGTAATACAATGTCATTGGAAGTAATACCTGGTTCTAAATTTATCATCAAACATTGAGATAGTGATAATCATGTCCCCTATCTTGCTACTACAAAGCCATCGCAAACTCTACTTCAGTCCCCTAAAGTGAAACTGAACTGGACCTCCTATCAAACTGACTGAGACACAAAGAGATTAATACGGCTTTACTATCTCAGCTTCTTGGCCAGTCAAGTTCCATGTAATGCTCTCTGTGCTATTGATTTTTATTTTTCTCTCCGTCCTTTCTTCCTGGGCGTCTCCTTCTCGCCTTCTCTCCACCTTCACCTGGTTCTTCCAAGCTCTGAAATGGCCTGCAGGTCAGACGGATGCTGGGCTGGATCAATCAGGGAAAGTAATCTGGGACGCCTCATGCACGCAAGCAGACACACAAATGCATCTCTGATACCCAGTGAAACACACACCCTTCCTCTGATGCACTCCGGCCTGCCTGCCTGCCTCCAGTCTCATCGATCTGCATCTACTTTACCAAATGGATTCTTCTCTTCCACTATCCTCCTCCTCTTTTCTCTGTGTGACTCAGAATAATAAATGTTCCAGACTGTGCAAGATGTGTATGTAAGCAATTTTTCATTTAAGTTTAGCTTGACTCTACCCCTCCACCTTCCCCAAACCCCCACTTCTTTCTTTTTTGTGATGTTTCAGTCTCTCAGTGAGATCGATGCAGCTTTCCCACAAACTCCCCTGAGCCTCTGGGTATTTGGCATATCCTTGTCTGAGGTCAGAGGTCAGGAGAAGTGACAGCATCAGGCCAGTTTTTGAAGGGGCCTGCTACACAGAATGAAGAAATTGACAAGATTTGTGTTTGACATAAAATTAGAGGACTGTGTGAGTTTATGTTCCGGTGTTACCCGTCTGATGTTGAATCTAAGGTTTCTCCTGCTTCTGAATGCGTTTGCTTCCCCCTACCACGCCCTGCTGCATTTGCATGTGATCTACTCTATTAAGATTAACTTGGATCAATTATTTCATTATAATAATGAATAATATAATATAATATTTATGTTGCTCTGTGGGAAGTAAAAATACAGAATATCATTCAAGCACAGTGACCTACAGTGCTCTATACATACAGCAAAGTGTTGCATTTCTCTGTCTCTCACACACACACACACACACACACACACACACACACACACACACACACACACACACACACACACACACACACACACACACACACACACTGCAGTCTCCTTTGCTCAGCCAAGCTGTAGGCGGAACTGGAGCCATTTGTTCACTGGCTGAATCCCAACTCTGCACCAACGCATGCAGAAAATTGTTGAGCATCTTGACTCTAGAGATGACACTTCAATTTGTGCAGCTCCAGTGAC
This sequence comes from Xenentodon cancila, assembly GCA_014839995.1. NCBI lineage: Eukaryota > Metazoa > Chordata > Actinopteri > Beloniformes > Belonidae > Xenentodon > Xenentodon cancila. The sequence goes on from CM026206.1 coordinate 15,597,363, forward strand.
TGGTACTCTGCAGTTCGTCCCTCGTGGGGGTGTGAGATCAGCTGGACACCTGCCTAGCTGTTTAGCCAAAGCCTGCAGCACAGGGGACTGGGGCTTGGAACTGAAGGCCTGGTCTTGCCTGTCAGCCCAAGTCCTGGTCCCTTGGTCACTGCCCTGGCCTGTCCTCTTCGGTCCTCATCATGGCACATCTAGTTTCACTCTTGTGCCAGCAACAGTCCCTAGCTCTGTGGCCCCGACTCCCATTTCTCAATCAAATTGTTAGTTGCAAGTCAATGCGGTGACATTCCCATCCCTTAAACACTTCCAGCTCAGTCAAATCAGCAAGATGTCTATGCTGTGCATCACTTTCTGTCCTGCTGTAGTCCTTGAGTGTGACGGATGGAAATAATCAGTTGAGGCACTTAGATAAGACATTTTGGTGGATTAAAGAGGCTAAATCCCTGTCTCATTCCTTGCATTCCTGATTAAATGCAAATGTGGCTGAAGGTCTTAGTAAAGATGCTATCTTCTCAGCATATGGAGGCTTATTCAGTAAGTAATAACAAGGCATATACGGTACGTTTTGAACATGAGGTCCAGGTCCAGAGGGAACTGTGTCAGCTAACTAAATGCCAGTATCAAAGACTGTATGTATGCCATCTAATATGAAGCAAAGGTCTTTCCTCCGTAATCAGAGCACATAAATCACAATTGCCAAGACGTAAAGATTGGGCAACTCTTACTCGATGTAAATGTTCTTCAAACGACAAAACGTTCTTCAGCGACTTCGTAACTGACTTCAGTGTCATGACGCACCTGCATTACAAGCGATAGCTTTCGCTTTTGTCTGGAGCTTATTCGTGTGTTGAACTGAAGTTGCTTTCAGCTGGGTGGGGCAGAGGCCAGAGGGCAACGGACAACGAGGCAGGCGGATCCAACTGAAGTCAGCAGCACCATGTGTCATGAGCCAGGACATTACCCCCATGAGTAGCTGGCAGGTGACTGCAGTGGCACACCTGTGCAGTGAAGAAGCCTCCTATATCTTCAGCAGAATACACTGTTACAGCGGTACATGCAGCACGTACACAAACATGCAACCATGCACATAAGCTCCCGACTCCACTTCTCAACAGTTCCTTTGCTCACCCGCGTGTGCCAGGTCAGAAATAAGCAATTCAGCAAGCGACTATAAACATCTGTGCATTTTTCAAGTCTACAGTTATGCTTATTGGATGGTAGGCTAAAGAAACCTTCTCAGAGGTGAGAATAGCAGAACCAAGTATGTACATTTAACTGCCTGAACTCACTCTTCAGTACAATTCAAAGTAGGACTTCTAATTAAAACTGGTTTTAGGCTGGAAGCAGTAATATTAGTTTTGTTAAACAGGTATTTTTAAAAGCTATAAAAACAACCTGGAGGTATGTGATGAGTACAAAACCTACAGCACTGCACTTCCACTGAGAACAAGAGAGGCAGGAACACTTGCCTGGCTGCTGAGCAGAGACAGAGTTCTACCTAATCTAATCACCGTTTCCACCATCAGCTGCATCTTGGCTGGCTTGTGTGTGTACGTGTGTGTATGTCTGGGTGTGTGCATACGTCTGTCGTGCAGCAAAGGCATAGAGCTGAATTACATAGACACCAACTGGTCATTGTATTTGAGAATTCCTTTTACAGCCTGGGGTACAGTGTGTGCCTGCTAGTGTGCGTGTATGCGTGTGTCTGTTTAATCTGGTTATTGATTTGCCTCTGAAGCGGAGCTCATATAATCAAATAGCTGCAAGGGAAAAGGACAGCCGTCCGTCATCTGTCCTAATGAGTTAACAGTTTGATGGAAGCACTGAATAACTCAAATATACATGTACTTGCAGAGGAGCCAAATGCATTGGCGATGGAGCAAAACGCTGAAGCATATTAATCCTTCGGCAAATCACTTGACACTTGTCATATTTTGCTGAGCAGCGTGATGAAATATCAAATTTATTTAATCTATATGTTCACGTAATCATCTTGCATGTTTTTGTCCTTGGAAAAAAATCCTATAATTATTCAATTACAATATTCAAAGTGTTTTTGACCCCGACTTAATTTATTTCAAATATTTCTTTTTTTTAATATGCCGTGATACAAAAAGCTCACTATTTGAGTCACATTCAAAACATCCGAGTTTATAAAGTGGAGTTATACAAGTCGCTGCATAAGCAATTTATACTTAAACTAATGCCTTGCATAGACCACTACTTTTGCCATTAATGACTGCACCACTCTCATATTAAGCTACAATAAGATTAGATCATCACGGAAATATGGCTTCTACTGCGGAGTAGAAAGGCAGCGTGAGACAGGAGCCCAAAGTGCATGTTTAGCAGGACAGCTAACAGCAAAGGCCTACAGCACCGCAGCTAAACCATTAAATGTGAGGCGCATTCAAATGAGCAGATAACCCCCCGCCCCCACCCCCACCCCCACTACTGTATAGCGCAGAGCAATTGAAAATACTCACAGGGGGGCTATCTCTGCTCAGACAACACAAAAAAGGTAATAGATGATTGCTACACAAAAATAAAGCTTGCAAATATATTTAAAATGTTACTACATAAGAAATGGGAGTCGCATATATGTGACAGCACAGCTTTCTTCTTCTGTCTTTCCTCTCCCTTCCACCAATCATAGCTTGGCAGCTGCTTATCATGCCTGGCCGTGACATTTGTCAGTTAGTGGCTAAATCTTTCAATCTGGTTATTTTGTGTAGGAAAGAGCACATTTCTCACCAATGGAGTGAAATCAACTATGAAAATGCACAGTAGCTCCCGTCATCATCAGAAGTACCTGCTGTCTGATAACTACAACTGGGACTTACCTGGCATGAACGATTACTTTTAAGTTGTGTCAGCTGGACCATTATGACATTATTGTCCCTTTTGGTTATAGGTCCACAACCACAACTGACTCGTAAATTGATCATTCCTTCTGTTGCAAGTGGATATTTATTGGCAAAATTTATTGGCGGTTCTTGATTTATCCAGTTCAAATGAAGCATTGTTTGTTTCAACCTATTTGAAGGATTGACAATAATTTGACATATTTTGTTTCTACAGTTTTTGTTATTACAACAACAAATGGCTCGCTTTTGACATTAGAAAAAAACTGCATATCTAAGCTACATATTGTGAAATGGGCGGCTCCAACCCAATCCAGACGGTCCGAGTCGTTGCATCGAATGTTTACCTCGGCAACTGACGACATGAAGCGGGTGTGATGTTGCCGTGAGGGATGCTTTGTTTCTAGAACCAAATATGTATTTCGAACTACAATGGTGCCATTTTGAAGCTTGTTCTGTTGTATGTTGAATCTATAATTTATCCGGGTACAGAAATACATGAATGTTTAATATGTGAGAGGCGGAGGGGCCTGTCGAAAGCATGACCTTGAAAAGTCCTTTAAAACATCACACAGCAACGGCACTGGGGCCAGTTAAGCTGCTGAAACCAAACAACAGAAAACGCGCACACGCGCTCCACCTCACACGCATACACACAGCCTGTCTGCCGGTGCTCGCCACATCTTTCTGTTCTCTCCTTTTTTTTTTTTTTTTTTTTTTTTTTTTTTTTCCTGGGATGCAAAATGCAGATGAGAGAAGTCAGCCGCTTGTGAACAGTCTCAGGAGAAACTGCCAGTCAAATCCGAACATCTGTATGAATACCAAAACGCACAGAGTAAAGGAGAAGAAAGAAGGAGGGGTGAGAGACGGAGGAAAGATGAGGCGGAGAGTGGATTGAGAAGAGCTGTAAAGTAGCAGGGAAAACCAGTGTTCCTCTCTCCTTCTGAATTTTGACTGAACAAAGAGCCATACACACATGAAAACCTCTTTCCTTCCTCTGTAATTTCCATTGGGATATTTATTCTGAAAAGCAGCAATGCACAACAAGGGCTCGATCCTGTGTTTGCTAGTGGGCTGAGGCGCTAACATCCCCAGCTGATTATGTGTCTGTCTGTAGCAGTTTGAGCTGCTGCCAAAGGAATTAGGTCTTGTATTTGTGAATGCTGCTCTGCTCGCAGCAGAATTCCTCGCCATGCCTCTCAGATTTCTAGCTTTTTAAAAAGAAAAGGAGAGGAAAAAAAAAAACATGTTAAATAAATGAAGGAAATCACTGTGGAAGCCTATTAAATGTTTAACGTAACCATTTTGTGAGTCTTCATGTATGTTTAGGCTTTACACAAAAAGAATATTTAAAAACCAAAGCGTGCTAATTGGGACAGAGATTGTTAAAGCGGCTTTTTATTCAAACAGGATTTTGGCTCTTTTAACTGCTATCATTCAGCTTTTGTTTAATGAAAAGTGTAAAAAGACATTTTTCTTTCTATATCTACACTGACAATGTACCACCAAAGCAGTGACAGACTTAATATACTCCGTTAAATATGCTCAAGCAGTGGGAAAACAACCTGCCTCAAGTGTAAGTGCAAAAACAGATATCTAAGTAGCTCAGAGGTGTTATGTCATAAACTAATATAGCGAGGACTTTCTAGAAGCGCTTATATTTTGTAACACCAGACATTTACTCGTAATGCAAACACGATGTCGTCTATTTTACATGATAACAAAGTGACATTTGTTTTTATTGTCCCACACCCTAGTTAACTGCTGCATTAACTGACAAGCTACTTTAAATATTCTCGAGGATCTGGCGTTTCCTTTTATATCTTAACACAAACTCCACTCGATTGGGGAAGTTTTATACATGGAATCAAAAACACACCCCTATGACCAAAACAAAATCATAATGTTTCATACACTCTACCATACTTCTTCTACTACATTACATAATTAATCTAACTAAATGGACTCATGGTAAAGCTCCCACACTATTATCATCCCTATCATTGATGCACCTAAAAGATCTCTTTGGTCAAAGTTGCTGCAGTGAACGTGTGGTTTTAACTGACTGACGAGACTCAATGTAATATGTAACATGTAGCTGCTATTCACATAAAGTACAAACGGGGGGGACAGTTACAACCCTGGTGGTAACATCTACACACAGGAAAAAAAAAAGAAAAACAACAAACATTGAAGGCTTTTTACCAATTTAGTGTTTATCACTTCTCCTTGTCCAAAGTGCACTTTATGAAAGTCACTAACGTATTCACTGCACGCCGAGAAATAATAAAACACCCGTGCACAAACGGCAAACAACAGGCAGTCTTCACAGACACCATTATTTGCTGCTCGCTGCAGCCACAAACCATCAAATTAGCTATGCTGTTTTATAAATTCATTCTGAGAGCAAATATGTTTTACCGGGCACAGGAAAACGGCTCAAAGAAATATAAGGAGCTTGCTATGATTTGCTATTCTGAGATGACTATGAAAGCAGAACGGCGGCCAAACCTTAAACCCTGGCCTGTTCGTTACTTGGTCACATAGTGATTCAGTACGTTTTTAGAGATTTAAACAGCAATTTGACAGACATTTTTAACTAGAATTTGTTGAAGAAAGAAAAAGGAAAGCAAATTATGAGTTTTCAAGTCATATTGTAATAACAGTAAAAATGTGCAGCTGTTGTTGTAATAATTATTATTACTAGTAGTGAGAAATGTTAAACACCTGTGTACACGGAAACAGTGCTGGATTATTGTAAAAGACCTTGTAAGCTGGTCGGATGGTGAATCCTGCTTGTATCTATATATTGACAGCTGTGTTTACAAGCGTGATTAAAATGACCAACATTTTCTTCAACAATAGTGGGGTTCCAACCACCCTCGTATGACTGGGTTCTCTTGTTATCTGGGCATCCCTGCTTCAAAAGCTTGATATTTATACAGCGTTGAGTGCAATAAATAATTTGACACGTTTAGAAGAAAGCAAAACACTTAAAGCTTGGAATTTCTGCGGGTTCAATATGACATGCATATCTAAAGTGAGGAATCCAGAGAGGGCTGCTGTTTGGCTGTGAGGCAACTCTTCCACACCCTGAACCACTTCACAGCTCGCTCTTTGTATCAGCTTGGTGTTTAATCAGCCTCTCGTTAACTATGTCACTCTGCACCTGGACACACATCAGCAGGTCCCCTGACATACTCCCACAAACACAAATACAACTACACAAGGACCATTAAAGAACATGTCCAGAATTTACCACAAGCTGTCACAATTTCTCCCTTGTTGTCTCTGAATCACTTTCATTGTCCATCAACGCACAACCCCCCCCATATAACAATGCACATGCTCATCTACTGCATCCTAATCTGATGTTTCTTTGATCTTCAGTTATGTTCAAAATCACTCGGCATGCAGCTGGTTGAATGTAGCAAATTCCTAACACTCCATCCTGTTAACATTGATGTGTAACCTTGGAGCACATGGTGTCCTGCCTAAGGGCAATAAAAGCCGCTGTGTGTATCTATGTGTGTGTGTGTGTGTGTGTGTGTGTGTGTGTGTGTGTGTGTGTGTGTGTGTGTGTGTGTGTACATGAAAAGATGGCCTGTCTCTAGATCAGGTCCCCCACTGGGTTGTTTCAGGAGGCTTCATGGCACACATTCATCTAATACCAGCAATACTGATGAGATTATAACTTTTTCCCTCCCTCTCCTTTCTTTTGTTCCTTTTCATTCTGCTTGTTTGCTCACTTCATAGTAACGTCATTTATGAATGCATCTATATGATAAAGATTCTTTACGTGGTCCCACCTGTCTTCTTGCATCTATCTTATATCCCTGCTAGGCATTCACACTAGTGCTAAATCTGTGCTGACGCGAGGCTGTACCCCTAAACGTCCAGAGAGATGGGATGGTAAAAAGGCTGGAGGCAAACGCCCTGACAACCGACAGAGGAATTGTCTTTGTTTGCATTAGCATTTTGATGACATGTGATGGAAAGTAGCCAGTGCACAATAAAACACTTAGATGCTGACGGATGAATGATGGTATCACGGCTAATACAAAAGTGACTCAGTCCACTTTGTGGATGGCAAGAAAACCATTACGGAAGCAGATGGATATACTGGGAATGCAAAATCAGAGGCACCGACTCTCGTCAGAAAGGTATTGGCAATGAATTACAACTTTGTCTTACTGTGTGATAGATGAAAGCAACAAGGAGATAAAATGGCTGCTACTTTTATTAGTCAACCTCTCACTCTGTCACTTTGATATGATGGATGAACGCATAAATGGATGCAATGTTACAGTGACATCCAGGGCGGTGACGAAAGCAGAACACTTGGCTTATAATCATGGCACTTATGCTGACATAGTCCACTGATCACGCACACACCTTCACACATCAGTCAGGAATAAATAACGTGAAAATAAGAAAATGCATTGCATTTAAATCTTTTTTTTTTTTTTTTTTTAAATCAAGGGATGTGGTAATTGACGGCACCTCTGTTCCACGTTTCTTCTCTTGCAAACACATGGACAACATACTTTAAGACGCTGTAGGCAAGTGGCCTGTGTGAGGTGGCATGCTTACTTGTGTAACTTACATGCAGTACTTTGCATACACTTTTCCTTACATGTTACAACACATGCAGCATTAACAAAGGGTAATCCACCTTTGCTGCAGTACTAAAAAGAAAAAAAAAGGGGAGGAGGTACTTATAACCCTAGCTGTTCGTAATTTAACCCATGCCTCCCACTGTTTCCTACCCATCCTCCTTTACGTCTGCTCCTACCTCCACACATCTCAGGTTAGCATGGTATCTGGCTTTGTCCTTGTCTTCCTCCATTCTCATTCTCCCCTCATCCCAACACCCTGCTGTAACCTTCTCCTCTTCTTCCAGAGAAGGAACTTAACATTCTGCACATGAAACAGTTGAACAGTATCGCTGCACTACCTGTGCAAGAACAGTCTAACAAGTCCTTGCTGTGGCTGGTAATTTATTCAGAAATGTAACCTGCTCTAGCCCCTGTGCAATGCTTAGAATACAAGTGGAGTAAATACAGGCAGGCTGCTTGTAGGTTTCCTTACCATCTTAAACCCATTCCACTCCATTTGGGAGGCGCTGGCCGTTGTTTCACGTTCCCTCTCTCCTTTACACCACAGCAAAACCAAAGCGCCAGAGAAGAACCCCCCCCCCCTTGCTCTGTCTAACTCTCTCCCTGTCTCAGTCTTCCCTGACACGTCTTCTCTTCTCTCCCCCCGACTCCGCTTCTCTTCCTGTTGCTTCCGGAGTATTAGCTCAGAGTGGAGAACTGCGCACTAGAGGTGTACGGAGCCAAAATCCCTTTCTTCCACAGATGCTGTGAGGAGAATGATGAGTCTGGATGAGAGTGCTGCGCTGCAGCAAGGCTCCCTCCCTCCTTGCACCCCCACGCTCCCCCCCTCGTCACTCCTCCTCCACCACCCGCCCAGTCCTCTGCTCAGCTGGAAGGTCAGAGCCCGCCCACTCCGTTTCAGAGGCTGCGATTGGCTTCTTGGCTTGCCTGTCAGCCCAATTGGTCTCAGATCCCCTCCCTCGGCGTTGACGCCTTCGCTTTCTGGCTGGCTCCCAGCCCTGGTCGGCACACGCCAACCTCTGCCTGGTTTGGCAGGGAGCAGACTTTGAATCCCAGCAAAGCAATCAATCGCTGCAGAAGTCTGTGCTTGAGTGAGCCGGGCAGCACGGCGCGGAGCGGAGTGATTGCAGCCTCGGGCGTTATGGTAATGGGCTGCCTGCGCAGCACACTATATAAATTAGCTCTCCTGGTGCATAAGAAATCCTCTGTACATTACATGACTGCCGTTACACACTTTCCCTTTCTCCTTCACCCCGTGCCCCTCTCTCAAGTACACGCATGAAAGCACTCGGCACACTTTTTTTTTTGTTTTTTTTTGTTTGAGTAGAATATGTTTAAGATCTTTAGAAAACAGTATATTGCGCTTCTTTCATAAAATCGAGTTTAAAATAAAACAGCTCACCTCAATTGAACGTAAAACTATAAGCAGTCTCCATGCAGTTACAGTAAACTTGTAGCTTTTCTCTTTCTGAACTTCAAACGCAATATCTGATCAAATTAATGAGCGCACATCTGCCCAGATTGCTGCCAATTATAATTGGGAAAACAATTAACAATTTAAAACGATTTTGATACTATGCAGGCTAAATCACAACGGAGTTGGACGCGGAGGGGACGGTTTTACGGCTGTGCACGTCTGTCTGCTGCGGCACGGCTTCAGGGAGATAAAACAGTTGGGAGGGGAAAAGTAACGAACAGGTGGAGCAGAACCCCTCTCTCAGGGCCGCCTCTCCTACTCACCATGACCATTCTTATGTCAGGTTCTTCCTCGTATACGTGTTCTTGGCCGACAAAAGGTAAAATAGAAATAAAAGCCGGCGAAGTGAGCGAAGAGAACAAACCGCGCGTCAGAGGAGGCGGTGATGTAGTCGGAACCAAAAACTTAACCGAGTCACAGCGTGGGTGTGGAAGACCGGCAGCCCTGCTCCTTGCTGAAGAAAATAAGCGCTCGCCTTCAATAATATCCAAAACAAACACATCGGCGAGAGGGACTCACTCCACTCACGAGAAAATATTCAGAGCAAACATCCTCCGCCTCTTCCCAAAAACCAATTAGGGAGCGTTTGGTCACCTCGTGCGCGCCTCCTCATTGGCTGAGACGTGCGGACGGGAGGCGCGCTCGCGGATGAGAGTGGAGGAGGCAGCGTCCTTGTGGTCCACCGCGCGGGGTGGGGTGTAGGTAAGCATCACGAGGGGAGGTAGACGCCGGAGAGGACTCGGGGATTTTATATGTCCATACGCGCATAATAATCTTTCTGTCGACGGTTAATAATTATGCATGAGATCAGCACGCGCTATAGACTTGCAGTTTATGGGCGCGCGCCTACACCTCCCACCCTCCCTTCTTTCTCATAAAAGTAAAAAAGAAATTATCTAAATTATTGCTGCTCTGTACGAATGCATGCTCCCTGTTGTAAAGTCACGGGTAGCCCACTCATTCTCATTGGAAAAAACGGTAGCAGCAGATCTCAATTTTCATCATCCTCTTAAATAAATAATTATTTGAAAGCATTGTCTCCTTACAGGACTTGGAGGGATGCATGCATGCGCACAGCCTTAGGTCTGGTGATAATTGCTATGACATTAGTATTCACTAATGTTGCCACGTAGATGTATCATGGATGTGTTATAAGATTGTCATATTAATGGATATCTGTTTGTTTATTTTGAATAAGAAAAAAATCAATATCCAGTAGGAAAACCTGCCTTGTGTATGTATCAACCACCTGGTCCCTATCCCAGACAGACAAGAAGAGGGAGCTCTCGCCCCCTTTTAATACAGGAACCTGGCAGGTATTGCATACCAAACCTTTACACCTATACATTTAGACACATTCCCTTGGGACGCTCATACAACACTTTTTTCACACACAACTTTCTTCTTTCTTTCTTTTTTTTTTTACAATCACACTTATTCAAGTTCTTCACTCTGAAAATGAATGCATATTACTGGCTATACTCCTGCTGCCAGGAGATCAAAAGATCAGTGTTTTAGAACCTTTTATAATTCAGTTTCCCTTTGTGTTTCACACAGCAATCAGAGGCTGTCAAAAGGTCAGCTCTTATGCCGTTTTGTTTCTGCTACCCCTCAGCTGCCCCAGACTAATGTAGAACTGGTGAACATCCTTTGAGCTTGAGAGATTCCTCTTCCCCTTCCAGCTCATGATACATCTAGATCACAGTATTATAATTATAAACTAAGAAATTAGAAAGTCTGTAATGTAAAATTGTTGGCGAAGGTTAAATTTATAGTAACATTGTTAAAAAAGAAAGAAAAGAAAACAATCATAAACACAAACTTTAATAATAAAAAAGAATAAACTGCAGCGTATTCAAAACAAAAATATGTAATCTACAGTCTTACTGCATATACAAGGGATTTAAACACTTGTCACATTTTAGCACATCAGCATAACAGAAATCCCTTCACTGCAAATTACATCTATTATGAGATGTTAATGTCTGAATACTGGAGCTAAATGATGCCCTCTGTAACCCTATAAATCAGTTTTCAGGACACTATGAAGTCACCTACAGCATGTAACCTATACTTTTACAACTGTGAATGGTGAACCTTTAACATATCCTGAAACAGGTTTACAAATTAGCTCCCAAATGTACACGCAGAGGAAGGAAGACGTGGAAAAAAAAGAAGAAAAAAAGATCAATTTTAGCAGATAAAAATGCAGACTTTCTCTGCTTCGTCTCTGACCTCTCCACCTGTCTGGTTAGCTGCAGCTAGCTGGCTAGCCTAGTGGAACCTCGTTCCTGACGTACTAATGAGAATCTTTTACTACACACACACACACACACACACACACACACACACACACACACACACACACACACACACACACACACACACACACACACACACAAGGGGAAGAGGCTGAACAAGCTTGCTATTGTTTCAGACAGAATAAAATATGCTGGCACTTGCAGTTTTGAGGTTCGTACCAATCGTACAGTATTTAAGAAAAGAAAAGGGCAATATTAAAGGAAACAATGAAAATGGATTCTAGTAAGACTGCGTATTTGCCTTCTTTCCTTTTCCACATGATTGCTCTAGAAGGAAGCAAAATCTGCAACTAACTGATACAGACAACACAACCCAAAAGTTTTCTGTCCGTCTTTTATCCTCCTGCATTGACCTTTTTTGGGTTTTATAAAGTCCTTGTTTTGGACCCAAGGAGAGACACTTTCCACCTCACAGCCTCTTATATATCTGGCAAAAGCTTGATTTTATTGTTACTCACAGTAAAGAATAGAATGTTGGGGTTGACTTTCTCACAATTCATTTTTCTTTTCCACTTACTAAAATAAACTAGATGATCATTTTCCTGTTTCATAACAGTTTTTTTTTTGTCCTCCTGTGATATTATCCAAATAACCTTTCCTCTAAATAAGAATGTAATTCAAAGGAGAAAACGGACCCCAGAATTGTCTTGCATGGCGTGCCATTTCACTAGATTGCCCTGCAGGACCATGATCTCATAATGCTACGACAATGCCTACTGTGACTCTGTAATTTGTGATGTACTTTTTCAAGTGTGTTGCACCACTGAAAGTGTGTATGTGAGATGTGCAGACATAAAGGTGAAACCCTCCCCTGCTACAAGTTAACAATACACTCTGTGTATAACAGACAGATACTTGCTGTTGGATTTGATCTCTTTCTGTTGTATGTCACATCAGATGAATTATGGCACTGAATAAATGTAAAAAAAAAAAAAAGAAAAGAAGTCAAATAAGTCATTAAGGTTAATGATTAATAGGGCTACTCTTTTAGTGGCATTTCCATTTTGTCAGACTTTGCACAAATAAGTGCATATTGTTGATTGGATGCATTATTTGGCCTTTTAGATGATGACTGATGCTAAATAGTTTTGGAGGGGATAAATTATATTTCTTTTCTATTGCAATGTTTTGAAAGTTAAAAAGCTTTTGTGGCTATAACCCAGGAAAGCCAGCCACAGCGTCAGCAATGTAAAACTCCATCTCAGTTATTGGCTTTGGCTCCCATCCACGCGCACACACACGCACGCACACACACACACACGCACTCTCAAACTCAAACTTGTATGGAAATGCACACGTACACTTTTTTTTTTTAAATTTTATGTGTTATCCTATGATGCTACTGTTACAGAGCTGGAGCTTTGACGCCTGGACCCAAAAGGACATCAACTCCGTGTTTGCAAACATAACTGTGAAAGCAGAGAGCTGAGTAATTGTCATGAACTCCACTTGGTCCACTCTGCCCAGCTACCCAAACAATCCCTCCTAGCCATAGGCCTTAATGGATTAACTACATGCTGTTGTATTCCGCTTACTCATTGTAACTGTCTAACAAACTTTATCTCAGCTACCCCTTAAAAACTCAGTGTCCTGACAATAAATGTCAATGTTAAGACTATGGATGCAAAGCTCCACATAAAGAGTGTATTTCATCATAGGGTGGGTGAAGAATAGTGTAGAAATTATAACACGTTTGGTTTAAAACCGCAGAGTTTGTAGAGTGATAATTGTGGGTGCTCTCGGCCTGAGTCTTGTTAGCTGTCAAACAAAGTGTTTTAACACCTGTCTTATGCTTCACTCTGCATAATAAGGCTTCTATTTTAAAGGAGGAAAAGTGAAGATGCCAGCTGAGGTGCTACCTCAATGCGTCGACAGAAAATACCTCAATTATTTAAAAACTAACAGAAAACTTTTTTGCTCTGTGGGGAAACTCATTTGCAATTTCACGTTTGGGTTTGAACATAATTTATGGAATAAAAACATGAGACAGAAAACACCTTCTCAAACAGAATTATCACAATTACAAAAAGTTTTTCAATAGAGCTCTGGAGGAATAAACAATACAAAAGTAGAGACTGGTTAACCTGGAGTCAAAATATCACATAATTAACACCATCTGATGTGGTAAGATAGCCTTGTACATTAAATAAAACAGCATTTGCTGCTCTGCTTTACGTCGCTTTTTTTTTTCCTTCTTTTTCATTCGCCCTTGAAGAATAGATGTAGCTGCTCTAATGAAGTTCTGGCAGATGAAGCATCTCGCTGCGTTACTCAGACTGATGACTGCCCTTCTCCTGACGGGTTTCCACCCTCTGCCCGTAACAATCAGCAAATGAGAATCGCGACTTTCAACATCTCCATGTCCCTCATCAGAGACAAACTCGGCATCACTGAGCCGCATAGATGACAACACGTGGCTGTCTTTGGAAAACCCCGGCTGGTTTAGACTGAATTAGCTTTTGCATTTGAGCGGTTTCTGATCATTACATGACGCAAATGCTGATATCTCTGCTCTGCTCTGCTGCAAGCTCAGTCGAACTGCGTCTGTTCTTTCCCTCAAAAAGCAAACCTCTCTGAGTTACTGTGGTTGATCAAGTTTACAATCACAAACAATGTCCAAGACTGGGCAATCGACATCCTTTTCGTGAAACCACTGAGGGCAGATGATGTCAAACTAGAAGGACAAATCTCTATGGGAGTTAAATATGCAACTCAGTTCAGGGCAAAGTCTTAGAGCCCTGGAGAGCATGTGGTTACCACATATGGTTAAATTCTCCAACTTGTTGTTAAACAGACAAAAACTGTCTAAAAAAGTGTTCCAACAAAATGAGATACTATAAACCTTAGTATTTTAAATTAAGGGATGTCCCATTCACACCGTTACAGACATCCTTCCGAAACACTAAAACGAATAAAAATGTTGTTATATGATTAGTGACGATGCAATAATTACAGCGTTTTAGCTTGTCCTTTTGAGTCATTGTTCCTGGTGCTGAACGTGACATGTCCCTTTTTGTATAACCTAAGCACATGGTTAAAAAAAAACAAAAAAAAAAACGAGTTCACACACTCCTTCTAGTTTACAAATGCAGCACACGGATGGCACACACCAGTCAGACGTACAGCATGTTTAAATTTTCCTTTGGTGAGAATTGAGCTAATCTAGTCGGAGCCATCCTCCTGCATCCTCGTTCCTCCACGTCACTGATACACAGTCGTCGTAACCTCCGCCTAAACGTGTTAGATCAGATATGAGTTCTTTGTGCTGATCCCAGAACAAGGCTCTGCTGTATTTGTCAGAACCAGCCTCTGCAACTTCAACTCAAAGCTGTTTGTTATGGATGGTGCCTTGCAGACTGCAGAGATGTGACGGGGTTGTGGGGGCTGTTGGAAAGCTGAGGCATGAACACGCCGTTTCTGTCTGGGGAATAGATGGCAACTGCTTGTTGGGTCGCTATGTAGACTTTGCATATTCATCGTTTGAGTATTTTGTAGCGTGAAATCAAACCAATTACACAATTTCAGCTTTGAACTTTTTTTTTTTTTTTCTTATTTAGATTTTGTTTGTTTAAAAAGATGACAATAGGCAACTTAAACACATGAAATAACAGGAAACGTAGAAAGCATATTAATTTTACACAGAAGGATGTGCACCAGATCGCATTGGTTCTTATTAAGTACGCAATAGTTGTTTTATGTAATGGACAAGAATTTTAAAGCTCTTTGAGGCAAATGAGTAATGGTTTGTGTAGAAACCCAGGAAGGCTTAGCAATGCATTCAGTGTTGAGTCTGGCATGTGTTCTGGCACTGACAGCGTACTCTCAACAGGACTCTGGTGGATTAGTGTCCATTTGGATGACAGAGTGGTCCACAGCTTGGGGTGACATTCAGCTGAAGGGGGCCAGAAGCCCTCACACCGATCATAAAGTTAAGTCTCACTGTTATCTGCTCAAAGTTAAATCATAAATAACTGTATATAATATATTTGGAGTCGGTGACCAAAAGATCATACAGTTTTTTAATCTGTTCAAGTGTTTTCTTGTAATCTTAACCTTGAAGCCTGATATAAAACGGTGCAAATGCTGCAGCGTGGTGGGCCTGTGGATCATGGGGGTGTTACTGGTGGGCTTTGGGGCCGTGAGGGTGGCAGCCCGTTTGCGTTTGATCCCGGTCGGGGTATATCCATGCTCACAGGGTTACTGCTGAGGTCCATCTGGCGTAGGCTTTAATCACAACCCCCCCCCCCCCCTCACTTACACCCTCACATACACACGCACACACTACAGTAACACAAAGCACCGTGCTTCCCACTTGAGGTCCTTTTAGGCTTTCTACTCACCATCATACCTTTTCATTTACATTATTTATCTTTCCAGCCATGTATTTCCCTGCAGAAACAAGTCTTATTTCCCTTCTCAAACCTCAGGTGGAAAAAGGCAAGGTCTGCTATCCGTCATGGCGTTTCAAACCTCATCATAAATCTCACGCTATCAGATCTACATAAATGACCGCACTGAGGCTTTTGATAAGAAATAACCTTTTAGAAATTAGACGTATCCAAAGTCCTTTAAAAGGCTGGCCATCGGCGCTGTGGAACGAGCCATGGCCGCACTGCACAAATCCATCTCTGAAAATGTCACTTTATGCTTGAAGTAAAGCAAGTGTTTAATGGACAGAAGAAAAAAAAAACTAGGGAAAGAATGGGTTTCAGCTCAAACGTCTGCATGCTTAGAATCACGTAGCAGATATTTTGTGTTGTTGTTCCATTTAAAAATTCAAGATAAGCAGGAAACATGTAGAAATCTAATTGAATTAACACTAAATCTGGAGAAGAAATGTCAATATTGTGAAATAAAAGGTAAATTGGAAAACATAACTGTGTTGTTTTTTGCTTTTACTGTAAATTTGTTCACTTAAAAATTCTTGTCTCTAATTCTGTAGTTAGATTTTATTAGGGTTGGCAGAAAATGATGCTGCTGTTTTGTTTTTTGTAGGAAAACCATAAAGTGCTACTCCCTAGCATTTTATATGTTCTGATTTAGTTTGCCTGTCATAAGCTATCAACAGAGAAGAAAACTCCTACAGTCGCGCTGCTTTGCTGTCTGTACGTGCAGGTACGTGCAGGACACAGCTACTAGACATCAAGTCAACTCTGTGGTGAGCTGCAGTAACTTCACTCACTCTTGCTTAGCGAACATGCATCATTTATTCACGGCAACGGCAGATTCTTTGCCTTATCTCAGGCAATCAACCAATCAATAAAAACACTATGGCGCTAATGGTTCTAAGAGGAGACCGAACAGTGTTGTGTTCCAACATTCAGGATCCCAGACACAGAAGCACTCTTGAGTGTCAGCTCAGCATCAACAGGCGCTTCTCTCTTAATAACATGCCATGATTCCTCCCGTCACTTCTCTTAAAATGACCACTGTGTAAATTCTGGTCAGAGTCCACATCATGTTCTTACTGTCAGAAGATTGTGATTGCATGATGTATTTTTGTCTATTGTGAAGGAGAGGACTGAGCAGAAGCCATCGGCTTGGGATGATCACAGATGGAGACGGGTCAGAAAGAGCTTGCATCGGCTAATACCTTTTTTGTTAAAGCTGACTTTTATCCATTCTCCATTTTGATATCAGCATCACTTTTATAATCAATTCACTTAAGTGGTGCCGGATAGCTGACTTGGTTGAGCAGGCACCCCATTTCCAGAGGTTCACGCAGGTGGCCCAGGTTTGGCTCCTGGCTTGGCGCCTTTTGTTGCGTGTCTTTACCTTCTCTCTGCCCCCATTTCCTGTCATAAAACTTTCAATAAAGTCCACAAAATCTTAAAGATGACTATGAAAATAATTCACTAAAGCTGAATGTTCTGTTATATATACCTGAAACTTCTCTTTAAGGTGGACAAAATACCCATCTAATACTACAGCGGATTTGGCATAAACCTGTCATCGGTAGCTAAGAGCATTTCATATTTTTTGCCTGGTAGTTTAAGAAAATAACAGAATGCCTCACCTTATATTTGAGCGCAATAATTCTTCCTCTGCAGACATGTCTGTTTCATTATTCTCTCTCCATTTATAATCCTTAAGCCAAATGAAATAACTGTAACAGGATGTGAAAACAATGTCCTGGAGAAGCAATGAATTTGTCTCTAAAATTAAATGTTTTATATTTTTCACGCAAAAGTGCAGCCCTGGGATTCTTTAAAGAAGAGGAATGAGCAGCAGGAAGCGAGATAAATGTTTTCAACCTATTGAACTGTACGAATGTAGACTGGAGGTAAATCCCCACAACAATTCACAGGCCCACTACGGCTAATAATCCACCGCAACATGAACTGTGGTAATTGTGATCTTGTTTACGTTAATCTGTAAATTAAAAGAAATTTCAATCAATCTGACAGTAATAGCCGATTCAGTTTTATCGGCTTTGGCTTTTAGCAGTGGGTGTGTGATCCTTTTGTTTGCATTATAAGGTGTACTGTTCTTGTGACTGCGTAATAAATGCTACAGTGATTGTAGATTGAAGCGCCATTATTACTTTCTTTCAGACACTTTCTTTTTCTTTCCAAGGAGATATTTAATACTATTGTGGAATTTAGTCAGAAGAACCGGAGCCCTACCGCTGCCATCACGTCGGAGACATTGCTGGTCAGCTTTGGCTGGGTGTGGACGCCTGAGATACTGGCCCACGTCAACGAGACCTCCTTTTTATCTTTCACATGCAATCACTTAGGCAGTGAAGCTTCTATTTGACGCAATGCACATTTGATCAGATATTACAGATGGAGTAAAGTCCCTCATTGTACATAAAAATAAAAAGAGGAAAAGTGAGCGATGGAGGCAGACAGGCAAAAAGAAGCAAAAGCACAGACAGCTAAGCAGCATTTGTGTACAGTATGTGTCCATGAAAAAGGGTGTGTGTTTCTGGGTGTGGGTGTGCATGAGCCCGCAGACACCTGCTCCATTCTGCAGTGATGGCTCCCAGCGGGACACAGGCTCAGCTGCTGATCACTAGGCCCTCCCTGCAGCACTGGTGGCCAGCACGCACGCATGCACACACGCACGCCTACACACACACACACACACACACACACACACACACACACACCGCCATCAACAAATCTGAAGCCTTCAGCTCCCGCTGCAGTGTGCCTCACCGTGTTCATCGTAAATGACACACTCGGTGCTTATATCAACCACAAACATGACATGATATACACCCACAAGCCTTACTGTGTGTGTGTGTGTGTGTGTGTGTGTGTCCACGTGAGGCTGAATGTAAATTCTGTAATGCGGTACGTTCATGACTTGCTTTACTATCGCTTCAGATATGCTATAGGGGTAATACAATCGAGTGTCTTTTTTTTCGCTACAACCCCTATAGCTCAAAAGCTTTACTGAACAGAGCACTGCATCATATCGTATTCTACCATGAATCCAGTCAAAGAGTGAAAGAATCAAATCATGGACTGTTACACGCTCAGTTCGTCATACTTTTCCGCCTTACAACCGCTAATTTAAACATTCTGGCAAATTACTTTGCCGTTAAAAAATATAACGCAAAAGACACATTTGCTTTTCCCTGCCTTCAGTTAATCAACCGCCATTGTATTTGCGGCGTGATTATCACTTCGTATCCCGTGAATATGCACATATCTCCATCTCTCTCGTGTTTCTCCGTCTTTTTGTTTTTCCTCTTTCTGTGGCGTCGCTCAGGCTGCTGCACCTGTTTGTGCCTCAGTGACAGCAGGGTTGTGGAGCATAAATGAACTAATTTCCTGGATATAGAGAACACTGCAATCAAGGAAAGGGAGGATGCAGTGAGCGGCAGATGGAAGGAGCTAATTATTGTTATGAAATAGAGATGACCTCTAACTATCGCCTGGCTGCTTATATTCCGTGGCGACACACGTTTGCCAGCTTTTATTCCACCATCCCCTCTCTCGTTTCCTCTTTGGTTTTTGTTGTTGTGATGATGAAAAATGACTTCAGGCAGGTTTGAAACGCAACCATGTTTTCTTTTCTTTTTTTTTTTTTGTAATGTTGAAACAAAAAAGAACCGGAGTTGTCAAACAAAGCCTAGTGTCACATAGAGAACGGCAGCTGCCTGCAGTGGGTAATCAGTGGAGCTTTCTCCAAATTAACAGCATTCAGCTCTGAAGCACAGTGTGTTATTAGAAGTGGGCTTTTGAAAATTAGATCTCAGAAACAGAAAACCAGAATCATTTGCAATCTGATCTTCTTTTTTTTTTTCCTTTTTTTTTTTAAATCTTTCATTTTATCCACAGTTTTTAACTAATCTAACGTAATCATCCCAAAACCGTTTACTGAAAATGTAGATGTTTAATCTGAGCACAGCACTGTAAAGTTAAATTTCATTAATCATATGCTTCTCCGTGGGCTTTGTGTTCTAATTGCTTAAGAAATTAATTGTTTGAGTGCTCTTTTAAATGCACTGCCCTAAAGCTTTAAGCACTGAACGCACAAGTGAGAACATGTGCACACACTAACAGTCACAGAGGCATAACATGCAGCACACAGAACGCTGACTAGAAATGTAACGTGGTTTTTACGTTTTGAAAAATGATATTAGAGCGATGTCTAAAATAACTATTCTACAATTACTACTATAGAATGGCATTTCTTTGAATACGCTGCTTCCAAAGCTTTGTGCACACACCAAAGCTACCAGAATCTTCCAGCACCTTTATCTAATATATGCAAATGATCTTACTGTGCTTAATGAAGGTGCCATTAATCACTTTAATGATGGCCTTTTTTAACCAGTGTAATCATGCACAGACGCAGACGTGCACATTTTCAAACAAATACACAGGCGTATACGCTTACACACATGCTCATGCACTTGGATACAGACGCACACGGGAACATGCTTCACCACCAGCGACACGCTGATGACGACTATGCGAAACACCAAAAATAAACTGTTACCAAAGCATTTAGCCAGAAATAAAAGTATGAATGATTAGGACCTCATAGTAACCCAGTTATTAATAACTGTTAGGGAAATTTTTCTTGTCTTTTTCACTGTATGCTTAATCTCGCTTCTCGACCCTTTTTTACTTTGCAAGTCTTTGGTTCGTCATGCTCCACCCTGGTAACGATGTTAAGTAATCTCCAAAATCCATCTAATAAGATGCTAAAAAGATTAATCAAAATATGTTAATATGTCAATGGTATTTATGTAATGTATTAAGCTATTTAGTTCCACAGGTCTCAACAAATCATTTATGGTCTAACAGTTTTATGCAAACAGCTGATAACAGTGTGGTGGGTGCTAAATGGGCAGCGGAAAGCAGAATGTGTTTTGTTCTGCACTAAATCAGAAAACCCTAGACAGATGTTTTTGGCTTCGTAGAAGAATTCAAAGGAAAAACTAACAAAAATAAATAAAAATTGAAGCCTAGCTCCTCAAAGATGTATTTCACTGCTTATCCTGGCCACACATTTGCATACGCTTGACGGAAACCCCCGGGTACCGTACAGCATGACAGTGGGTTAGGAACGCTTCCGGGAGGCTCTGGGGTGTGGATCTGAGCCAGTTTGAAGACGAGCCGAACCAATGAAGAGCCCACAGCAGATTAGACACCCACAGCTTCATGTCGCTTTAATGCGGGGAGTCAGGGATTTTCTTGCGACGCTTGTGCCTAAATGCTCCGGGTTTTCTCGTGCCCCTTTTTCTCTCTCATTCCCTTCTCCCTCAAGTAATATTTACTATGTAAATCGCAGAGTAACATTCACTCCAGTTGAAAATGTCTATTTCTGCTTCCTCTGCTACTGTAACGTGGCCGATAGGTTCATGTGATTTGATGGTTATTGTAGGATCAAACGCTATACAACAAATCCACATCTCCGTTTGTTAAAAATACACCGGCAAATAAATGTGTTGCTTCGGTCTATCTTAATTTACAAGAACCTTTAAGTAATCTTCATCATGGAAGTGAGGCAAAAATAAACGACAAATAATGCAGATTCTAACAGAATTGGAAAAAAAATTAACAAATACAAAATATGTCACCCACTCAGATCCACATTCACACATGCAAGCACACACAAACACCTCAAATTCCCTCGATAACAGTCTGACTGGCAGAGGCTAAATAGAGAGTAGGCGTCCGTAATTGAACAAACATAACAATGTAAATATTTACTAATACTATCCACTGGGGATACAGGCAGAAACCCACAATTGATTTGCTCCCTTTCTGCCCTTTTGCTTTTTTCTTCAAAACACACAACAAACCATTTTCGTACAAAGTACCTGACACTATTCACCCTGTTTTATTTCTTACTGTTATGCTTGCCTGTGTTCATTAAAGGGGTAGAGATATATTGGTCTGTCTATCCTCTTACCAGGGGTGACCTGTAGCCCATCTGGGCTGGCGATGACAGGAGATCCCTGGGAAATAGCGGCGAGTGCGACTCGGGGACGGAGCCCACGCCACTGGCTGCTAGTCCCGAGAGCTGCCCGTACCTCGCCATCATCTTGAGATGCTGCTCACAGAACACATGCACTCATACGCAGACACGGGAGGAGAAGGGAGGAGAGAGAGAGAGAGAGAGAGAGAGAGACAGAGAGGGGAAAAAAACAGGGAGAGGGGAAGGGGTGTGAGAGAAAGGAAGGAGAGCAGATAACAGCAGGTAGGAAGGACGGTGGGAATGGTAAAGGACAGAAGAGGGAGTGGGGGGAAATACATGAAGAAAGGAGGAGGTGGAGGGGGGATTACAGAACCCTTTGCTCTCACACAAATGCATGTGCAAATATGTAGGCGTACACACACTCACTTTCACTCATACGGCGCGTGCATATGAAGGCGCACATACAATTCTAACCCCAGGTGGGCAATTTCACAAGCAAGCCTATGTTTGATGGGTTAGATGGCTTCCTTTGGTTTTGCTGCACTAGAGGGATGTAAAATCTAGACACAGACTCTCCGCTTATGATTACAAGGCAGGATGAGTGGGAGAAGCAGAGTGGTCCCTTTTTCTGCACAAACCAGCATGATGAGAAAATATAACTAACAGCTGCTGTTATCAATCATCCCTCTGTCTTCTGGCGACGAGCACACAGAGGTGTACAGACACGCACACGTACGGACATACGAAAACGAAAGATGACAGAATGGTTGGCAGCAGACATACACAGGTGAGGTGTGGACAGAAAAAAAGCAAATCCAGATCTCTTTACCTCATTGCTCAACAAAGCAGCGTTGAGTGTTCGGCTTATTTCGAACATGTTCGGTGCTTTTTTTTTTTTTTTTTTTTCGATCTGTCCTTTTATGTTTAGATTCTCTTCAGTTTTTTTTTGGCTTCCCCTCTTTTCTATGGTTGGGAGTTTATCTGTCAGTCAGTCCTGGGAAAACAAAAAAAAAAAAAAAAATCAAATCAACTGAAAAAAAAAAAAGATGAGGATAAAAAAAAAAAAAATCCTCTTTAATTTCTGATTTTGGAGTTGGGGTTTTGAAGTCCTCTATTTTGTTTCTCTTGCTCCAGTGTCTGCTGATGAACTTCTGTTGGCTGAGGCTGTTATTGGATGGGTTTGTGCCCAGGGTCTCCACGCACGTCTGAGGAGTCAATATGCTGTCTTTTAAAATCTCCCCAGAGTCAGCACATTAAAAGACGCAGTCGTTCGCTCGGTGGGTCGGGCTGGCGGGCTGGCTGGCTCCCTTATCTGTCCCCCGCACACTGGCTCACACAATGCGCTCCGATCCTCACACTGCTCGCTAGCAGATTAGCCTGTCCAAAAACATAGCAGTTACTTTAAACTCCCCTCCCTTTTGCTCGCTTTCCCTCTCTCACTCTCCGTGTATAGCTCCCACTGGCTCGCTCCCTCACTCTCTCACTCCATCCCTCTTTGCATCACTCAATCTCTTTCCCCATTGCTCATGCATCCAGGCAGCTGAAGTTCACTGTGCCACCACAAGGTGGGAAGCCTGTTCAAGCAGCAGCAGCGCAGCCACATCCCTTCCTTTCCCTGCCACTCCTATCGCTGAGATTTCCCTCTTTTCTCCCTCTATACCAATGTGTTTATATTACATGTATATAGATTGACGAGGTGCATCTACACTTGCGGCAGCTGTCACTCCCGGAGCCAGAAACGATTAATAAGTTAGAAAGTGCAGAGTTTGTTTTTTTTTTTTTTAGATAGAATTAGGGTTTTATTTATAAAAAAAAAAAAAAAAAAAAAAAAAAAAAAGAAATTGGTAGTCAGCTTTTTGGATGTGAAGCATTTAGAACTTTTTTGAGGGTTGTAGCAGCAAACTAATGTAAAGGAATGTTATAAAACCTGCACACTTTGAAGAGACATGAGAAAAGGGGAAATTAAGGATACCTCCGTGACAGAAGGAGGAGAGAGGGTTGGGGTGATGTGAGCATCAAGGTCAGCTGGTTGTCCTTTTCCTCAGCAGGGTGTGGCACAGGGATGACGAAGCAGACAGTCACGGTCATGGCAGGAGATCCCAACTCCTTATCAAATAAGAAAGAAAACAAAAAAATGAAATGGGTGGAAATTATTTTTGAGTTTAACCCATTATAAGTGAAACATTTCAGAGATATGACTCGCAGGTAATTGCAAATACACTTGCCGGAGTTTAAAAAAGAAGTTGAAATGTTTTTTTTTAATCATTTAATACTGTTAAAGTGAGCAGGATCATCTTCATCTCCGTAGTGTCCTGCTCATGGCTTCAACAGCATGGCAAAGGATTTATTCCCAGTACTTTAAATGTGCTTTTTGCTCGTCTTGGGTTAGTTTTTTTTGGTGTTTTTTTTTGGGGGGGGGGGGGTTAATAGCAGCCTATTGACACTGAACCATCTGTTTAAATGGAGGCGGTCCAGCACAGTGGTGAGGGGGAGGAAAGGAAGGAAGGAAGGATGGATGGACTGAGAATGTGACAGATAACAGGAGAAGAGTTGGGAGATGATGAATGGAAGAGGATCAGTAATGGTAAGCATCAAAGTAGTGTTAACAAATGGTTTATTTTTAACTATTATTTACGTTAACGGAGGGGGAAATGTGTAAGAACTCACAGTGATCAACTTACACTGATCAGGGATGTGTCAAAAGAATGATGCTGTCTGCACGTTTTAAATTAGCACACTTTCTCTTCTTTTTATTTCCAACTTTCTCGGTGGTAATGTATGTGAAGGTAGTGTTTACAACATGAATTGCTGTTGCACTGTTGTGATTTCTCAGATCCGAATCCATGTTTTTGCCTCCTTCCTTCAGAAGAGGAGCAGTAAAGCCACATCTCTGTTCTGTAAAGCCTGTGGTCTCTGGAGACGGCTGGTCCGGCACAGCCTTGGGGGGAGCTGTCAGTTGAATCATCCAAAGTGAGGTCTGATTCGTTCGTCAGCTGCCTCTCAAGTCTTCCTCCTTGACCCAACCTCACTCCCCTGAGCCCCCTGATTGCTGTCACCATAGTGATTCTCTGTGTACTGCCGACTGGTCTCTGCTCCCCCACTGCCCCCCATCTCTACCATGTTTTGATTTTTTTTTTTTGTTTTTTTTTTTTTTTTAAATTACTTGGTCCCTCCCTGAAAATTGACTTTGTGTGGAACTCCTCAGCTGGCCGGGGTAAAAAGGGTTTCCCTGTACTTGCTGGAACACAAATGCAAAAACATAGTTTTGCTCCCACTGAACAC
Source organism: Xenentodon cancila (assembly GCA_014839995.1). Taxonomy (NCBI): domain Eukaryota; kingdom Metazoa; phylum Chordata; class Actinopteri; order Beloniformes; family Belonidae; genus Xenentodon; species Xenentodon cancila. Next base: position 15,622,309 of record CM026206.1, read on the forward strand.
GCACACACAAAATTTCAGACTCAAAACGTAACCAACAAAACTCTTTGCCTTTCTTTTATCTCTCTCTCTCCGTCTCAGTTGTGGTACAGCACTACAAGCATTGACTTATTTGATCATTTTACAGTTCAGAAAAAAGAACACCTTTCAGAAATAATGAAAGCAAAGCCTGGAAATACATTTGCTCTGCCAAAGCTACTTTTTACTTGAGGGTTTTGTGACATGTTTCTGCGCAGAACTGAGGTGATGTGGTCTGTTCTATGGCCACCATCAGCCCACACCTAAAATAGCCAGAATTTTATATAAGAATTTTTATAAACAGCAGGAACACCTGAAACACATTCATATATTGAGAAGTCATAGTAGCTGCGACATGTTTTTGTATGTAAACTTTAACAAATGTGCTCTTATAAGATGTGATTACAATTCTAGTGACCACGACCTTCTTGTTTTTTCAGTGTAGATGTACTCATTTCTCTTCTTTCTTTTTTTTATCAAGTAATAAAATAATTAATTTGATTGTTTCTTTATATATTTATTTCACATTATTCAGGAAGGTGCCATTGAGATACAATGCATCTTCTTCTACTGATGAAACATTGTTTGTTTTCTTCATTCAGTATCTTAAGTGCACCAACTTTTATGCTCTTATGGTAAATTCAACTTTTCCCATGCAGTTATTTTTTAAGGGCTGAGAAACAAGGGAACATGTAGCGTATCTAATTCATTCTTATGCTCCATAATTCACTTTCAATCTCTCTCTTGAAAATGAATGATTGTACCACCGTAACACTCTTTAATTGGCATAGTGTTAAAGGAATAACATGGCTAGAGGACAACTATTCAATTTTCAATCTTAACAAAATATTATATAGCTGCTCTGAATTCTCTTCCTGTCATGTGAGAAATAATCATTCTGACCTATCTACTCTGTGGCCTGTTGATACTTCCAACACACACACACACACACACACACACACAAACACACACACGCACACACACACACACACACACACACACACACACACACACAGAGAGAGAGAGAGAGACAAATAATTGGCCTCTCCCTGGTCTTATTCATTTGGTCCTGTTACACACAGCTGAAAACCTGAAAATTAGCAGCAACCTGTATGCCACTTGCTCCATGAGCTGCGCGACTGCTCATTTGATGTAGTTAATCAGGTGCAGCCTTTGTAATGGGAAAGGAATAGGCCCAGGCTTGATTGGTCCTGATGACATCTCTGCTCCAATTGTCTAGAAAATCTTCAGCTTTAATCAATCTGCTGGATAATTCAGAGTCTCTGACTGCTGCTTGCAATGATTAATTTTTTTTTTTCCTCTGAAAATACCATTAAAATTGGGTTTATTTCAGGTATGACTGCAATAAAACCGAATTATACAGATCACAGTTTAAGGTAATTTGAAGCCTTTTCGTGTTATGTTGTCTTTTGTATGTAGCTTATTATTATCAGCAGAGTGCAAACATTTCCAGCATACCTTGTTTCATACTAAATCTAACACGGTTAATTCTGTTAAACATTACCAGAGCTACAAAACATCTTAAAACCGAGTCTTTCTCACGACCTAAGACTTGAAGTTTCTGAAAAAAACTATCAGCAGCATTTCAGAGGTTCAGCTGTGTTTATGTTCAATCAGACGTTTCATATGTTTATTTACCATATGTTTATAAATACCGAAGTTTTATTTGTACTTTATGCACTATGATATTAGTACACAAATCCCAATAATAAATGCGACTGAACTCACCAGGATTTATTTACTGCCACTGTACATCGATGGCTTGCGCTCACCGCGGACTGATGGGGATGATAGCGCCCCTCCCTCTTCCTCCTCCGGGGTTGCCGTGGCAACACACAGAGCGCGTCGGTTGCTTTGAAACGGAGAGAGGAAGATGGAGGAGAACACTGTCAGAGACATCGAGCCTGGTGTGTAAATATGAGTTTTAGCTGGTTTCTCCCTCATTTCTACACAAGCAGAAGGAAGGGCACCGCATCCTGCCCGCACGGCAATTCACACGCACGCGTGTTTAAGTCGTAGCGCGTCTTTGTACCGACGCTGTACACCCTAGCTAGCAGGTACAATGATGTAAACACCAGTCATTCTCGCTGCCAGGTCTTTAACTGGCTTTGCTGCCACCGACGTGGGTCGAGCATATCCTGAAGTAGGCGCCTGCACGGACAGGCTTCATTAAAGTCTTGCATGAGGAGGAGAAACACGTCACCGCATCACCGGACGGGCTGCTACGTGCTAGCTAGCTTTGCTGCTACAAACGGGCGTCGTCGTCAATTAGCTGACGTCGACTTTTGAAACTGGGAAAGTGCCGCTTTTATTCTCCTATAATACTGCAAAGTTTGTCAAATAAAGTAGGCTTTACCGCTCGGATGAAGATATCGTTTTTTTTTTTTTTTTTTTTTTATTTGGAGTTCAGTCTCGTCAACTTTCTCCCACTCAGGTGTTATTACTTCACTATTTTTTTTTTTAAACTTTTTTTACATCAATAATTATCAATCATACGCTCAGATATAAGTGATGGTCAGCATGAATCCTTTTTCACCGATTCCTTTAAGTATTTACTTTTCTGACAGCGATGCTACTGTAGAAAAAAACGTTTGGAATTTAAGAGCATCCAATTTAAGTCATATTAGTTTAAATTAAACCATATAACCTGTCAATTTGTTTTAGAAATAATAAATGCAATAATTGCATTAAAATTTGAATATACGTTGTATACAGTTTAATTTTGTCGGACCTCTAACAGATATTTAGGTTAATAATAACTCCTAAGTTATTTGTACCCTATTCACTCCACATATAGTTCTCCAAATAAAAATGAAAAAATGGTCTTTGGAGTGTTTAGTAAAAAAACAGTTAAAATTAAAATACCTGAGTATTTCACTTAAATAAGAGTACAGACTGTGCTTTTGCTACGTTTGTTAGAATACATTTGGGAACAAATCAAAACTTGGAAAATATCCTAAAAGCTTGGTACGTGTTTCCTTTGGACATTTTTCTTTTTCATATTGCATGAAATGTTTAAGCTCCACCAGGTTGGATGTTGATCATCGGTGCACACCACAGCTTGAGATAGTAAAAATCTAAGAGGCATGTTGCTTGTTTCAAACATTGAAGAAAACATTATAAACATTAAAAAAGATGATACTTTTAAGCACTTAGAATGCTGTAGTCATTTTCATGCGTCCCTCCCCAGATCTGTGGCTTCATACTTCGTTCTGCCTGTATGAAACGTTTTGTTAACCACTCGCTTTCTCTTTCACCCTGACCAAAACATCACCTCTGAGACACATGTACAACTTGTACCTTCTGGACTATGTACAATAATTATTGCAAGGACTAGGGTTTGAATAAATATTAAAATTAAATATTTTAGTCTTTTATTTTCAGTTAATTAAAACTCAAAAAAGCATACTTTAGCATTGTCATTATGGAGAATTTTGAGCTGGCTGATGAGGGGGAAAAAAGTATAATTGGATCTATTCTAAGGTTAGCCTGGAATATAAGAGTGTAGAAAACTTGAAAGCTTTGTAAAGGCACTTTTCTTTATTCAAAGCGAATTCAAGTGTTGAAATTATGATAAAGAATTTGAAACCTTGTTAAATGATCACAAAAGCTTGATATAAAGAAAAAAAGTTAATACTGTTTTATTTTTTAGGTTTGATGAATACATTATATTTTCTAAGACATATCCTAAATTTTTTTATTTTTTTTTTTAAATCTAGAGTTGTAAATACACTGTCCAAGTTTTTATATACCAAAATCTTCTGCGTATGACTTTCTGTGATACTTGAAAGTAAAATCATAATTCCACATTTTTCACTTGTTCTTCAGGTAGTGATACAGTAGGAGAGGATGCTTTGGTGGGGAATGTCGGGAAGCTGATGGTAAACCCACCAGGATATTCAGGAGCTCCACGAAAAGGACATCTGGTTTTTGATGCTTGTTTTGAGAGTGGTGAGTAACAAAACTGGGAAGCACCAACATGTGATGCTCAGTCTATCCTTTAGGTTGACTTTTTCCAAGCAGTTGGTAGGGTGTGAATGTGATGTGGGTGTAGGTGGACCCAGTTTGATGCAGGCTCTTTTGAGATGTTCTGAAAATCACAGAAGAACACATATATGATTAATAAATGATTAAAGGGGTGTGTGTAAGTGGGACTCTTCCTCCAGAAAAAAAGATGAGTTCAAAATATTTTCTTGTTTTCTTGCATTTTCACCACCTTACATATATGTGGTATTTTATTTGTTGCTTTATAAAGGATTGCTGCCAGAGAAAATTTAGTTAGACAATAAGAATGTATTTATCTATCATTGAGTAATGCACAAGCATACATTTATGGAAAGCAGTGCCTTCTTAAATCTAAAAGTTGCTTAAGAGTGCTGGTAACAGTTTAAAGCACCTCTGTAACCACAGAGAGCGATAAGTTATGCTCTTAACACCTCAGTATAGTTATTTATGCATTTGTTTTCACTGCTTGAGAAAATGGACGTATGGCATGACAGCAGATATAAACTGTGCAAGTTTCACGTCAGAGCTGGGCCTATTAACAGCCACTGTTGACTCAATCCAGTTCCTTTGTGAATGTACCATCTTAAGGAATGAATGCTCTTCTACCATTTGTTTAAATTAGTTCTTAAGAACCAAGCTTAGGCACAAATAGGTGCTGCAAAGCCCTTTACTTTTCTCTGTGCAGGCATTTTTTCATTTTTGACACGGTACAATGCATGTTCACAGATACACCTACTCTAATGTGGATTTATGTATACACATACCAAGGAATGCACCAGGTTAATTGTTGGCGCTTCTTCAGCTACACATTATATGCCAATATGCAGTATACAGATGCAAACGGTGTATGTTATATACTTAATTCAATATTGCATATTTATTTAAATATTACTTGTTTGTTGTTGTTGAAATATAATGACGTCACTTTTTTTGTCTCCTTTCATGACATTTTCATTCATTAAAGTAGTTTATATACGCACACATGATTACCGCTGGCTTAATGATTTTGCAGTGGTTTTAGTGTACCCAAAATGGAAAATTACTAAATAAGGTATAGTTGAATGGGTTATTGGCCAGTTTTCATGTTTGTAGGCAGGCGTACAATTAGATGAGGTGAATGTGCTCTTGAGTCTTTTGTTAGCATGCTTTGCTTTCAGACAGTGAAGAAGGCATCACAGAAAAAGCAAAAGGCTTTTTTTTCCCCCGACACTGAGGCTGCCTGTTGGTTAGACCCCTCATCTATGCAAGAAGGCAGAGTAAATCAGGGAATCAGCAGGTCTCTGTGTGACTGACTCTGCGTGGAGATTAGGTTTCAATGGCATTGACATGGTTCAGATTTCAAATTTCCACAGATAAACTCAATTTAGCATCTTTAGATTGAAATGAGCTTAAACTTCACTGTTTACTTTGTGACGTCTCTCCTTTTCAAGGACAAAATCGCCAAATGTGATTTTCTGATGCTCTTGATTTTTAACAACCTTTAATTGATATGGTTACCATACAAATAAGATAAGCTTGCCCACAGTTGTCTAGTTGCCGTATTATTGTTTCATTAACAACAAGAAAATGGATCAATACATACATACATACATTTTAGCAAATGACAAAAAAGGAAAATCTAATCCAGTTTTTCACACACACACGAAGCCTGTGAAAGTCAGTGCTCAAATATAGTAGCAGGATGTAAAGATGGAAATATGCTACATTTGGAGAATTGTTCTGAGATATCCGTGTGTTTTTTTTTTTGTTTTTTTTTTTTCTCCTATTATGAACTTGCTGTTTTCCCAGATGACACGGCCAGAGGGATAGAGACAGTGATTAATGGGTGCTGAGTTCCCACACTGAGATCAGCTAACATACGAGTATTCCCGATTCCGGATGTATCTCCTGAATGATTTATGGAATTGATATCAATCTCTTTCCAATACATGCATTACTAAAGTTAGAAATGAACATCCATTGATGTTTGTTTGGCACTGTTAAGTCAAATTAATTCCCTTTTTACTGTTTTATATCTCTGTGCTTTTTATGTGTCAACACAGACAATTTTATCTATGTTAACATCTTGCCATGATTATGTAAAGATTTATGGTGAGGTACATATTTGATGAGACTTGATTGAAAAAATATCCATCCATCCATTATCTGTACCCGCTTTATCCGTTTCCGGGTCACGGGGATCTGTCGGAGCCTATCCCGACGCATATCAGGCGAAAGGCAGGGGTACACCCTGGACAGGTCGCCAGTCTATCCAGGGCCACATACAAACAACCAATCACACTCACATTCACACCTAGGGAGAATTTAGAAAGATCAATTAACCTACACTGCATGTTTTTGGACTGTGGGAGGAAGCCGGAGTACCCGGAGGAAACCCACGCAAGCACGGGGAGAACATGCAAACTCCACACAGAAAGACCCACCGGGCCGGGAATCGAACCGGGAACCTTCTTGCTGTGAGGCAACAGTGCTAACCACTAAGCCACCGTGCTGCCCTGAAAAAATATGACATCAGCATTTTTAGATGTTGTAGGATAGAAACTAATGTTCTTTACTGCAGAAAATAGCCACCCTTAAATTGTAAAAGAATGTCAGTGTGAAGTTATGTCATAGGTCAGGGTCAGAAAATGCATCCATTCAAAAAGTAGATTAATCCAACTAAGATACTAGCCTATCGTGTTTTAGTTATAGTTTTAAGGCCTGTTATTAAGGCTTGTAACATGGGGTTCTGTTTTTCAGATATTTATGTGATACCCATGACAGGGAGGGAATTGGAGAAAAGCTCCTGCAACACATGTACATTTATCAAAGCTACTGAAATGGTCTTTCATGACAGCCAATGCCTGTTTTACTCCTCCCAGATTGAATTTTTGAAACAAGGTACTTCAAGCTGACATTTTCATTAGAAATGTATACAGACTTATAACTTTGGGTTTTGTGCCTGACTCTTATGGCTATTTGCTTTTCACATATTTTCATAAAGCAAAGGTTTTATTTTGTTGTGTTTGTATAGCACAGAATAAAATCTAATTGGTTTATTAAAACAGACACTGGTTATATAAGATGTTTGCCAAAGGTATAAAGCCTCATTTACATTTAGATGGGGCTTAATTCACTTTGTTGCCAGCTCTGTGCTGATCAAGTCAGTAATGGCCTGCAGATTTACATATAGTAGATCTCTCAGCCAACAGGTCCTTCACAACAGAGTCACTGTAAGCTGTAAAAGCCTATTTCAACATTGTGCTTACAAACAGTTCAGTGATTTTGGCTTTGCAGTGTTTGGTCCAGATCTTTAATATTAATACGGTTATCTCAATGTCTATATTAACACTAATGTGTAGATGGAGTTTTGCTTTTTAGGATCCTCTTTTTTTTTTTTTTTTTTGCTATTCTTTAAATATTAAGCTTTGCCTGTTGTTGCTTTTTGTTTTCAAATCCTGCTGACATTCTTACCCTTATTTATCACTTTTTTTGTCATTAAGTTGCAACTGTTGTCACTTTTAGCGACGTCCCAAAATCATTTTCACACAGCGTTGCTGACCAAAGTACCTTCTATCTCCACAAAGGATGGCACTGACAGTATAGGGATATTGTTTTATCACACTCTGGAACGTACACCAGACGTAATTAAGGACTTATTGATTGGTCAGACACTCTGTACTGACAATGACTTGCATAGTCAAAGAAAGTCCCCAGTGGTGACAAATGTTTAATTGGATCTATTAATAAGTAAAATTCATAGATTCATCTGGCTTTACAGTCACTCACTGCAGTGCAGTTTATATAGTAGACCGGAGAGAAGATTTGCACCTCCTGCTGCTTCTCATAGTCAGGATGAAAGTAATCACGGCTCACTAAGATTTGGAGCCTTAATCATATTTTGTTTCACTGACTAATTAATCTTATTTGTGTAGCAATTCATAACTTGTTCTACTGAATATTCCCTTGAAAAAAAGCAAAGAATGATAGATGTGCTGATTGTGAACTGATGCTGTATAAACAATTTTCACTAACTGACATCTTATGAAGCTCCTAAAAAGGAGAGATGTAAAACATTTTGTTACTATTCACCGCTCATGATCTTAATGTTTCAACATTTTTGCTTTGTCCCCTCAAGTTTATTTATTTAGTTTTTTTTTAACACTGAACAATGTTAAATGTATCCTTGGCTTCTCTGAAAGAATGCCATGTTGCAGTTGCAAGTACCCTTCAAAATATGACTGATTAGAGCCACAACTGAAGCAAATTACACAGAGGAAGTATACAGCTAAAAACCACGAGCAGGGGCGCGATGGTTTGTAAGAGAGAAAGGACAAGGGTGGTGCAGAAAAAAAAGAATCATTTGAGCATGTGGTGGTCTGAGGCTACTCTAGGAGAATGCAGTCAAGCTTGTCAGAAGATATTTATGTACTTCAGAGTGCCCCATGAATCAGGATAGTTGAGTTTCCATTTATTAAAGAAGAGGGAAACGTTTTCACAATCAAGCCAGATAAGTGGCTTGAAGAGGTCAGAGCTTGCTGCAGTGTGCCTTGCTGCACCGCCTCATCTCTGTTTTTGATGTAAAAGTCCAGTAGTAGAGGTAGTCCAAAGGAAAAACACTTTTGGTTAATGTATTTTTTTAATTCACATTTTATGGTACATCTCCCCACACGACTATAGTCTATGACTACTAAACTACACTAGTCTTGTGGATGACATGGTTGTGGTCTTTGGATGGTTTCATTTTTGACTTTCATGTTGCTTACATGCCTCTTATGGGCTTTCTAAAGGAAGAGCCACTTGTGAGAATGAGAGAGAGCACTCTTGACATCTGATGTATTGAGAAGCACTTCCAGTTTCTCTGTCTCTCTTCTCCGTCCTTGGCAGCAGATATGTTTCACTGCTCAGATCACTAAAAAGCCTCTCCAGTTTTCCCTTTTTTAGCCGTTTTCTCTCCTCTCTCCCTCTTTTAAACAAAAAGCAGAATATAGAGATAAATCTGAGCTGTCTTTTGATAGTCGGCGAGACCATTGCTGCCGATTTATGTTATTTATTGGCCATTTGTATCTACAAGAGGTTACTCTTTATTATTATTGTCTGTGTTATTGTCGGTGTGTTGTTTCTATCATTGTCATATTCTATATTTGACTTTTTCCAGCTATAGATTTTCATTTTTATTTCTCTTTTCATGCCTTTACATGTGATTTGAGTTGGTTGTGCCTTAAATTGGCTTGACCCTAAAGGGAATCTTTCATTAGTGTCTTTGCCGAACTTAGAAACTTACATGCAGTGCCTTTAAAGCATTTGTATGGACAACTGGCACGTTCAGCTTTTAAGGGGAATTTGAGAGATCGTGTAGAGAATGGTAGTTGAAACCTTCCTGCATCACTTGAAGTAAGTGTAAGTATAGTCGGTTGTTAGAATTTTAGGCAATGCTAGACACTATACATTTTACTAAAATCACAATTGCTTAAAATTGTGCTGAAAAGAAAAATAGCAGTGGGCAGATGAACATTCCTAAAAGTGATGGAAAGCAGCTTCTGTCACATGAAATCAGCAAAGAGCGTATGCAGGGAATGTCATCCATTCATGTGCAAAGGTTCTTATGCCATCTTTTAGTATATGATGATGATATATATTTAGGTGTCTATTACCACAATACTAAAAGAAATAATCAGTAGACAAACAGAAGCAATTATTGCTGCATATCAATCTGGAAAGGGTTCTAGATCCTTTCTAAACAATTTGAAGTTTAATGTTCAGTATTGAGAAAGATTATTCATAACTGGAATGCATGCAAGACAGTTGCCAATCTTGCTAAGAGTGGATGTCCCAGCAAATTTAGTTTAGTTATGTTCTCTAAGGTCAGATTGTGCAAAGCTTGGACAACCAAAAAAAAAAAAAATTACATCTCTGACTGGCCTCACTGTGCATATTAAATGTTGCGGTCCCGGTTGGCACAATTAAAAGAAGACAGAACAAGTCCAGTTTGTTCTGAAGGGTTGTCAGGAGAAAGGCTTCCCCCTCTAAAAGTAACATGGAAACATGACTAAAGTTAACAAAACAGCATTATGACAGAATACAAAACTTCTGGAACAGTGTCTTGTGGACAGGCGAGAATAGAGTGACTTGTTTGGCCTTAATGCCCAGCACCAGGTTTGGCTAAACCAAACACAGAATTTCAGCAAAACAACTCATACCCATTATCAAGCATGGCGGTATGATTTGGGGTTATCTTTCTGCCACAGGACCTGGTCAACTGCCAGTCATTGAGTCAATTATGAATATCTCTGTATACTACAGTCTGTATGGTAGAGGTTTACTAGAAGCAAATGCAAGGCGGATCTGTCTGACAACCAAACCTGGCTGAACCCGTGTCATGATACAGAACAACAATCAGAAGCGCAACAGCAAATCAGCATAAGAATGAGCTGAAAAATAAAAGAATCTGTGTATTTGAAAAGTTCAGATGTCAACCCAATTGAAATGCTGTGGCAGGGCAGTGAGAGCTGTGCATTGGCAGGTACCCACAAATCTCATTAAACTCAAACAATGTTGGAAATGAGAGTAGACCAAAATTCCTCCATAATGATGTGAGAGACTGATAGTCATACAGCATACGACTACTTGAAGTTATTGCTGCTGAAGGTGGATCTACAAGCTTTTCAGGCATGGGTTACATCGTATGACTTTTTTCTTTTTGGCTTCGTTTTTATTAAATGTTTGTCTGTGATAGTCTTTATCTAAACACAATAAATAAATGCATAAATAAATTATTAGCATTAGCATTAGTATTATTAGCACCCTTCAGGAGCACGATGCTCTTCACAGGAACACAGACTGGCCCTCTCCTCTCCAAGGTGATCTCAGTTGAGTCTTTTTCCCCATGTCGTTCCTCAATAGTGGAACAAATTACCACTGGCCACAAGAGCAGTCTTGTGCTCTCTACATATTTAAAACTGTCCTCTTCCAAGAACACCTTCTGTTGTGAACTACGCCCTCCCCCCTTTAACTTCCTGAGCTGCACTTGAATGTCGTCTTAGTGGCACTTAGCTACACTTATACAAATACTGTCTTATCTGCACCTACTTTGTGATCTACTGTGTTACTGTGGCTTGATTGTATTCCTCTGTTGTAAGTTGCTTTTGAGAAAAGCATCTGGTAAATGTAATGTAATATGGCAATTGACCATCAAGTGTGAATAACTTAAAGATATCAAATACGCTGACCAATATACTGCTGAGTTATCTATGTCTACATCAAATATATAGTATGTCAAATATGTTGTGCCACTGAAGGAATCCAGGTTCGAGCTGCAGACAGTGACAAAACAAATGAGTTTACATCAGTTATAAAAAGAATTCCACAAAGTAAGGGGGAGACACTGGTAACAAAACACAACCACATTTCAAGTAGGTCACTGTGTTTTCCATACAAATTAATTTTTTTACTCACCCCTGTTCTCTGTAGCATAGCTGTTGTGTGGACTCCTACTTACAAGACAGTGAGTTGTGTAATCTGAACAGCACATCAGTCTGGCAATGCTGACAGTCATGTAGTCTGAAAGTGGGTTTAAAATCAGGTTGCAGGTTGAATAAGCCACAAGCACTTTGGCTGAACCTCAAGGCAAATGTACTGCATTATCACCACTAGCACCTGTCCGGAGTCGAAGAGGAGGAGTGTTTAAAATAAAAAAGGAAGATGCAAAATGAGGTTCAGCATTGAAGTCGCTTCCCCTGATAGAGACAACTCTTAACGGAATAAAATATGATGCAGAGCTGGTAATGTTTCTTCTAGATTTTTAACTAGGATTAAATATTGTTGCTAAAATTAATATTTTAGTGTTATATTTACACAGAAGTTTTGATTCTAATTCTACAATGCATCACTGTACTGTATTTGGGCATTTACTGTTTCAAACAGAATATGGCCCATTGTGTGGCCCTTTGCAGGGTGAGGCAAGGTAAGGCAAGTTTAGTACAATTCAACAACAAGGTGATTCAAAGTGCTTTACAGAGACATTAAAACATCACATAGTAGAAATAAAAAACACGATTTAAAATTAAAAAGAAAAAAGGGCAATAGATAAAATCAGTAGTTAAAATATGATCAAGTTTTGAAACTTAAGCTTTAAACTAACAGTGCAGATTTGGAACTTCATTCAAATGCAGCAGAGAACAGGTGAGTTTTCAACCTGGATTTAAATACACTGAGTGTTTCAGCTGAGCTGAGGCTTTCTGGGAGTTTGTTCCAGACATGTCAAGCATAGAAGCTGAAGGCTGCTTCCCCATGTCTGGGTTTGACTCTGGGAACTGATAGGAAACCGGATACAGATGACCTGAGGGGCCACGAAGGTTCATACTGGGTCAGAAGGTCGCTGATGTATTTTGGCCCTTGACAGTTCAGATATTTATAGACCTTCATTAGAATTTAAAGTCTATCCTCTGATGGACAGGCGGCCAGTGTAAACACGTGAGAGCTGGACTGGACTGAAGGAAGGGATTGGGGGACAGGAAGGGGAGGGGACATTGCTGTGCCCTTTGTTGTGTTTCTTGTGATGGGTCTTGGATATGAACTGTTTCATGATATGGTCGCCCCATTTGGTATGGAGTGGTATGCTTAAATAGTGTGCCTTTTAAACACATTAATAAGGTAGATGGACATACAGTTGTCTAGCAGGTGGAAGGTAACACCCCAGTTTTGGTTTACTGCTTATATTACCTTCCAACCAGTTGTCAACTGTTAGCCCAGGTGGAATGAATGAATATCCAACAAATTTCTTTTTCTTCTATTTTGTATATCAGGACAGAAAAAAGACACCAATGGGTTTTTTTGTTCTGTGAACAGTCACAAGAACTAAACACAACAAGAATCTGCCTTCTTTCACATGTCTCCAAGGGGATTTGACTTTACCATGAGTGTCATTGTATGAAATGCACACTGATAATCTTATGTGACATTTGGGTCTGTCGAATAGTCACATCTAATCACAGAGTGAACACATTGGCTCAGTTGGGCTGGTCAGAGATGCCAGGAAGTAGTACAAACAACCTCAGTGTTTTGTGAGTTAATTGTTGATGACTTTGATATGCACTACACTTAGGAGACCCAGTCAGTAGCTGATCTTCTCAAAATGTCACCAAATGCTAGCAGCATCAAGCTGTTTTGAAATTTTGAGCAATGAAACGATTTGATTATCAACAGTATGCAGGGCATGGCTGTGAGATTTGGAAAGGTTGAGGAAAATAAAATCAGATGCTTGATTCTGGCAGAAATGGGCTGTTTTTATTAAAATAAACAGCATTGTTTCTTCATCTGTATTGAGGCATGTAGTGCAACCTAAACAGTTTAAACTTTGTTGCTGTTAAATTTAAGCTCTTGGCTATTTTTGTGTTCTAAATGTACTTTGGAATATCACTATTCATTGGCTCAGGGCCTGCCTCTAGCATCATAATACAAGTGTGTCTTAAGTGAACATTACTGCTACTAGATTTATGCATTGAAGAGTGGTGCTTGTGTGCAAGGCCCCAGCTCTAGTGATTCATCTTGTAATTTATTTCTAAGCAAATCCTGGCACCATAAATACAGTCCCAGAGCAGACATTTAATTTTTCTTTAGAGGCAAGATTGTGCAGTTTGGGAAAATGGTGAGGATTTGTAATGCTTTATTAGTTCATGTATTTCAAGCTGCCTGCGTTTATACTGCTGATTTGTTTAAAGAATGTCTCTCTGACATCGGCGTCTGTGCCTGTATTTATTTGAAAAGATAAATTAATGCAAAAATATATACTTAGACACCACAAGGTGTAAGTATAATCTTTAGGAACAGCAGTTTGAAAGACTACGCAGAATTCTGAGTCTTGAAAACGATTATGTAGGTCTACTACTCAAAGTAAACAGTACTGAAATTCTCACCTCGGGACTAAATATTATCAGTATTCTGTTCCAGGGACATCTCAAATTCTTTGTATTAGTGTGAACATTGTGGTGACTTAAACAAGATTGTAGTTCCGTGAGTCAACTTATGGTACTATGAATACATAAGTGTCATTATTATTCTAGTAACAAATGCTTCTAGTTTGGTTTCTAGGCTCTGACCTCATCCTTAGGGTTGTAATCACATGGATCACTCCCTAATAATAAATATATATATATATATATATATATATATATATATATATATATATATATATATATATATATATATATATATATATATAATAAAATAACTGTTTTCCCTCATTGGGAAATGTTGTGGGTGTGTCTTATTTGATAAACTTCAAAGCAGAATAATTTTTAGATTTCCCAGGCACTGACCAGAGCATTTGTAGATTAGGTTAACACGTGTGTTAGTTTTGTTAGTTTCACTGACCAGGATTTATATGCTTTTTGATTTCATTTTCTCCAGACATATTTATTGTTGACTGGTAATTTCTTGCCATTCTTGTTTCCTAATTTCTTTTTTTTGCATTGGCTCTCAGTGTTTTTGAACTCATTACAGAGCAATCAACCCTTAGGCGTTAAAGTGTGCACCCAGAGGGAGCAATAACTGTAAATAAACAGTACTGCAAGCTCTCCGATAACATGTAACCAAGATGATAACAGCCCTTCTTAGCATGCCTGTTGACCTTCTCTTTGCCTTGGGCTTTTGAAGGACTCCTAACTCCCTAAGCTTTTATCTCAAAACTCTTCTACACTACAGGACCTGCTGTTGAGGATGAGAGGAAAAGAGGGAAGCAATTACAGAAGAAAAAAGTAAAATGGGAAAAGCAAAATTGCTTGGAGAGGAAGACACAAACAAAATGGAACAACAAAGAGCTGACCTGGGCAGTTGTATCTGCCATTGCTGCTGCCTCATCTCTCTGTCCTCAGTCTTTGTAGGACTCGGCATAATTAATGTTTTAAAAGATTGCATGCAATTGGAAAAGACTTGTATTTACCCAGTGGCCACCTACACACAGTATAGTTGCAAAGCAAAAGTTAAAGTGACGTAAAGTGACAAACTGACAAACAGATGTGTACAGAAAGGAAGCGACAAAGAAGATAAGAATCCAGGATGGCGGTGCCCAAACTCCGATGAAAAGCATAATTCAACAAGCTAATCTATCATTTATGCTGTGAGAAACAGATAAAAGAGAAGCAATTTCTGGTGGTTCACATCTCAATACTAATGCAGAGTCTCTGACAGTAGCATGTCCAGAGCTGTGTGGCTAAAGCACTGTCTGGATGAGATTGATAATACAATTAAGCTATTCCCAATATGAATGCATCACTATGACCCATTACTACACAAAATGCTTCAGATGAAGCATATGAGAGTGGCTCTCAAGCCTTTTGAAAGGAAAAAAATACAATTATAAAAGGCTAGTTGGAAAATGGGCTCTCTTTAGATGTGCAGGCAGGCCTGTACATCATCAGATATGTGCGTTCTGCCTGCATATCTTACTGCTGTCCTCAGGCCAAGCGTTCTTCATCTACATTGAAACGAGGAGTTCAATGGAGCATAGATGGACTCATGACAATACAATTTTTTCCCCTTATGGTTCCTTCTTATTGTCTGCTCTTATCTTTGTTTTGTTGTATATTGAGATTATTTTCTCTACTATTTCTACATAATGTTTTACAAATATGTATGCGGAGTGTGTGCTTGTGTATATGTGTGTAGCTGCAGAAGACAATAGGCAAGATGATTTTAAATTACCCTTTTGAGTTTATTTCTACTTATTTACATATGCATGCGTTTCTTCATTTTCAATACTGTGGATAACACAATATTCAGACAGAACTTGGATTGTTTTATTTTTTTCCCTGTAAAGTCAAAGCCATATACTTCAAGCATTCAGTACATAAACCCATAATGGTTTTTCATCTTGTTGTCCAGGTTTGTCTCTAAAAAGTATTGCTGCTTCACCTGCAGGATGGATTTTAAAGATGATTCAGTCTTGTGAGATACTGTTAAAATTAGTTTGTGGTGTTTCCTGTTTTTGTTTATGGCAGAATTGTCACTATTGTCACTTTTTTTTAGCAGTTTTGTGTTGTCGATCTACTTTGTCAAAGTTGTTACAACCTTGTCACCATTTATGCCGCACCATAGGTTTGGTGTTGATACAGGTCTGTTAGATGGATGCTTTGATGAAACGGCCATTCACTAAAAAATCCCTAAAAAGACAGATTTTATTTGTCATTCTATTTTTTTATTTTAATTTTAAAGAAAGAGCTGCCCTGTGTGGAAAATCATCTAAGACACCTTGCATCCAGTTTATAGTATAAGCTCAAAAAGAAGCAGGTAGAATATGGATCATGGATTCAGAATTATTTCAGGATTCAGGATTATTTACAGAAAGAAGAAATAAAATAGTGTGGTCTTTGCTACTGTATGTGTGATGACAATATTTTGACTAGTGTTATAACTCCCTATATATAACTATATAGAGGGAGGAACAATATAACTCCCTTTGCTAGTTCAAATGTGTTAATATTATCAAAAGGGTCTAAAATGATTTATAAGTAGACAGTATATGTCAGTTTTTAAAACATACCTGATACACATCTGTACACATCTAACTACTGTGAACCGCTGTTGCTCGGGATAAGTGTGTATAGTTAACGTTGAGGCATCATTCCTGAATGTCTAAAATTGTCTGGTTTTATGAAAAAAAAACTTTGTTTTAATTGTGTCAGATTAACAATAGTGTTTGTATGTTAGTGTGTATACATATATTTATACATATTTTTCTTATATATATATATATATATATGGTACACCAGGTATATCTAATAAAGAAGCTGGTGAGTGTAGTTTAAAAACTGCTTTAGATTTGAACCAATAATAGAATAATATTGCCAAGCTTGTAAAGAATGTTTATAGGACAGACAGTTCAACTGCTCTTGTAATAATGCTCTGTCAGGTTCAGTAGGTCCTGTAAACACTTTAATTTCAAAGGCAAAGGAAGAGTAGTGTGTTATTAATAAACTGTCCATTTTTCAATTGTGAACAGCTACAAAATTGAACAAAACGTAACGGTAAAAAGGGAGCCCAAATGATGAATATTTTATTATTACCTCAGTGTAATTTATCATTAACTTATTGTGTTGAGCGTTTTTACAATTTATTCCAATTATTCAACAAAATGTGACTTATTTTCATGCCATACAAAAAAAAATAGCCATATTTGTAAAGCTATGAGCTGTTTCCTAATAACAAACACATTCTGGATTTATTTTAAGAGCAGTGTTTCCTGCAGGGCCATGTTATACAATAACCAGCAAAATACTTTAATTTTCTCTTCACTCATGTTCATGCCAATGCATGCTTTTGTACTACTTCTCGATTGTGGGGCTCACCTAACAGACTGTTCAGTCATCATATTTACCTGGTTGTTTTGGTTATGCACCAATACGAGCACTACCACTTTTTGCTTGAAGGAGAAGCAACCTGACTGACAAGTTTGGACAGAAGGAAGTTTAGGTTTGCAGCAAAAGTTGCTGCATTTTTTTAGTCAGTGTTTAAATATAAAAATACTGCCAAAAAAAAAAAAAAAACTACTACAGAGATGCTAAATCAATTTGGTGACAGAATAACCCAACAAACACTGCTTTTGTGGACTGTGTATTAATCTGATGTGTGTGTGCACTCAGAGGGAAGAAACTGAAATCACGTGATATACACTCACCAGCCATGACAGCTACAGACAGTATTCCTAATGAAATTGTGAGTCTGGTGACTGTTTGTGTTTGTGTGTGAGTCAGAGTGACAAGGACCTGAAAGAAGTTAAGGCTGTTCTGCAGTTGAGGATTTCATTATTTTCAAGAATAAACATGGAAGTGGCTACCAAATATAGAAGTACAGGGATTTTGTGGTAAACTGAAGATAGGAACATCATGCCTATGTTTCCTCTAAATACATTTCGATAAACATTTGACAAATCATAGATTCATCATACATAATGACTTGGCATCTTTTGATGTAATAATTAGCTTACAGTGTTTTTAAACACAGTAACTTAAAAGCATTATAACAACACAAATGATTAGCAATCAATGCAACGTGATATTTCAAACGCTTCAGATAGAACATAGGATTGGTGATTAATACCAGTATTGGCTGATGGACCTCCCAGGATTAGATGCCTGTACATCGGCAAAAAATAAAAAAATTCATATATATATATATATATATATATATATATATATATATATATATATATATATATATATATATATATATATATATATAAAATACAGCTCTTATCATTAGTTGTCATCGGCCACCATGTTAAATCCAAGTGAGCCCCTTAAATCTATTAACTAACCAATGAGTTGTGAACAGTATTCCAAGGTGATTGACAGAAATGCAATATGATGTTGAAAACCTTGTTTTTTTTTTGTTTTTTTTTAAGAATTTATATTTATGATAATTTTTTTGTTTTTGCTTTAGAATTAACAGAGTAAAACTGTAGGATGGGCAGTTTAACATTTTTGCATCTTTGCAACACTGCACTAGCATTTCACTTCTACAGACCTACAACCTAACTGCAATTTGCTAAGTTTTTAAATTTTGAGTGTTTAAATTTTTCAGAACTTAGAGGTGACCTCTCTAATCTTGCCTGTAGATGATGTGATAAGGCATCAGGGGAAAAGGAAGACTCTGAGAAGTCATGGGAAAGGAGATTGATGTCATTTTGGTGACAACTTGCCTTTAGACAAGAAAGAGAGAGACAGAGTAAACCCAGACATTTTGCTGCAGGACTAAACTGAGCCCGTTTTCACTATGGCTGTCACTGCTGCTGGCTGGAATCAATTCTATCTTTATCAGTCCCCCTCTTCCGTGTCCAGGAATCCTCCTCACACCGCAGAGGAGCCAGAGGGAAAACTGATGTGTTTTCCAATAATGAAATGGAACACTGCAAAAAATACATTTAAAAAGGTTCCTTGCTGGTTTTCCTCACCCACAGACCCCTGTGAGATCTGTTGTCTGGTTTTTAAGTACAAGTGTGGATTTTTCTAAAGCTAGAGAAAAGTGTGTGTGTTGTTGGTTGTGCTAAATTTTGATCCTCTGATGAAAGTCCAGGTCAAAAATTTTGATTTTGGCACAAAATTCCTAATTTTGTTTATTATCATATTGGACTTTAGGTAGAACTGAAAAGCACACATTCAACTTTGGTTACATAGCGCACATAAGAACGAGATAAATAATCTACTAAACCAGTTAAGTTGTAGTAGTTGTAAATGATACGCCACTGCACCCACCTGATTTTGATTGTTTTTAAGTCACAACAAAGCAAAAATAACATGTGCCCTTTTACTTGGTTTGAGGTTGTTTGGGTCTAAAAACAATTAATTCAGTGAAGGGTTTTATATATCAGATTTATGGCAGAGTGGAGTTATCCAATTTTCCTATCTGGATCTCCATTAATGATCTTTACAGAACTTCACCCATATTATGGTATATTTCCTAATTTAGCCCCCAAAAATATTAGCAAAACAAAAAGAAATGAAGCAAGAATGAAGCAATGTGATTTTCTTTTTTTTCTTTTTTTTAACTTGTATTTTCCACTGACTGCATTACTTTAGCTTCCCTGTAGTGGAACATTTTCCCGACCTTGGCCAGGTCAACTCATGACTTAAGTTGAGATAATGCCATAAAGATGGATCAGTACCCACGTACCGCGCTGAACTGCAGGCAAAGGTTTGGTGTGTGCTATTGTGAGCTCTCAAACAAGATACTGTATGCTTTCTCATACAATAATAACATTGTCTGACTTAGGTCAGAAGTGATGGAGTGAAGTGAGCCCCTTGAATCCACTCCCCCTCTGAACTACATAGATTTTAAATGAATCATTTCAAAATCTCTGTGGTATTTTGATCAAAGCATGTCTTATACGTGTCATAAAGACATCAGAAAATTGTGGCAAATTTACCTCTGATCAATCTGGTCCCTTAAGTGACTGAAAATATGTCTGAGTAAATACGTTGTACATATGTATGCCTAGTATTTTCACTCTAAAGATGTCCTGTATTACCTAATTATAGCAGATGCTTCTCATACTCAGTTTTCCAAGCAGCATCTTCAAAATGCTAATTCAGCTCTGCAAACGGCTCCAGATCTTGTTTTTATATAATTTGTCACAAACAGTAAAGAAACCGTCCTCCCCTCCAGCTGAACTGCTTATTAGTCTGTTTAATTATTAGTCCATGGTTACTTTTACTATTACTTTTAAACCATTGGAAATTAATATTCATTGTAATGCAAATTTGTCAGAGAATTCCTTCCATCCATCCATCCATTAACAGTCTAACAGTCATACGGCAAAAACAGTACTGTTTTTGCTATATGGTTTCACACTTAAGTTATCATATATAATTATTGTCTTCCATTTATGGAACTGATTGTATTTACGTGTGTTTATGAATTATAATATTCTGATGAATGCTTTTTTTTTTTTTTTTTTTTTTTTTTTGGTCTGCACTGACCACACTCCAGATATCTCAAGAGACAGTTAAATATGGCATGGGTATAACAACTGCCATAATATATTTATTGTTGTAAAAATATATAAGACTCGGGGCATGACAGCCCACATGTCTGCTAAGTAGAAAGCTTTGTAACCATCTAGTCTACTTCATTCTGAAACAACAGCTATCACCATTCTAATTGCCAGTCGTGTGAACGCATTCCACCTCAGGCCTGAGGCAGAGAGGCCTGCTGCTGCTGTATGATGATCCATCTGCATGGCAGAAAGCATCCATCCAGTGGATGGCTACAGGCTGCAAGCCGGCCCATTGTGTGGGCTGAGCACTGTGACTGCTCCCTCTTGTACCTCCGTAATGGGATTACATTAGCCAGGTTCTTCTGCTCTCTCGCCAGCTCTCTCATCTACTTTTTCATGCGCGCGCACACACACACACACACACACACACACACACACACACACACACACACACACACACACACACACACACACACACACACACACACACACACACACACACACACACACACACACACACACACACACACACACACACACTCAGGGGTACATTAATACTCCGGGAGTCAATGTGTGAATGACTGACTGTCCACTTGGCCAGCTCATCTTTGCACCCTCTGTTCTTGCCTGTGGCCCAGAGTAATGATGCAGGTTTCATACCAATTTTACTGACACTTTCAGCAGCAATAAACTGTTTAGTGTTTGGTCATTTTTATGTCTGTTGAAGGAAAAAAAAAGTCTTATTTTGCCATTATTTTTCAGTTGCTTCCATTGCTGCATAAGAAAAACAAAAAGAGGCAATAATCAGAGAGGGACAGACATGTTTAGAGAAAGGCAGAGGGTTTTGCTGAGGGTTTTCCTTAAGGAGAGCCTGTCAAGGGTAAAATCTTGTTCAGAACCGGCAATTGTGCTTTGTTGAGCTCCAGAAACAGGGCTAAACTGTTTGCTGAAAACCATTTGTTAATGTCCAGATGCTGTTCTAGTTTCCCCTCAAGAGCAAAGATTGATATTTAACTTAACTTACCTAGACACCAATGAATGAAAATATTGGGAGAGATGATTCTCAAGAGAAATTATACAGGAAATGTCAAAGATTAGAAGCTGTACTTTTTTTTTCTTTTTTCATATTTATTTATTTTTGCTTTTCTTTCTTTTCTTTTGTCAGTGTGCAGTTCATTAGCTTCACTTAATCTTATACAGTGCGTACGTTCTGTACAGAGGCTAAGTTCATTTCTGAAAAATCTGGTGTACTGGGACTGTGTTTTGAGCACCATATAGATTCATCACAAATTATTTTAGCTTTATATAGTTTATCTTTAATGCTTTCCATGGCCATTTCAGAAAAATCAGCCAGCCGTTAATGTTAGCTAAATACTAAATGATATGGGATTGATTAAAAGGGTCAGGATACCAGTCTACCAAACGGTTTGAATCTGGAGGTAGCCACCATAAAATTAAAACGGGGATCAATGGTGTGTCATATCCTTGCTGCTCTGTGGGCTGAACATGTAATTCTAACCTTGAGGCTGCAGCCATCTCTCACGTCAGACCCTCCAGCAACAGGCTCAATAACCCAGCCGCCCATGGCTCCTGTCTGTTTTTATCCATGCCGGAGTATCAACAAGCAGAAGGAAAGCAGTCCTAATGGTTTGTTTTGTATATCATATCTGCAAATGTTTATCTGTACATATGAATGTGGTTTTTAGTGACTTTCATTGTTGAGAGTGGCATAGGTTCTGTAGATGTTTAGCTTATCTTACAATTATGACACACAAATACTGTATTCTATACAACTTCAGCTCCCATTTGCATTTATGAGAGACTTTCTTTTTTTCCCAATTATTCGAAAGTAAATAGAAATATTTGTTTCTGATCTTCTGTGGATTGTCTCATAACAGGAAAATATTCACATAATTTACAAATGTATTTCTTAATTGTGTGTGAATATCTTAGTTTTTCTTAGATATTTATTTTCCCTCTGTGTTTTAATAATTCTGATATGTTGTTAAAAAAAAAAAGAAGTGAGAAACTACATAAGAGATACTGATCTGTGATGCAGTCCAATGTCAACTAAGTAAATTGTTTATATATTTGCATTTGATCCAGTTGACCACAATATATTAAGCAAACAACTGGAGAAATGGGTAGGTCTTTATTGAACTGTACTAAACTGGTTCAAAACGTACTTAGAGATCAGGAAATACTTTGTGTCAATAGGTAACTTCACATCTGAGCAGAAAATAATCAAATGTGGAGTTCCCCAAGGTTCCCCAAGGAGCTCTTCTGTTTAACATCCACATGATCCCATTGGCACAGATTATAAAGAACAACAAAATAAACTACCACAGCTATGCAGATGACATGCAGATGTATAATATAATCTCACCAGGAGACAGAGGCCCTGTACAGGCTCTTGGTAAATGCACTGAAGAGACTAATGACTGGATGTGCCACAATTTTCTCCAGCTAAACAAAAACAAACTGAGGTAATTGTCTTTGGAACCAAACAGAAACGATCACAGGGCACAACAGAGCTTCAATCTACACACCTAAAACAAAAACCAGTACTGAAATCTGGGTGTAGTGATGGACTAAGGCCTAAATTTTGAAAATCACATTATAACAATAACAAAATCAGCCCACTATCACCTCAAAAATATATCAAGGTTAAAAGATCTGATGTCTCAGCAGGACCTGGAACTAGTTCATGTGTTCATCTTTACTAAGCTTGATTATTGTAACGGCATCTTTACAGGTCTACCTAAAAAGAAAATCAGTTAGACAACTGAATCTTATTCAGAACTCTGCTGCTCGAGTCATCACTAAGATCAGAAAAGTGGACCAGATCAGTCCAGTTCTGAGGTCTTTACACTGGCTGCCTGTCGATCAGAGGTCACTTTCAAGTTCTGATGCTGGTCTTTGGTTGGTTTAGGACCCAAATACATATGGACATGTGGGGACATGTGGAGCTCTATGCTCCACATGTCTGGGACAAACTCCCAGAAGGCCTCAGATCAGCTGAAACTCAGTTTATTTAAATCCAAGTTAAAGAGTCACCTGAATAAAAGCTCCAAATCCACACTGTTTTACTTTTAAGTTTCAAAACTTGATTACATTTTAACTGATATTATCTATTGTTCTTTTTCTTTTTTTCTTCTATTTACATTTTAAATCATGCTTTTTTTATTTATGTGATGTTTTAATGTCTCTGTAAAGCACTTTGAATCACCATGTTGTTGAATGTTCTGTACAAATAAACTTGCCTAACTTTGCCTTTTTAAACACAGCAACCCTAACCCTGTGCAATGGGTTTATTTGCTTTAAAATGGTCCTTTAAGATGAAATTATCTTCTTCTGAGATAGTTTCATGTCAAATTTTGCATTTCATCTGACACTGAAGATAAATTCCTCATGATTTATTCTTAACTATCTACTATAATGTTTTTAAAATGTTTTTAAAGGCTTTTTTTTAAAATTCAAGCAAACATGGATGGATGGGTAGATGGATGGATAGACAATTTCTCCACAGTGTATTTGTGTTTTCGATACATCTCAGAGGCCACTCTCAAGTCCCAAAATGGGCCCAACTGCATTGTGATCATAATTTAGTCTGCATTATGATTTGCAATGATATCAGTATGAGGGATGATTGATGTGCACTCTCATCTGTGAGACAGGTGCTTGTCTACCTTGGCATCTGCAATTTTGCAAATGTTACCGCCACATCTTTTAGTTCTGTTTTTTTTGGTATTCTTTTGTAGAAAGCATAGGATCATAGCGGGTTTTAGCATTAGGCAAATTTAACCTGAGATGGAGAGTAACAATTATATTTTTTCACTGTGGCATTATTAATTAAGCAAAAATAAAGCCACAAAGAAACAACAAAAACATTTAAACAATACTAAGTACCCCCATGATCCAGTAGCTGTAATTCTGACGTTGTCATCAATAATTGGAAGTAGCCGTTTTCTGTATGACTTTTTATACGTCTCTCACATTTTACCCACATTGCTTCAGTTGATTGAATTTTTTTGTGCGTTTGATGATGCAGAGCTCTCTTAAGGTTTCTTCTCACCTTTTCAATTGGGTTGACACCTCAAGTTTGACTAGGTCATTTCGGAACCTTAATCGTTTCATTTTTCAGCCATTACGATGTGGACTTACCGGCCTGCTTCAGATCATTATTCTGTTGCATGACCCAGTTTTAACATGTTTTCATCTGTTGGCCTTACATTTTCCTCTTTAATACTCTGGTCCACAGGGCAGTTCATGGTTGACTTGATGACTGCAAGATGCCCAGGTCCTGTGGCTGCAAAACAAACCCCTGATCCATGCTTTCTTTTGGCAATCTTTCCACACAATCTGCACTTATCCTGTCTTTTTTCCTGTTTTTCTGCTCGGCAAAAGCACTCTTGAAAAACAAATTTTAAATCTCATAGTTTTTCTCACTGATTAAATGAACGATAATTAAAAAAACAAAAAAAAAAAACAAATCTTGTTTGTAAATGTTTTTAGAACCCTTTCACAATTAAAAATGCTGGACATAATTGCTTTGATCATTTCTTAAGTGTTTTTCTTTTGGCATTGTGTTTACACACACCTGAATTCTTCAGAGCAGTAAACTGATATGACGTCTACTTTTTATTCACCACAAACGTGGTGAAAGTCGGTACATCATGAGCTGATGATTTGCAGCAATTCCTGCTCTTAAATCTTATTCTCATTGTAATTTAAACTTGAGCTGTACAGAAACAGGTTATGAGGCCTTTTCTTTTGCCAATTTTTTTTTTCAACTTTAAAAAAGTCTGGTACCCCAATGTTTTAGGTATCTTCTGCTAGGTCTTGTGTATTTTGATCTCAGGTGATTTATAACATCTATGAAATGTCTATCTTTGTATACAGACAACGGCTAATCATTTAGTGCCAGAAATTCTATAATTTTCCTCCTTAAGGCTTTGCTTTTTTATTTTCTGAAAGTGTTTCCCATATAATCAGATTATGCCTGTGACACTCATTGTTATTGACATTACAATAGAACAACCAGAATTGCTTTATTATCTTCTCTCGCTCACATTCACATTCTTGTAAGCTGTCATGGCTCTGAAGAGACTGCAGCTGCCGTATTTACTTGGTCATTATAATATCCACTGTTATGAGGTCGGCTTCTCAGTGCAATGTGACTCTCTCATTTAGTCATGTTTTGTGTTAAAAGGTTGCTACATTCTCTGTTGTTTTTAAAAAGAGGCAATTTTGGAAGCCGAGAGTCTGCACACTGAGGTCCAATCCTTCGCCTGCTGTCCATAACACACTGCACCCGATCCATGCGGAGCCTCCTGCATGTGGTGAACCCACGATGCATGGCCAAGCCTTAAGGGTAAAAGCCCAGCATGTTGCACTGCAGTAAGCTCATTCCCATAGGCCTGGCTCCAGGGTAGGCCCCCAATATCACATATCTGGGTGAAGATGGGGCTCTTTGGTTTCTATTGTCCATGAGTGTCTGGAATTGCTCGTCTGGTTTATCTCAGGCGACTCTTGGAGGAGCAACTGCCTCCTACAACAAAACTCTTTGGATCATTCAGACCCCTCCATGATGGTAAGGTGTTGATTTAACAATGATTTAAGGACGGGATTCAGCAGGAACAAGGCTGGTTCTGTCCAGGCCATGGAACACTAAACCATCTCTTTACCCTTGCTAGGATCCTGGAGGGGTCATAGCCCTTTGCAAAACCAGCTCACATGTGTTTTGTGTACTCGGAGAGAGCATTCAGTTGTGTCTCTCATGGCAATTTGTGGGGGGTGTGCCAATAAAATGTGGTTCTGGTTCCATTGCTACAGGCTATTAAAAAAAATATATGTAAAATGTTGTATTTAAAATATTGACTTTAGCCTCTATTGTTAATGGTAATTAGAAGGTGGGATTTGGACTCAGTTTGAGAAATAGCTGCATCTCAAAGAGTATTTCTTCCTTTGCATGGCTGTGTAGTGATCTGTGTGTTAATGCCATTGTTATAATTTTGTGTAGGGAATCCTTGGTGATGCCAGAGAAAGACAGCAGAATTTGCTTATTATATGCTCTACTAGCTTTGTTTTAACTTCTTAGTCTTCGTGGGCTTTTTAACATTAGGCATGTTTATGGGCTGATGATATTTTTAATGCTAGATTAAGTTTGTTGTCCAAAATTATTTGCTTATTGATCTTGCATAATTTGAATCGCTCTCTAAAGTTATTCTGCGCTATTCTGCGCTTAAAACGTCCACACTGAAAACATGCTTGCTGAGAGATGTGTTGTGATGTCTCACACACACGCAGGTTGATGCCTCCGTGCTCCGTTAGTTTTTTGCAGTCCTTTACAGTAGAAACTAATGATGGTATTTCTGTGGACAGATTGAGTAGAGCAGAGAGGAGTGGGTGTGTATGTCTGTGTCTGTGCTATGAGCTGACTTGTGAATTAGCAATCCTATGGCAGAAGGAGCGGGATGTGCTTTGACAGTGTGATAGTTGGCCCATCTGTTTGTAATCAGTTGTGGGCCTGTGTGCAGGTTCTGCTGCTATGGTACTGCCTGCCACCAGGTGGTCAACAGTTCCCATTTGCCCTGATGTAGAGTTGTGAGGGAGGCTGAGCCTAGTGGTCTCATCAGTTTGCCAGCAAACTTGACTCTTGAGTAGATTCTAAGTT
Source organism: Xenentodon cancila (assembly GCA_014839995.1). Classification (NCBI taxonomy): domain Eukaryota; kingdom Metazoa; phylum Chordata; class Actinopteri; order Beloniformes; family Belonidae; genus Xenentodon; species Xenentodon cancila. Next base: position 15,649,494 of record CM026206.1, read on the forward strand.
TACACCAATCATTTCAGATTAGTATTTATTAAAACAGAACAATCTGGTCTCCTGTACTGGTTTAGGCCCAGCATCCACATAAAAAAGCTGTTATAAAGTACTAATATTTGCATTTCAAATTGCAAAGTTAACACTTCTTTCTTAAGATTCAGTAGTGTTTGTGTGTGTTATATTTACAGCAGAAAAGACAGTGGGTACCTTAAGAACTGACATTCTAACTCTACCAATTGTATGTATATATGTATACATCTATATGTGTGTATGTACATACGTGTGTGTGTGTATGTATATATGTATGTATATATATATATATATATATATATATATATATATATATATATATATATATATATATATATATATATATATATATATATATATATATATATATATATTATATATAATGTGTGTGTGTGTGTGTGTGTGTGTGTGTGTATCTCTATGTGTGTATATCTATCAGTACTCTGCTCATCTCTACTGGTTGGCAATGTTTCTCTGAAGATCCCCTTAAGATCACCTTAAGTAATAATATAAACTGCTTCACTCTGTCTGCAGGGAACCTGGGGCGTGTTGACTACATCAGTGATTTTGAGTTTGACCTATTTATCCGGCCTGACACCAGCAATCCACGCTTCAGAGTCTGGTTCAACTTCACCGTTGAGAATGTCCGGGAGACACAGGTGATGAGATATTTATTTCATAGCATACAGTTGATTTTTATGTGACAGTGACTGGTCTAGTCATATACTACTTTTTATGACAAAAACGCTTAAGTAAATATCTTTTTTGCCGATATTGAAAATGAATATTTCACCTTTTTATACATATTTAAGTATGTATATGGCTTCAAGTCTGTACTTTAATTAATATCCTAAACCTTGGGGTTTGTTTGTGTGTGTGTGTGTGTGTGTGTGTGTGTGTGTGTGTGTGTGTGTGAGAGTAGCACAAAGTATAACTGTTAAAATTTTTACATAGATGCTTAGATAAAGTAAATAGTTAGAATTCCTCATGGAATGTCCTAATTTAATTTTCCTGTATTTACAATTTGTTGTTCATTTAACACTAGAGTTTTGTCTCTTTAGACTCTGTTCTTTTTGTTTCTTCAGTCATTGTCTGTGATTGTTTGACACATGCGGACGCATGAACAAAAAGGCATTGCATGTGTTTTCCATGATTAAAATATAACATTGCAGGATAAAGAGAAGGTAAAACGGACAATATCAGCAATTAGGTTTCCCTTTCGCTATGTAATTTGTGTGCTGTAGACAAGCACTTGTCTGGTTTAGAAATAATGAGCGATACAGAAGTGAGAAAGTCAAGGACCACAGACCACTGACAGAGGTATGGTAGAGAGATGGAAAGAGCATGAGACAGAGAAAAATGATGAGGAAAAAGCAGCAAGTAGAAAGTGTCAGAAAACAAAAACAAAAAACAGCAAGTTAGAATCTGCAGTATGGTGTTTCTGCTGCCTTCCTGTTGAGTGTCCAGCCCAGCCTATCTGAGGCTACCAGGCCTATCAGCACATCTCCCTGCAGTGCTGTAGTCAGCACTAATCACAGTTTATGGCACCAAGATAAATACAGAGACTTGGCTTGGGGCTGGATCGATCCCAGGCCAGATATACCAGCTCTAACACACTAGCAAACTGGAAAGACAGAATATTTGCCGTTCATGACAGGAAAAGCATGCAAGAGAGATGGAGATAGTTACAAAGGAAAGAATGAATATATATATATATATATATATATATATATATATATATATATATATATATATATATATATATATATATATATAGCTTCAACTTCTGGGAAGGCTGTGCACAAGAGTTAGGAGTCGGTTTATGGGAATTTTTGAGCATTCTACCAGAAGCGCATTTGTGAGGTCACACTGATGTTGGATGAAAAGACCTGCCTCTCAGTCTCCGCTCTAATTCATCCCAAAGGTGTTCAATCAGGTTGAGGTCAGGACAGTCAAGTTCAAACACACCAGACTCTTTCATCCAGGTCTTTATGGACCTGCTTTGTGCACTGGTGCACAGTTATGTTGGAAGAGGAAGAGGCCAGCTCCGAACTGTTCCCACAAAGTTGAGAGCATGGAATTGTCCAAAATGTCTTGGTCTGCTGAAGCATTCAGAGTTCCTTTCATTGGATCTAAGGGGCCAAGCCCAGATCCTGAAAAACAACCCCACACCATAATCCCCCCTCCACCAAACTTTCGTCACTCCAGAGAATGCGTCTCCACTGCTCTAGAGTCCAGTCTCAGCGTGCTTTACACCACTGCATCTGACACTTTGCATTGCACTTGGTGATATATGACTTGGATGCAGCTGCTTGGCCATGGAAACGCATCCCATGAAGCTCTCTGTGCACTGTTCTTGAAGGCAACATGAAGTGTGGAGGTCTGTAGTGATTGAGTCTGCAGAAAGTTGGTGACCTCTTTGCACTGTGTGCCTCAGCATCCGCTGACCCCGCTCTGTCAGTTTATGTGGCCTACCACTTACTTCATGGCAGAGTTGCTGTCGTTCCTAAACACTTCCATGTTCTTATAATACAGCTGACAGTTGACTGTGGAATATTTAGGAGAGAGGAAATTTCATGACTGGATTTGTTGCACAGGTGGCATCCTGTCACAGCTCCATGCTGATATTCACTGAGCTCCTGAGAGCGACCCATTCTTTCATAAATAGTTGTAAATACGGTCTGCATGCCGAGGTGCTTGATTTTATACACTTGTAGCCATGGAAGCGATTGGAACACCTGATTCAAACAACCCAGATTAGTCAAAGCTTTTTGAGGTTATTGAGTTGTTCGTTAAACACAAAAAAGAAAGTACATACAAAAAGAGACATCCATCCATCCAGCCATCCATCATAACCGGTGCTACGGTGAAGCCAATTTCCACAAAGCTGCTAAGCTGATTGAGGCAGACCAAATCTGTTTCACCAGCTTACATTCCTTTAAAATGGCCATCTCACTTCCAATATCACGGGCTTTTACTGTTCCCCATTCCCTTGGCTCAGGCTGAGAGTTAGCAAGGCTTAGCTGGATGAAACACTCCAACAGCCCAGTTCTTTTCTGGAACCCACTGATATCTTTATAGCACAGACTTGCCCCATAGTGCGGCTGCAATTAGTTAGTTTATATCCTCAAGTTATTATTATTTGTATATTTCATTTATGTGCTTTATCATTATTTTCATTTTTTTTTGTTTTATATCTATAAAAGGTGGGTGCAGCCCCCCCCCCCCCCCAAAAAAAAAAAACATGATAAAAATATAAGAGATAAAAATGCATGTAAATTGAAAGATTTAACAGTTTGGAGGGGAGATAAAAAATTGTGTGATAAATTATCATGTGAATTAATAAATTGAATAGTGATTTGATTAAAATGGTAGACATGATAAAAACAAAGCGATGTCCATATTTAATCATTTCTTCTTGTCTTACAATGATGAATAATGATTCACATCACGGACACATTTTTTGTTCCAATAAAATTGACTTTGAATGTAAAAGTAATAAAAAAAGGTAAATTAAAATATAAGTAATTAAAAGTGAATAGTAACTGAAATATAGAGTACAAACTGTCAGTAGATTTTAATAAACTTTATCTGACATTTTACGTGAAACTGTCTTTCATAATATTAAATATCCTACAATTAGTTTTTAAAACATTCACTGCTCAGTTTATTTTATCATGTACAACATTCCCTGTTTGTTTTATATTATTACAGCATGTACACTATATGGCCAAAAGTATTCACTCACCTGCCTTTACTCACAAATGAATTTAATGACATCCCATTCCTAATCCATAGGGATTAACATAACGCCATTCCACCCTTTGCAGCTATAACAGTTTCAACTCTTCTGTTGATTGAAATGATGGGAACAAAGTGACCCATGTGGCAATAAAGAAAAGTGTTCAGTTCTTGCCCTTGCCCTTGAGAAACAAGCATGTGTCACAGTGAAAATTTTTGTTCCTTTTTCTTGACCCATCTACTTGGAGATTTTCACATTGTAATTTTAATGTACCTTGGGCCTCAGTATTTCACCATGGTTTCTGGTAATTTAGTAATATATAACTTACTCATCTGTAAAGAACCGTACCATTTTGTTCAAGCATAATCTTACCAAACAATCTCAATCTTAAGCATAGTCACAAGTGTCTGATATTTAGAGTATACCTCCATGGATTTCCTCAGTATGACTGAATAGCTTCAAAAGGTATTGATTTACCTTTTATTTTAATCTGCCCTTTTGTACAAATCTATAAATGTTAATGACATGCTACATTAAGGTAGTGAAGATCTTTTCTAGAATAGCAGCATATAGACTACTAGGACTACTAGGTCATAGTGACCTTTTAGAAACATGTGGTGCTGATTTTTTCTGCAGCAACCTCCCCTTATGATTTAATATCTTATTTTTTTCTTGTTTTGCTGTGTATGGGATGTATTGGTGTCCAGAATGGTGGTGTTTTTTTTTTTTTTTTTAATAAAACCAAAAGTGCTGCTTGACAGGAATCCAGAAATACAAACCAAGATCCTCCACTGATAGACGCCAAGAAAAACAGACCTGTAAGCCACTCTCAGAAAGGGTCACATACAGATCAGGAGAGAGGAAGGGAAGCCAAGAGGCAATATAAACAAGGTTGACAAGATACAGGTGCAAACAATCACGATTGATGGGAACAAGGAACGTCAAACTGGAAGTTTAAAGACTTTCAAAATAAAACAGGAACTAGAGTACAAAACATGGAAATCCCCCCTAAAAAACAGAAGGAGAAACAAAACCCCTAACACTAATACCCTAAACCAAGGGGTCCAAGGTCATCAAGATCCACTGTTCTGCATGTTTTAGATGCTTATCAGCTCTAGCACACCTGATTCAAATTTATAGTCATCCTCAGCATGTCATCAAGGTCTGCACAAGTCTGTTATTGACACAGCCATTTGTATCGGGGTGTGTTTAAACCAGGGAAGCATCTAAAACATACAGGACCGCAAACCTGAAAGACCAGAATTGAAGACCATGACAGTAGGCAGGGCAGAAAAAGGAACCCCGTCTATGGCAGGAAAGGGAGCCAAGGCAGGAACAGTAGTCAAGGCTGTTACAGGTGATGGAGTCAGATCATTATCATGATCAGAAACAGAATCAGTAACTGGAGTGGTGGCTTGACCAGAATCAGAAGGCGAGGTTCTGGGTAGGGGACTGAGCAGAGAGCGCTGACTGAGGCAAAATCACAGTCCTCGGCACAGGTTAAGGAGTGTCCTGGATCACTCAGGAACAAATACAGAATGGGGCGCTGCCAGGACCACCGTGGAGACAGGACAAGGGGTCTGTTGTTGGACAGAGTAGGCACTTCTGAGCCGCAACTTCTCCTTGTAGAAGTGGGCGTCCCCCAGTAGCCAGGGACTAAGGCCGTTTCTCAGTTCTTAAGAACATGAGAAGCCCATACTAGGACACAAGAACTAATCTCTCTGTTTCTGCTTTTAGGACAACAGCATACTTGTGTTCTTGATGGCGTCAGATTGGAGCTAACCGGCTAACACATATTGTACTGTACACATAATGTCTACAGTTTAATTGATCCATAAATCCATAAATCCAAACATCCTTAACATGGAAACAACTAAGAATGGGCCGTATATTGCTCCTGCTCAAGTCTTTATAACCATTACTTTACACAATGTGTTTTTAATTGGTTTTTGCAAAAATACACAAAATACACTCTACCTTTTATAACGTTACCACAAATATAAAGTTAAAAATGCCTATATTCTCACATGAAAAGTTCTTAAAATTCAGTCAAACAAAAATAAAGTTATATCTTTATATTTGCTCCCGTCGCATCCTCTATTAGTTTCCCTGGTTGGCGCAAAATGCATTCTGGGATACTTGGCTGTCTCAAGTCTACACGAGCCTCCAACAGATGCATCTTCGATAAAATGGACGGAGCGAGAACACACCTGGGTATTTCTTCTGTATTTGCGTTCTTGAGATTGGATCAGTACTGCGGCTGTAGGTGATATTCCACAAGAATGCATATTGAGAAATGGCCATTGACTTTCAAAACAAGAGGAACTAGAGTACAAACAAGGAAATCCATGAGAAACAGGAGGAGAAAACAAAACCCTAACTCTAAAATCCTGAACCATGACAATTGGGCAGCAGCCTTTAGGTGAAGGGTCAGTAGACATAAGTGAGCAGCCAAAGACACTGCAGTTGAGAGTTTAAAGAAAGAGGGAGAGATAGAGAAAAGCATAAGTAATCAGTTTAAATAGCCAGATACTTCCACCCTCTAGTAGAAAGAGTCTGCTGAGCAGGAGCTATCACTTAAAATCCCACAATGCAACACCTTCCCATAGGGATGTGTTAAAGTATGCAGAGGTTTGGAAATATTTGTTTGTGCTTTAGAATTTTAACATTTATTGAACAATTGGTAAACTCAGTGTTATCTGTCTGAATTGCTGCTTTGCAATGCAACTGGGTGCAGTCGGGCTTTTATTTTCTGAACACACTCGGCAAGTTAGAATGCTGTGTTTATGAGCACAGTCACGTCTCTCAGCCTTGAAAATAGGTTTAGAGAAGTACTAGTATTTGTGTAAGCTCTTTTGTTTCCCAGTTATAAAAACCAGAATGATTGTAGTGCTTTATTTTTATAGATATTTTAGAAGAAAGTTAGACTTGCGACAGAATCCATCTGAAGAAAATGTCAGGGGTACTGATGACTTTCTTTCATTAGTTCACTTCAGTCTAGATGGCAGGAACTAATATAAATAAAATAATGTAGAAAAAGTCAAGTTATTATTCTTCAGTTACTCCAAATAGTATTTCAGAATATCAGTAAAATGGGATATTTTGAAAGAGTTTGTCTCGTTTACTGAACTAAGCAAATTTTACACTGGCATACAACTTCTGCTTTTTCATTCCAGCTTCTGTCTATGATCAGAAATCAGTGGGAGATTTGATAGGACACCCTGTCGTGTAAATTGACATCCATTTCTGTTCTGCTTTAGGAGTGTGCTTGATGTCAGCTTCCGTGAAGGACACGTCTGTTAGCCATTATCGTAGTAGCCTTCGGGGAACTATTCACAGAAGACAGCCACTAAAACCTTGCACAAAGTGGCTTCAACTCTTTCAAATGCTGTGTGGATGATTTGTAAGTCTTGCTTGTTTAGAAAAAGCACAGAGTGGGGAAGTCATCACTGTAATCACAATAAAGAGTAAACTCTTTCCTTATTCTAACAATACTATACTTATTATAAAGGGGAATGTTAAAACTACCAGACAAATGGTGGATCCTGTGTTGGTGATAGCAATCAGCTATCTTACTATTCTGCAGCTGCTGGTTTTCACACAATTTGATGGGACAATGACTATAAATGACACAAGTCACACTTCTGTAGTGGTTGTGGGTAGTGGCCCTTCAGCTTTAATTTGAAGGTCTTCATATCTATATTGGAGTAACGGCCCTTAACAAATTAGAAGTTGTTTTTCAGAGGTGCAAACATAATTTGATAAACTAACATAGCCATGAAGTATCATTTTTTCCACACTTTTTGACACTTTGCCATTTTTCTGCTGCACCTGTCTTACGGTGTTTGATTGACTTCTACAAAATGTTCTACTTCTTCACCTTGACAATTTTCTAGGTCCCTTTCGCAATGTGTTTTGGGTCATTAGCCATCTGTTTTTTGATGATTCGTCCAATCAATTTTGCAGCATTTGTCTGAATTGAAGCAGACAGCTTATCTTTATATACGGAAGAAAAATGTTGAGGTCTTTCTGCTTACTGTCATTGTCTCAATGCACACTTGTGACCCACGTACCATGTGCTTTATAGATGTTGTATATTTTTGGTCACATCATTCCAAATCCTCCCCATACGTTTTCTGTCTTACAGTCGTGTCCAAATTAACATTTATTTATTTAAAAAAAAAATCAGTTGTTGAACTTTTTAAAGGCTTTTGTGAAAGGTTAATTTAATTCTTTATACATGTTATCCCCTCTGTATTTGTACTCACGATTCACTCTCTTTTCGATAGACTTGGATTAATGACATCTGCTCTCTGGAGAGTTGTCTTCACTAGACCTTTAGTAATTATTATATTGTCTCCCCATCACAAGTAATTTAGTTAATTAACATGGCACTTTTTACATACTGAGTTTAATCGTTAACAAACACGACGGTGCATGGCATCTTTGCAGTTAAAAATATTAGTCAATAGCTTTAGCAGTTCAGTTATCTATGAATGTCAGGAAAGCCTTCACACCAAGTTAAAATGCAAACAAAAAACGTAACATTTACCAGTTTCTTAGCAATTAATTGCAGCTGGCTGCCCCATTGAATGTTCCAGCATACTGTTGACTTCTGGATATCAAATTCTTCAGTGATGTCGGAATAAAAAGACCCCTCAACCTAAAGCTAGAATAAACTTATTAACTATGAATAACTGCTAGAGACGAGCTGAAAGTATATGCATCCATAAACAGAAATAATAAAGCACTTTTTTTTCTTTTTCAAAGGAAATATTAATTTAAATATAGGACCTTTTTTTTTTTTTTTTAAATCTTAACTTTCTTCAAGCTCTATGAAATTTACTAACATGTTTGAAGCCAAGGTTTGAAAAGGGTTTAAAGTAAAGCAGTAAGGATGAGAAATGCAGAAAAAGACCAAGAGATGGAGAGATAGTAGCACTACAGCAGCTTAATGGGTGTGATGCACATTGATTATCTTTTTCATACAGAGGGGACGGAAGCAGGACAAGATGGCATTGAATGTGTAGCATTAACATGAAATCATTTGTTCCTATTCAGGATGAAGCAGGTATAGAAAATGGATGGACTTCTTCATTCTCGCTACATTTCCCTCCCTTTCTAAGTAGTTTGTTGGTGGCAGCTATGAATGGTCAATAGCTGGTTTTAGTGTGCAGCATCAATGCCAGCCTGTATAATAGAGGCCTGTGTCTGTGTAGACCAACACATATTGAACTTCTTCCTGGTTCCACCCTGATGTTACAGCTTTACACCAGGCTTTACCCACCCTCCAAATCCCCCACCTCACCCTTTTCCATCCCATCCCTTCTTCCCTCTGAGCACCCTGTGTCTCTCTGCCACCGTGTCTGTGTTGTGATGACCTCCATCAGTGACAGAGGAAGAAGTGGAAACACGGGTCTCCAGTGAACACCATAGGATGAATCATTCCTGGCAGCGGGGCCGTGGACAGGCACTACAGACAGCTGGTTGGTCGCAGTTGCTTGTGGCAAGACCACATTGAGTTTTGTTGTGTCAGAATTTACTGCATACACAGCTCTGGGAAAAACGTACTTGGCAGACAGTTATTTTCATGTCAACAGGTTTTTTTCTATCCCTTTTGTCCTTTTATATAATTTTCTTTGCTTTCCTAACTCGAGTAAATTTGAGAAGGTGGCTAGACGTGTATCTGTTGCATGTGGGTTTCTTCTTCTTCTTTAGAAGCTAATTCCTCCTTTTACACTTTTGTAAGGTGAAAAATTCACTACCCTATTGTTTTCTTTTTTTTTTTTTTTTTGCTTAAAAACACCACATTAGTCCAGACACTTGACAAGATCAGGTTCCAAAAAGGAATTGTGGAAATACTTGTGTGCTTTTGAAAAACATATAATATCCAAGTCTGTTGTGTCAGGAGAGCCAGGGTATTTTAAATAACCTAATATTGCTAAGGCGTGGTTTATTATTGTCAAAGATGATGGTCCCCAGATCACCTAATCAAAGCATGTGGGAAAGGAAATGACACAGTACAGAAAGTATTTTCAAACTGTCTCCCTGATAAGTGAGCTTTTCTTGGGTTATCTCTGCTGACTTGAGAGTCCTTATCAAAATTAATTGCATTATTTTTATTTAGATTCACTTTAAAAGGGACATGCAGAGCTTAAGGGCATGTTTGATATAAAACAGATTTTTTTATGAGGCATTCTAATTCTTTTTACTCAAACAGCAAAGACCCATGCATCGCTTTTAGCTCACAGATAGAAGAAAAAAGAAAGCAAAAGTAACAAAAATTCTCTTATAACTTTCTTTAAAAAATGCAAGAGGAAAAGCTAGACACAATCAAAGTGGACTCAGGCCATTTTCAAAACCACATACCACATATTCCAGTTACAGAGTTGTATACAGTACCCTATGTACTGCATGGTGCTCCGGCGGTCGTTGGGACGTATATTTGTCCCTACCTGTGGGTATACATCTGGCTTATATACATACAATTTTTGTGATGTCCACACGTGGCACAGAATTTAACCTCCAAAAGTACTGTAAATACACATGCAAACATTTATTCACATATACAAGTCTGCTCATCTGAAATGTTTACATTTTAAAGCAAAGGTCAAAAGCTGCTTGGAGTTAAAAATAATGGATCCTCTGATTGGTTTAAACCAGCACATTTGATAAATCAGGGCTTTTTCAGCACACCTTTAATGTCTCTGATTTGTGTAATCAGACGATGGTAGTTTATGTTGGTAAATGTCACCATTTTTACACTGATTTACAACTGTTCTTTTACAACTACTTATGATGTGGGCGTTAGATTTTGTGACACCAACTGCATCTGTTATTGAGAAGTAGCTTTGTGATCATGGTGATGGCTGAATGCAAAGGCAGCTCATTTTTAGAATAATGTAACATGGGCACATTCAGGGTTATCTGAAGTCTCCGTTGGTCACACTGTGAAGTCTATGACTTAAAGGCTGGTGGTGGCAGGGGGCCCTGGGCCTTTCGGTCTTTGAGGGGGAATGGCAGATTTCTAAGACACAGTTCTGAATAAAAATAAATGAGCAGTGGAAGACGCCGTGCAAAAGATGAGTGCAATACTTGAGAAAGAAATTAGAGCAGTTAAGTGCTATACAGGTTTTGTGAGAGATACATGACAAGTTTTAAAATTTTGTTCATAATATACTGTACGTATACTTTTTTTTTTTTTTTTTTAATTTGCCTTGCAAAAAAGATAATAACTGTAAAGACAACATTCAAAACAGTACGTGCGTTACCAAGATGGAATTTATTTGGTAATAATAGTAATGGAAGTTTTTTTTTTTTTTTTTGCTTGTCTTTTTTTTTTTTTAAATCCATAAAAAATTTTATTTCAGCCACTCATCTGAGCTGAAGAAGTAATCAGAGAAACAAGCATATCAAGCTAGTTTAGAGAAAGAAAGAAATAAAAGAGGAGAAGGGAAAGAAGCAGTGCTGAGGCTCCAGCAGGAGGTTTACCGTGGTGACTCGGTAAGGGCCTTGTGGAGCTGCTGTGCATCTGCATGAAATGATGAGTCTGGTGTCAGGACATGGATCATCCTTTTACACCGAGTAATGAATACAGATTGCACACCGGATAGAGAGGCTCTGCAATCTGCTGCACCACAAATGAAACAACTGCCGTTCTAATCAAATAGTCTTTTCATGCCAGCGCAGCCCTCAACTTGGGCTAAATTCAATTCCAGATTCACAGATTTGTGGGTTGGGGGTTGGGAAGGCACAGGAGGCAGGGGGAGTTATAAATGTTGTAATTAAAGTATTGTTTAATTCGTATGTGTGTAGATGTGTGTGTGTGTGTGTGTGTTTGGTGGTGGTGGAGGGTGGGGTGGGGGGTGTTCCTGGCATCATGTTGTCGTTAACCACTTGCCTATTTTAGATAGCAGTTGGAGGACCGGGTCCAATCACAGCCAACACATACACACAGACACTTGTGCGGCAATGAACACATTTAACTAATTATGCCAACTCGTGGCTAGGGAGAACACGCTCTCTGTATTCTGTATTTAGGGAACAGCTAGGAGGTTTGAAGGAGAGCTGCAGCGCCTCTTTGATGCTGCTTTTGTTTTTTTGTTTGTGTGGTTTAATAATTTAATCAAGCCAAGCGTCCTCCTTCTCTCTGTAACTGTCTGTTGATGGAGGCTAATTACTCGGCAGATTGTTCTCCTGGTGCTAGAGATGAGAGTTTAGATCTGCAGGGGGGAGGGGGAGTGCTGATGGCTCTAATTTAGCGGTGTGCTGATGGGCTAAGATGTCCATTGACTGCTGCTTTACTGTGTAGGGACGCTGCTGAAAAGTTACTATTCTAATTTATTGTTTTTGAGCTAATTTTGAAAAGTCATAAAACAAGTTTAATGTTATTCCATAAACTATGTCTGTCCAGGCGTCTTTTTGTCTTTCCAATAATGTAACTGACTATAAAAGTATATCTTTTTTTTTTTCTTTTTTTTTTCAAGTTGTAAGAAAATGGGACATGATTTGTAATGTATTTATATCTGGCTTAAATTACTTCTTGATCTTATAGGATATTTGGTTTTGAGATCTGTTTGCAATATATCTTCCAATAGTCTGGTGATGCACTTGAATTAAGACAGAATCCAATCTCTAGCTGCTGGCAGACTGCAGCTAATTGTCTCCAGTGTATGTTACGTTTGTGGCATTACAGGTCCTTTCATTTAGAACGGAGGCGAGATCCATTCCTATCTGCTTTACGGTGACTGACACATCACATTACTGGAAGGAGCTTCATTTTTCATTTTGTTCTAACAGAACACAGCTACATCTTCTGTTTTAAGTTCTGTTTCAATTTTACTAAAGTTAAATATACACCAGGGATTGTGGGGCTCAAATCCAAAAACCGTGTATTTAAGGATGTACTGCTGCCTGTTTCCCTGCAGGTTGTGTAGTCTGTTTCTCTGGCTTTAATCCAAGATGGCATCTAAGATTTCACGTTTCAAGTTCTTTTTATGATCTTTTCTCCAACATCAGACCTAAATTTTTTTTAAATATCTATAAGATTGTGTGTGTGTGTGTGTGTGTGTGTGTGTGTGTGTGTGTGTGTGTGTGTGTGTGTGTGTGTGTGTGTGTGTGTGTGTGTGTGTGTGTGTGTGTGTGTGTGTGTGTGTGTGTGTGTGTGAGAGAGATGGGCCATTCAAATTCCCTAATCTGGAGTCAATAATAATAACAAATGACTCTTCTGCCACCATGATAAGAAATTCCTGATTCTTCTAAAGCTAGGATGTTTAAACCTTTTATATGGAAATTTATTAAAAAATTACATTTCAAAAACGTAACATACATAGAAATGCTTACAAAGACTCGCGTTAATTTTCTGATTACCTGGCAACCTTGATTTCATGTTTATAGTCTTGTACTTTGTTTTCTTTTTCTTGAGGCTTACAATGAAATCAGTAAATCTTACATTAACTTACCCACACAGAAAACAGTTTAATTGCTCCATTTGATGATGGCTAGTGCCTGCAGAAAAACTGTCCAAACCTGAACCACGAGGGCTGCTGTCCTGCATGTTTAGATGTTTCCCTGCTGCAACACACTTGATTCAAATGAAAGAATCACCATCAGCCAAATGACGTGATCCTTAATTTTTATGTTGTCTTTGACAGTACAACAGCTATTAAAAGGTTTGGTACGCCATGTTCCATGCACACGTCAAGATGTGCTGAAATCAGCTTTGTGTGGATTTATCCGTACCACCACGCAAATTGTGTCCTTTGACAGTGTCATATAATAAGTAGTGATACTTGCTTTTATACACCAAAATATGTTTCCTTAAATTTCCTGAAGTCAAGGGAGATTTAAAACTATTGTTTCTTTACACGTTTTGAGTGTTTATGTTTTCAATCCAACGATGAAACAAAACCCCATGTAATGTATTTTTAATGACTGCCATAACCCAAATCCAGAGTAAACTAATACGTTTGTCTCTGTTCACGTAACGTTTACGCACATCAATGAATGATCGTTTGGAAAGCGCACATCCATCCATCACATTTGAACTGAAATGTACTCTCATTCTCACTGAGAAGAAAGCGGTGTCAGATGATTATATAATTAAAAAACAAGTAACGTGAGATTATTTCTAGACTAGACAAGGTTAGACAATTACATCTGTTTCCTGTAATTTACTGTGTGAAGTAGCGTGTATCTGCGCAACAGTGGCAGCGTTGGTTCAGCTTGAAGACATTAAAGAGTTTGGAGGGAGCATGTCTTCATGGACACGATGACCTGATGGCGAGTTTGACCTGTCTCTCGTCGTCTGATTTAAATTACCAAGAGCGATCCTTCTGGATCTGGATCTGGATCCTCTGCTGAACTGATCTCAGTCACACAGGGAGACTGGGAGAAGTTATGCCATGCGACTGCCAGTACAAGACCTCACCACGGTTGTGATTCCTGGCAACCAGAGCCTTTCAGTTGGCTGGCAGATCAGGGGTCTCTGTCATCTCTGAGCTGCGCCATGCCACCTGAATGGGATTACCTAAATCTGGATCACACGTAGACATATGCACTTTCCCTACATTGTGCCTGAACAGGCAAATATTAAATTTGCTAAAGAAAAGATTGTTCCTAAATGTAGTCTGTTTTTAAAATTAATCTTAATGTCACTAAACGTTTGGTTGGTACTAACAGATGTGACTAACCACTATCTGAATAATGTTTTAATGTAATGTACTTCTGGATAATTCCTGAGTCGCCTGCATGTGCTGGCACGATGCCAGAAAGTGTAGTTTCTACACTGATGGAGGCTGGTTTCTCCTCTTGTGGGGTAAACTCCAGCATCCATGGTGCTCCACCTATGGCTACTTCACTCCGATGTGCAGCAACTCTTCGTTTTCCATTGCCTTTGATGTCAGATAATTTTTTCTTCACTTTGACTGTGGTGCAAATTTCCAATCCTGCAGTGTATAGCGCATTAGTCACACTCTCCCACTCAATAGATAAAGTTTTTTTTTTTTACTACTTGCAACAGAGGAAATGCCACCAAATAATTAATTTTGGGGAAAGGTAAAAAGCATGCCATGTGTTCCTACTCATTTTCATAGTCAATAATGGGAGGAGACAAGGTGGTCCAAGTGACATGTTTACATCCCTGTCAGTTGGGATGTATCAAGGATAATGTACATGGTAACAAGTCCACACATGGGTGCATACAACTAAAACATTACGTGAATACATACTTTTTTTTAGATTAGGACGAATACCATGTTTCATAATGAAAGCTACACAATTCTTTGTATAGAAGATCCCAGCTGTCTGCTGAGTTTATGATAGTTTATGTACAGCAGTAGTGCACTGATGCTCCAAATTCTAGTTCTACATAATGCTATTTTAGCTGTTTTCTAGGTTTTAAATATATCAGATAAAAATCCCTTTTATGTTGCAAATATTGTTTTAATGAACTGAAAATACATTTTTCTCATGGTTTGCCACCCTGCCCCTGAGGAATATTATGTTTTCTGCTTGGCTGTGTAAGCTCACAAGCCAAAAAGCAATGCAGGTGATGTTATAGCATTTTTCTTAAAACCTCTCCCTCAAACTGTACTCACACCCCATGTGGCAAGGTCAGACCAGTAGGGCTAATTTACTCTATGTGCTGTCAGTAACACTGGATTGGGGTTTAGCTGTGGGTGGCATGCTGGCTCAAGGAGCATGCTGTGAGAAGAGACATTTATAGTCACTCAAATGGCAAGTGCGCATATGCTCTCTCTCTCTCTCATACACACGTGATATAATATGTTGGTATTGCTCCTGGAGTACTGTATTTGCGTCTTTGTGTATTTGTGTCTGTATATAGGATTTACTGTGACTCATGCTCACCTTAATCTCTTTGCAGCACATGAGGTGTATAGCTTCAACAATGTGCAACACAATAATTCATGACTTTGGTCTGTGTGTGTGTGTGTTTGTGTCCTGTCTGTCTTTGGTGCCTGCAGGTGTATATTCCAAAGTCAAATGCCAATAAAACAAAACAGTGATTATTTAGTTGGGTTTACCCAAGTGTATATGCAGTTGTATTTGTGTCAGAACCTCAGGGAAATGCAACTTCCTGTTCTGAGAGACCTTGGTCACATTTGCTATGAATTTTTAATTTCTCTCTGGCAGTAACTTGCTATGGGTGGCCATAGCAGCACAAACACACATGCATTCATTTTTTCAGCTCGGTTCTAAATTATCATCAATGCGTTTTCCATCACACAAAGCATACATCATTGTCCGTGCAGTTAGATAGTTGCACAAATGAGAGAGAGAGCAAATTTAATAAAGAAAACTGAATTACCAAGGAAATAAAAGTGTGTTGCATTTTCTTACATACATTTTAACCATGTATAACTTCAGATAAGTCGCATGGGCTTGATTTATTTATTTATTTATTTATATTTATTGCAACACAATAGTTTAGCATTTCCTTTAGTCTAAAGGAAATTTAATCTGCTGTATTATGAAATGTTCCATGTTTAAGCTGGTCCACGGCTGATCTGCAGTGGTATGATAACAGGGCCTTATATGTGGGGATTTATACAGCAAATTCACAGCTCGGTTCTGTTCTCCCAAAGGATTCTCGCTGTCACACATTTTTAAGCAAAGTAAACTTTACAGGAATCCCATTCAAAACACAACTCAGATTGGGGATCACAGTGTGATGAAGCCACCTTACCGCTTTGTTCACTTTCATGTGGGATATGTCCACCATAGTAGCAGCTCTACTACAGAGCGTTGTATTCGAGAGCAAACAGATGTTTGCTTTTCTGACGCCGTGATTTAGCATCTCCAGGGATGGGGTGGACCTGTCCTTTTAAGCTTGCAAAGGAATCCAAGATGGAAGTGGCTCAGACAGATGAGCGCTGTTTCACAACAAAAGTGAGACAAGGGTTTCTTTTACACCTCAGTGCTTGTCAGCAATATGGGCTTGTGGTTTTATCTCAAAAGCACATCAAGTTCTAAAGATGGTCTTTCTCTTCAGTGGGATGTAACCTCATCATGTTCACTCTCAGGACTTGCTCTGTTTGCATATATTATATGTAGACTGAATATTGGTTTGTTGGAGTTATTTTTAAAATATACACGCCTAATTGTTTTATCTTAATGTGTACCATTATTGTGTTTATGATTATTGTGTTGGTTGAGGTAATATTGGACTAATGATTACCCTGACCCAAAGTCAAAGTGTCAAGATTTTACATAAACTTTTTTCTTCCCTAGCAAAACGCATTGATATAGATGAAAGCTGCAGAGGCACATAGGAAAATCAGTGCGTTTCTGTCCACTCTAATTGTCTTGTCATCTTTAGCCAGTATAAGACTATGACTGCCTATGTGTGCTGTCAAATCCCGAATCCCCAAGGAAGAGCTTTCCTGTGTGGCTACTGGATCTGGCAAGTACACATGCGTACATCAGTACACTCAAATGAAAAGCCTGAAATGTCAGGGACCAAGGGAATGAAGAAAGGCATTGGATGAAGAATGACACAGTTAAAAAAAAATAGAAAAAGAAAAAAAGGTAGAGCAGATTGTAAGTTTTGTGTATAATGAGCAGTAGGAATGTGAGGGTTGCTGAATTAATCAGACTGCTACAGCTCACATGAAGCACACAGAATACATTTCAAGTGACAAATGTGTAATTAAGAATGTTTTTAACCCACCACCAAACCCCCTCCAACACACACTCACACACATACACACACCCTCACAAGCACACACTCCTTGATGGGCCCGAGGTGGATGAGAGGAACAAAGCATTGTTCATCTGTGTGTATATTTGTGTGTGATGTGTTTTGAGAGAGAGAGTCTATACATGTGTGGAGTGAGATGAGATAGAGGCTTTAATTATGGTCTTATTAGACTAAACCAGCCCTCATCACTAACTGGCACTGATTGATAGAATGGGACGTTTTCGTTATAGCATGGAGTCTCTTTTTGAGGATTTGACACCAGATTTTAAGCCAAAACGTGAATTTTGAAGAGCGTTCCTATTTTTTTCAGCCCACACACACACAGAAGATATTTACTCTTAATTCTCGTTTTGACATTGACAGCGGAGATGTTTGATCACCGGCTTTTGGATGACTTTTTGAAAATGTAATTTAATTTAATCCAGTTCAGTTTGGCAATGGGTCAGGTTTCCGAAACTGTAAAGTAGTGTTGATCAAAATGACTTACTACTGAGACTGTCCTCCAAAACGAATGGCAACAACTCACCCTACATGCTCATCTTGTTAATATTTACATTGATTAGGGCTGCCTCTAAATTAAAGACCATCAACCAAACTACATTAACCTCAGCCTCCTCAATTAGGGATCACACAAATGTGTAGTGATTTTGACTTGGATATTAGTTTTAAGTTAAATTTGAAAGGTTGTGATTTTGGCTGTACGGTGTAAAACTGCAGCTAAAATTAACCACACGCTCACCAGCAGTGCGACTGGCTACATATATTTATGCTCAAAAGACAAAGTCTCACAGTTGGGGGAGCAAGTCAAGTTTTTAATTCAATAATGCAAAATCGTTTCATCATTGTTGAGGAAATTACTGCAGTTAATACCTGTTTTGATATAAATACAGCCACAATTCAGTTTAATTACAGTGTTGTGAAAATGTAATTACAATGTTGTTGTGATGTGTACCTTTGATATGTCCCACATACGCAGATGCACACAAATCCACACACCTTGACAAAGTAATGGCTAAGTATTTCACTTACCTATAACCCATCCGTCCATCCATCCATCCATGGACAATGGAAACTGGCGAAAGCATTGAACTTTTACTTTTTAGTGCTAGCATTTATACTTTAAATTATTCTTGAGAGTTGATACTTTTTGAGATGGAATCACAAATGTTGATTTTTATGTATTTAAATAAAACACCTGTTAAATTTTAGAAACCTATCTTATATTTATGTATATAGATTTAGTTTTGCACTTAAATTATGTAGTAATATTGTTTAGTTAATTGGTAGCATAAGTAGTAGAGCACTCAATTACCAACAAGCCTTTTTTTTAACATTTTTGCACTTTATGTTGCCTCAGACTGAAAAAAAAAATCAGTCATTAGTTGTCTTTTTTTTATGGCACATTCTAAATACCCTCTGTGGTTGTTTATTGGGGTTGAAGAATTTATTTCACAAAAGAGTGCAGAACTGATGCACAGAGGATAATGTCCAAACTGTTCATCCAGCAAATCCCATTAAGGCCAATATTTATTGCCATTAATCATTCAAATCATTGTTTCATTCACTTTTTCCTCCATATCTAATGTGAACAAATTGGCACACTATACATAGGTGTGTTTTTGCAAGTGTATCTGGCCGAGCTGATTCAGCTGCAGAACTTTGGCTGTCCATCAACATCCCAACTATATTAGCCTCGGCCTGCAGAGCCCACCACTTCCATTTCTCTGCAACAAATACAGGTCCTGGCCCAGGGCACCCTGGAAGCAAGCATAGTTAATGACTTATTTACTGTTTAATAGCTGCATACCACACCACCACAACAATTAATGAGAAAAAGGAACATTCACAAACAGTGGGGGGGTGTCAGGTGGTAGAGGTTATTTTCTCCTTCTAACTTTATCGGAGCTCTGCCTTCTGCTGTACCCTGATAAACTTCTGCACACTTTACCTGGAGATGGACTGGCAGGCAGCTGTGAGGACAGCTGATTTCACTGACTCTGGAAGAAGAAAAGGCATACTGTGGATTGGCCTTTTTTCAACATAGATTTCTGTTCTACTCTAGTCTATGCTTTCTTGTCTGACTTTAACCCTCCTTCCCCTCATTTCTTCAGTCCTCAGTTTTTTCTGTTGTCCTATGCTGGTTTCGCCAGCTCTCCTTAGCCATTGCTTGAGCAATGAGATGTTGCAGGCACTTTGTTGCTGACCCTGGTGCTGAAAACCTCCTGCCTTCCAATTGCAAGAGTGTTCATTTCATGGTTCATATACCACGTTCTCCATTTGTCAGAGTGCCATTAGCCCCAACTCTTATTTCGTTAACCCCTTCCCATACAAATAATAACAAATCAAACGCGCATTTGTTTGACTTCACAGCCACAGAACTTCTTCCACAGTTTGGCCTTCAATTAAGGTGGACAAAGCATATTTCAGTGCATCCTCATTTAGCTATTCTCCTCTCTGTTTGTCCTGCAGTATTGTTTTTAGATGTCTTATTGTATTTGACCCTAACTTAATGTCCTCCTGCATGTGGTTTACCAGTGATTAAAAAAAAATAATAAAATAGCTGTATTAAGAAGTCATACTAATGAGTATGCTTGTTCAGTCATTTCCCATACTAAATCAGCATAATCATCACAACATGAGCATGCTTGTGTGCTGCCTCCATCTGGCCACATTTGGTCTCCAGTTTCTTTGAGAAACTCCTCCACAGAAGGGCTTAAAAAAGACACTGTGATGTAAAGGAGTCTTGACTACACACCACAAAGCATTTGATGCACCTTCCTTATGGTGCCAGGCTCTTTCTATTGTGAAACTTGCATGGTACTCTTTGAATTGTCTCAGCAGCTGCAGAGCTATCAACAGGAATGTTTTAAAGTGAGTTTCATCCTCTGCTACCAGTCTGTGGCCAATTTGCTTTACACATACATACTTTAAATTTATATTAAAAACCTTTTTCACTCTGGATTTTTAGGGCTATTTTCCTGTACATAAAACACATAAGAAGTGCTGTACTTACCCCGTATAGGATGCCGTATTTAAAATATGAAATACTGATTTTATTTCACTTAAATAAAATCAGTTAGTTACCTCCTCAGCGAGTTAATTCAATTACATTTTCATTTTCTATTCCATTCCCTTGGATGTCCTTCATTTGGAGGGCAGCCTATTTTTGTTCCAAATTGTCCTTCATGCCAAGCTGGATTTGTGAACAGTGCTGTGCCAGTCACTAAGTAAATGTGTTTTTCAATCTATCTGCTCCCAACCCTCCCACTCTCTTGTCCTTCTCTCCGTTTCCCTGGGCACCTTCGGTCCCCTGTGTTTTTAGGACAATCTCTGAGTTGTCTCATCTCTTGCCTCCCTTCATGCCATCCTACCTGGCTGCCCATTGGCTCTGCTGCCATTCCTCAGGTTGAGATAAATAACCTCATACCTCTCTGGCCCTCAGCTCTGCTGGCTGTCGCAGAAGCATGTTTGTTAAAATATCACATGGTGTAAAAGGGGTAAATTGATACTGCTGCAATGGGCTGTGGGCAATAGAACTCTGTGTTGAGTTCAAATGCCACAGCAGTGTAAGCTGTAAGAAAGTTTGCAAATTAAAAAAAACAAAAAAAACAGGAAAAAAGTGTATTTATACATATAATGTACACTGTTGCCTATAAAGTTTGAATTTATATTACAGTCAGTTAACTCTTTCAATGGAGATCTGAAATACTTCTGCATAATGAAACGCTTGACTGTTATCATTTACGTACAGAGATGTTGGGGTTGATGAACATAACTTACCACCCCCACCCCCCACCCCCCACAGAGCTAGAAACTACTGGTGAACGTCGGGGAGGAGGTGGGATTTTATTAGAAAAAGAGTTTGGAAGTATGTCTATAAATATTCCTATGAAGGAGTTTAAGTATGATTTGTTGATCAAAAGTATTTATTTATTTAGTTTACTGTAAAACAGTGTAAAATATTTTTGGAAGAAACTATATAAAAGGGTTCCACATAGCTGTGGTTGGCTTCTTGGCCTGTGTCTTAAGGAGCGTCATTAAAATGTGAAAAATTGTTTTGGCTCTTTTGTTCTACTCCATTTCACCGAAAACAGGCCAATGATCAGATGAGGCATCCCCAGATGACCAGGTAAGAAAAAGAAGCAAAAGTTCCTTTCCGAAATCTGCTATTATCCAGATGGTGCCATTAGCGATTAAGCCAGAACATTTCTCCCCTCTTATAATTGACTCCATAGGCTATTAGGCAGGTTGGCACAAGGCTAGGTCCTCTGATGCACACTCCAGATGTTCTCTTTGTGTGTATGTGTGTATGCATGTGTGTTTTTCTGTGTGCAGTAAGTGAGAGGACGGGAGAAAGTTTGGCTGCTGTTGTGGGTGCCTGTGGAGGGTCCAGGGCTGCCTACAGATGGACACAGGGCTGGGTGGGTGCTGCGAATAAGTCACATGCAATTATATCAATGTTTCTATCAGTCTGTCTGTTTGCAGTCTTTCCATCTCTCTATCGTCCTGTCTGTCTGTTTTCTTGCCTTGAGGGAAGAGAAATTAAAGTGTTCTGTTTTTTTGTACAAGATCATTGTCTCTGCTTTTTGGGTTTATCTCCAGATTGAATTATCTCTCATCCATTGTCTGTCTTTTTAGTGCGCGCAAGCAACGTGATGTTTAGCAGATGGCATAAAGACCTGTTTTCCTTATTAAATTGCAAATAACACTGGGAGATGTAATGCCAAACTGTTTTATCATAGCTTTGTTACAGTACTAGTTAAAAGTACAGGCAGATTTTCAACAATCAGTGAAAGTGGAAATGAGCCATATTTATTTCCAGCTCTAGAGTACCAGCAATGCACCGCCTTATCAGAACTAAAAGCCTCTAGGCCTTTTAAGTTTAATTTTGCATTGCTGAAAGACTTTTAGTAACCCTTTTAAAGTTAAAAAGAGCTTAAAAGCTATTAATTATTCATCTACCCATGGCTGATGGTAAAACGAAGAGGAGCTCTAAGGTTTCTATCAGCTATTAGTAAACAAATCAATACACAAGGCTGAGCTTGTCCTTACAAAGCCATCTGCCCTTTACCATGACTTTCATGTGAAGGCCAAAAAACATCTACGTGCATGCTGGCTGTGTGTACAAGGCAAAATGAGAGCGTGTTTCGGGGATTTAAGTTTATTAAGTTAGAAAGTTTGGAAAAATAATCTCTGTGATAATAACGCTTCATTAATATATGGCATCAATCTAATTTGTGAAAACAGTTGTAGTTACATTACGACTCCAACAGGGTTGCTTCGGCACATTCTCTGTGAGCAGGCACTCACAAATTTGTCACAACCCACCCAACAATAGGTATTTGATGTAATCAAAGAGCGCAGTTTGAAGTCCCTAATCCAATTTCTTTCACAAGATACATTGTAATCTGGTATCATAATAATTATGAACTAAATTGTGAACTGTAAGGGAATTGAATTAGTCAGAAGAAGAGAAGTAATATGATTGGGAACTGGGAGAAATCAATACAGCACTGCTCCTCGTCTCAACATTGACCTGATTCCAGCTTGAATGGGGGTCTTTGGGGATTCGGTTTAATTCAGTCTGGTGTAGCTAACATGCTGCCTGTCCCCTGAACTTGCTTGACAACAATTCTGTCTTGATTTAGAGAGCTGGGTAGGAGTCCTGCTGGGGGAAGAAGAACGCTGAGTGAAGTAGCTCCAGCTTGATTTTATCCATCAGCCTGAATTAAGTAGTTGTAGAAATGCAGCCCTTATAGTCACCTGCCCAGACTCAAGCAGTTATCCATGAAATGTAGAATTTACTTTAATCTATGTGAAGTGTGTGGTAATAAACCCACCTGAGAGAGCTCTCTGAGAAATGAGAGCTTCGTCACTGCATTTAACAAACAGCCCGTCCATGCATCCTCAGCTGTGTTGACAAATGACTATACAGAGATTCTCATCCTCGTGGGTGCAGCTCACCTGTGATGGTGCCACGGGTAAACTGCTTTTGTTTGGCTAACAAAAAAGGGTTTCCTCCAAATTATTTATTACGTGTAGAGTATTTGTCTTTTTCTGCATTCTCTCTCATCCTTTTTTAAAACTTCCCTGAACTGATATGAACCTGTTGTGGACGAGTTGATCAGCTAAAGAGAAAAAAGGTCACGGTTCAGCTCTCTTTGTTTAAGGTAAATACTCTGTCTTTTGTTGTTGGAGTGGCTGCCAGACGTTGGATTATGTTCTACAGCTCTCTTCATGGACCCTGATACAGGACTTGATAAAAAGCTAGAGATGTTCTTCTGTTATTGAAGACAGCTTTTATGCCACTGTTTAATCTTTGTATAAAATGAAAAAGCCCACCTTGCACTGCACAGAGATAATCAAGATTAAAAGGAAAGACTGCCTATGATGCCAAGGAGAGCCCAATGTCAAGAAAATCAATATATCTAACCCGTCCCAAAATCAGATCTTTTCTCCTCTCTACATGGTTCACTGAGATAAAAGCTGTGTGTGTCGTGTAAAACCAAAGCGAGTGCAGGAGATGTCAGTTAAGTACAAAAATGCTTCATTATTTTGTTTTATGTATGTCATTGATGAAATTCACTAGTCGCATCTAGACTCAAAGCACCAAACCCAAGGATCATGCAGTATCAGACCGTTCTCTGTTGGGCAATGTCCTTTGTTTGAGTGAATTTGATTTGATTGTGAGCTTTGTGAGGAACTCACAAAGGTTACACAGTTCTGTAAAAGGCTATCTCATTCACCAGCAACATAGGAGCAGACCTCCGGAGTCAGGCAGAGAATGGAGTCGGGAAACAAATAGCTTCTCCGTCTTCTTATTGGGGATACAAAGATAAGGTTGGTGAGGGAATGCTGAAGGATGATTACGGAGATGTTGTCTAACAGGCTTCCTTGTGACAAACAACCATTGTACTTTTGGATTCTTATTGTTTTACATCACCTTTGTAACCAGCAAAGTTCCACTGAGCTCTGTCTGTCTTGACAACTACTTATCTCCCATAGGTTACTGTCCATCGTTTCCGCTAAAGGGTGCATGTGTGTGTGAGTGTGATAGGGGGCGAGAGCGAATATGAGTTAGTTTGTGGGCAGAGGGAAATCATTGCTAACCTGGGAGAAGGAGGGGGGGCTATTCAACAGGGGCGCTCATGGTGGCAAAGCCATTTCCAACAATGTCTGCTTTCTGCTACAACAATTGTGTTTAACCCCAGTGGCTTCAGTTGGCCCCTATTTTTCATCCCACTGCGCTCTCCTTCACCTCTCTTCATGCCTTCACAGAGACAATAGCAGTGAAAGTATGGTTCATAACTGCACAGCAAATGCATTTTCTGACACACTGAAAATCCTGTCTGAGAAAGCAACAGGGAGCTCGTCCAGCTGCAGACTCTTTGGTACACTGCTTCCCTTTAGCCTGGTTTTGAAGTATTCAAAGTGTTTATATTGACCTTTATGTGGCTTAAAAGTTTTCAGAAGAATGGTGTTGGGTTTTATGCAACAATTGGCCTGGTCGTGTTTTCTCTCTCTCTCTCTTTTTTTTTTTTAAAGCTTTATCACATCTCTCTTACTTTGCACCCCTCTGTAATCTCTCTCCCACCCCCACTCCCTATGCCCCTTGGCTGCTGAGCTGTGTGTGGAGGTGATTTATCTTTGGCACTCACTGTGGTCCCCTTTCACTGACATGCACACGCTCATAAACACATCCATTAGCTTGTACACAGACATTAAAGCAAATACTCAAACTCACAGGTAAGGCTGCATCTGTGATACATTTTAATTACAGTTTTAGTCAGAAGTCATTAAAAATGTATATCTAGAGGGACAGTTTAATACTCATCCCCCACACACACTTAAGTCTGCACAGATGTCAGCATAAACACTGACGCTCTGTGCTTCTTTATTTTCTGTAGTTTTGTATTGTTTTATTGGTATTGGTGTTTTATTTGTGGTGGTAGTGGGTGTGGGGTCCCAGATCGCATCACTTTTTAACAGCATTGAAGGGAGGCTGCTGTGAATTTGGCACATTAATAGGAACTTGTTGATTTTGGGTGACTTGATAATGTTGTTAATTGTAAAACAACCACAATAAAACAGAGCAGGAGTAGTCACCTGGTGAGTTAGAAAAAGTGATTTCTAATGTTAATATGAGAAGGTTTATTTTAATGCAAACCTGCTTATAAACATGCGCATAGTCAGTACCCAGACTATAAGCAGTTTTTTTTAAATATCTTAGCCCACTTGAACAGCAAATGCAAAAGAAAATTAGGAAAAGGGAAAAGAGAGAGAATTTTGAAAAATAAAAGACAGAAAAATGGCAAGTCCCATTATACTCCACTTGCCACTCCTTCTAAGCTCCTGATCTTAGGACTGAAAAAACATTCCTGTTTTGGGTAACTTGACCTTTTTTTTTTTTTAACTTTTGGAGGTTTGATGTTTTCTACCATTTGAAGCTATTACTTGGACTTGGAACAGCGTGAATACCAATAAAAAAAACAAAAAAAACTGTAAACCTTTGACTAGTAGTGTGTATGTATTTATGTATGTATGTATGTGTGTATATATATATATATATATATATATATATACACACACACACACACACTGTATTTGTATATGTATATGTGTGTCTATATGGTTGAACAGAAGAGTTAAATTGAAATCTTCTGACACTTGCATACTCATGTAAAAGTAGAAGTTTATGATTTGTGTGTTAAAGTAGAACCTAAAAACAGCATATATAATCTGAGTTGAAAAGAACAGCTTTGATTAAACTGGACCTGTAATAAGTGTTACTGGTCAGTTGCAGGCTCCTGATTATCAACAGATGTGTTTATTTGCAACTCTAAGCCAATATGACGGGCTCCTAGTAGATTGTTCAAATAATTATGTAAATGAGCTGGTTGTGCCTTTGTTGATCAGTGCAGATTCAGACTTCACCCTCAGAACTAGACACTCCGTCGTGGTGCTGTTGACTATATGTAACTGATTGTTGATTTGACTAGTTTTTTTTTTTCTTCTTCTTTTTGGTGTCAGTTCTCAGTTCTCTGTAAGTGTAACACGTAGACAGATTAGATAATCTCACAAATTTTATCTGAAGGCACTTCAAATGGAATTTGTGGTACAGCAAGGGACAACACAACAAACCGATCCAAAACACCTCACTAATGTGTCCATGTTGCATTCCCTCTTTGCTAGTGATTAGTTTTTCTTTCCACTGAAAATTAAGATGAGATTAATTTCATATCATAATACAACATACAACTTCTGCTGCTGCCAATCAAGCTCATCATTACATAACAAAAATAAACAAACTGGCACAAAAAACATCAGAATCAATGGGTGTCACTCCTTTGACTAATATATAGGTGTGTGTGTGTTTGTTCTGACAGTAACATGTTCAGTTTTTCCTTCTTTTATATATATATTTATATATATATTTATATATATATTTATATATATATATATATATATATATATATATATATATATATATATATATATATATATATATATATATATATATATATATAGATGGAACAGTTAACCCAAAACTGCCTTATTTGTGAGATTTACAAAACTTTGATTTTGTTTGTGCGATATCAGACAAAAACACAAATGAATAACAGTGACAATATGACCAAAGCAGCTTCTAGTATTTAACTGTACTTTTTGTTGTGTATTTTCTCATTGTGATATTTACTGCAGCCTGTTATTAAAGTTTAGTAGATTTCCTTGAAGTCTGGTGTCACATGATAAAGTTCCTCATATGGCACTTCGAGGCGGTTGGGAAGGATCTGTGAGATTGAGGGGACCATGGTTAAAAGGACAGAACTGTGCACAAGCATAAGAAGGTGATTTGTGCAGAAACGGAAAGGCTTTGCATTGTAATGCGCGTTGAGGAGCAGATTTGGAAGCTGTGAGACTGATCTGTTGACCATGAAATGTCGGCGAGCTGAAAGTGCACAGAGGAATGAGGGAGGGGGGCTGCGCTAGTGTGAGGGTATATATGTGCGCCTATGGATATATTATGGGTTTTGCATGGTTGCACATGCTTGACTATATGTATGGCACAGATGGAAAAGCTTCTCAGGGATTGCTGTATAACTGGAAGAGGAGAGAGGTGGTAATTGCATTTTAATTACAGTGTTGATGGTTTTGGGCTCTACCAGATGGAGAATTCTTTAGACATAAAGTGGATTCACATTTGTCACTTTTAATCGAGACAAACCCCCAAGTGTCGAAAATGTCCTAACTATCCTGCCAGCTCATGGAATTGGGATTTTAAGTAAATATCATGTTAAATAAAAAGGCTCTTGGTCTAAGCTAGGAGTTTTGCCACTTATTAAAGTATTGGTGGACCATGGACATTAGTATCTGCTCAGAAATTGAGTTTCCTGATTTTTATGTCAATCTAATTTCTGTGCTGACAAATTCAAGAGGCATGATCTGAAGGTATATACAGTAAAAGCCTGGACACCTAGTTTAAAGCTACAGAAGCAGGTTTGGAGTGCCATTTAGCCATCTCTAAAGAGGTCAATTAAAAAAAACTTAATTTCAACATATTTGGAGCAAGTTACTGTTAATGTACTTTCTTTTAAGTTTTATATGCATAATTAACTCAATATTGTTGCTCTAAAGTCATTAAGGCTAGTTAAAATCTAACCTTTGTCCACAATGTAGACCTACAGGTGCAGTTTTACATATTTTATGTCCATCTAAGATAAAAAAAAAAAAAAAATATTTACACAGAATACAAATATGAAATGCTAATCAGATGTCTACAGCGGAAAATAAAAAATAAATGGACAAAGTTCTTACTGCAAACTCTATGAATTTCAGCAATGCATTTGACTCGTCCCGTGAAATCTCTGTTGTCTCTGATGTCACGTGAATTCCTTTATGTAAACAAATTAAATCATTCCACTGTAAGCTAAATCAGCTCAGTGATGAGTGGATACAAATTGATCCACGTCTCTGGTCTTTGGCGGTTCCCAGGAGAGCAGTTCATGTCTGTCAAGTGTAAAGTTTGGTGGAGGGGGGATTATGGTGTGGGGTTGTTTTTCAGGAGCTGGGCTTTGGACCCTTAGTTCCAGAGAAAGGAACTCTGAATGCTTCAGCATACCAGGACATTTTTGACAATTCCATGCTCCCAACTTTGTGGGAACAGTTTGGAGCTGGCCCCTTCGTCTTCCAACATGATCCATAAAGACCTGGATGACAGAGCTGATATCGCTGGAAAAGGTGGGCCGACGTCATATAGAACCGTATAGATTAGGAATGGGAAGTCAGTTACGCTGTGTGTGTGTATGTATGTGTGTATGTATGTATATATATATAATATAAAAAAAACTTGTTCCTCACCCTCCGTGGGTGGTGAGGCCAGGGAGCTTGAGGGTTCTGCGCAGTATCTTTGCAGTTTGGGGGTTACTGCCCCAAGTGCTCCGATCACCACGGGCACTACTGTCACCTTCACCTTCCAGGCCTTCTCCAGCTCCTCTCTAAGCCCTTGGTATTTCTCAAGCTTCTCAGGTTCCTTTCGCCTGATGTTACCATCACTTGGTATTGCCACATCCACCACCATGGCTTTCCTCTGCCCTTTGTCTACCACCACGATGTCTGGTTGGTTTGCCATCACCATCTTGTCTGTCTGTATCTGGAAGTCCCACAGGAGCTTTGCTCTGTCATTTTCCACCACCTTGGGAGGTGTTTCCCATTTTGACCTTGGGGTTTCCAGCCCACACTCCACACAGATGTTTCTGTAGAGTATGCCCGCTACTTGGTTATGGCGTTCCATGTATGCTTTCCCTGCCAGCATCTTACACCCTGCACTTATGTGCTGGATTGTTTCCGGTGCTTCTTTGCACAACCTACACCTTGGGTCTTGTTTGGTGTGGTATATCTGGGCCTCTATTGCTCTGGTGTTCCGAGCCTGCTCCTGTGCAGCCAGGATGAGTGCCTCTGTGCTGTCCTGTAGGCCAGCTCTCTCTAGCCATTGGTAGGACTTCTTGAGATCAGCCACTTCAGTTATGGTTCGATGGTACATCCCGTGTAGGGGCTTGTCCTCCCATGATGCTTCCTCCTCCAGCACCTCTTCACCTTGCCATTGTCTGAGGCATTCACTGAGTACGTCATCCGTTTGGGCGTTGTCCTTGATGTACTCATGGGGCTTGGCAGTTTCGTCCCGGATAATGGCTTTCACACTCACTAGTCCTCGGCCTCCTTCCTTACGGCTTGCAGTCTCAGTGTGCTGGATTTGGGGTGGAACCCACCATGCATGGTGAGGAGCTTCCTTGTCTTAACATCTGTGGTCTGTATCTCTTCCTTTGGCCACCTTATTAGTCCTGCAGGGTATCTGATCACTGGCAGGGCGTAGCTGTTCATAGCCCGGGACTTGTTCTTGCCATTGAGCTGGCTTCTTAGGACCTGCCTTACTCGCTGGAGGTATTTGGCTGTTGCCATTTTCCTTGTAGCCCCTTCGAGGTTACCATTTGCCTGTGGTATTCCAAGGTACTTGTAACTGTCCTCAATGTCTGCTATTGTTCCTTCTGGGACTGAGACCCCTTCTGTTTGGACTACCTTGCCTCTTTTTGTCACCATCCTCCTACATTTCTCAAGCCCGAATGACATCCCGATGTTGTTGCTGTAGATCCTGGTGGTGTGGATCAGGGAGTCTATGTCCCGCTCGCTCTTAGCGTACAGCTTGATGTCATCCATGTAGAGGAGGTGACTGATATATATATATATATATATATATATATATATATATATATATATATATATATATATATATATATATATATATATATATATATATATATATATATATATATATATATATATATATATATATATATACACACACACATTGATTTTATTAATAATAATAATGAGGACAGTGAACACAAATGTTGTTTATGGTTGGGCCAGTATCAGAAAGCCACCACTGTCAATAAGAACACCTTTAAATCACATTATTGCTACCCAAGCATTACTTCAAATCTCAAGGTTCTGCAAATGACATATTAAAATTTAAAATTTTTCCTTAATAAATGAGTGACTTAATTTAATTTTTAATGTCAGTCGTTTAATTGGGCTCTCTTAGTCTAATTTGACTATTTGTATAGAAGTATTATATTGTTTATCGTATTTATTCATAAATATATCAAAAGAAAACCACAAGCTTTTAATTGTCAATGTTTTATTTGCTAGGTGCCTGCACTTTTGTCAAGAAATTAACCATTTTCATCTTTTGGCTCTTATTTAACTTAACAAGCTCACTTTATGCTCCTTGCAATTTTTGTTGTTGTTGTTTTTAAGAAACTAGTTTGTTTATCCTTACTGTGGTGTCACGACATTTTGATTTCCCTGCCATACTAACATCTTTATGAAACTGACCTTTTGGAACTTGTTCACCGAGATCGGTGTGCCAGTGCTGATCTAAAGACCTCACCTTCTCTGCTTAATGAACCAAGCACAACTGCAATCTAAAACCTAGAGTCAGCAATTTTAGAGGTCACGCTTGCTGTCGAGGTCATTTGTTTTTATAATTTTGACTTTTTGTTATGAAGTAGTACGGCATTATTTCTTATTCTACAGTCGTCTAAGTCTGTTGCAGTCATCTACAAAACCTTAGAGTAGTCGAGATGAGAAAAAAAAACCAAAAGACAAAAAAAACCCATCACGTTTGGAAATGTTTCCAAGTCAGAATTTGAAGATAATTTTAAAACATTGGATATTTGTGTGATCCAAATCTGTATTTCAAAGAGCCAAACGTGAACTTGCACCAAAAGTACTTTACATTTAAGAATTTTTCGGTCTGTGTTTGTGAGCGAACAGTTTGAGGTCAGGTGAAAGTGGAAGCTGAAAATTTAAGCCAACTTTAGTTCTCCTGATCAAGGTGAGTCTCCCAGCTGTGTGCTTTGCGACAAGATGACCCTTGCAGGGCTGTGAATCTGACACGACCGACAGCCCTGCAGCTTTTCGACCTGTGGCTGTTTCTCACTCCATTTCTCTCTCTCTTATCCTCTTCCCCTCTGTCTGTTTTTTTATTTCTCTGTTCCACTTTCTGTCGTTTCCTCTCTTACTTCTTCGCTCTTTGCAAACTGTCTGAAAGTGATAAGGCAGACCTGATAAGCTGACATCCGTCAAAGTGCTCCCCCATCTATGCAGACGCAAAAAATGTATTTGTAAATCATATGCTTGTATGCCTGCTCCAGGTATGATAGCAACCTAATGAGTTTATGATAAAGAGGAGCAAAATGATGGGAAACTGGAAATGGCAATAATGCCTATAAATTGCGTATTTAGGGAGGTGGTTGGATGGACAGTTTGTGCCAGCATGCCCAGCGCTTCTTCCTCCTCAATTGGCTTAAAAATGGGATTTCATTTCTAACACTAGGGTTTATCTGAGTTTTTCCACCCATTTGCTTACACATTAAACCTGGAAGTTCTTTTAACCTCTGAATTAAATTGCCCGGTGGTCAGTTTGACAGTTAGTCCATAGACATGCGTATGCATTCATATGACAGGTAGCAGTAACTTTGCAGGCTTAATGGTGCTGGTACACGGGTCATTTTAATAGATATACCAATTACCAAGAATTCATGTCTATCTAGCCCATTCATGGCCAAAATAATTGCTGTTGTGAAATTTTTGAGCACACAACAGTCCTTTGCTTCATCCCACGAGGAAGCCATTTTGGGTAATTTGTAGATTAATTACTTGTTGTTCTTGTGGGATAAGAAACATTTTCCCTGAAACGGCTACGTATGTATTAGTTAAATCACTGTTACAAAGAGCAGGTCATAAATTAATAAGATTTGAGGATTAACACCATTAAACCAAGCATTAAACTTTGTTGCATTAACACGACAATTTTTTTTTTTTTTTGGAAAAGAAAATTATACAATTGACATTTTGGAGACATTTCTAAATGCGCACCTTTTGAAAAACATTGTATTAGTGTAGGTTTGCAATGATATAATATTTATTTTTATTATGTTTGTATAAGATAGCATGTTATGCCTTTTTTAATTTTGGGCGGTGTATTTATTTGAGATTAAAGATTCTGATGGATATATGTCTCTCCTAACACATCTCTGTTTAAGTGAGTGTGATCATTTGGTGAACTCACACTGGCAATAGTTGGAGTTTTGCAACACAAAAAAAAAGGCCCCCTTTTTTAAAGATAATTTTGTTTGATGAATCAAAAATGAATGGGATGTGCATGTGAGTAAAGTGCAAATGATTTTCATTGCTACATTTTTGAGATGTTATGGCCATGTAGATCCACTTTGAATGCAATGAGTCACATCTATTAAAAGTAGTCATTTACACTGCATAAAATGCACTCTGCAATCTGTTTATTAAGGTTGCAAAGGAAACAACCAAGCACTTCCTGCTATGTTTTGTCCTGCTTTTGTGGAGCTCAGTGGGTTTGACTCGCACAAGACTATATTTACCATTCGGATCTTTGAAAAACACCAGCGTTTATTGTGAGTAAATTGGCACCTTGCAGACGTGTTATTATTTGAGAATATACAAAACGATGGCCTCTTGTGTGTATGGACTACTTCCTTTTTTCCCTGTTTCCTTCTTTTTGTCATTTTCTCTGTTGTACACATGGGTACACTATGAACACACACTTTTTGTTTGTGTGTACATGCACAGAAAGCACTTGCATCGCTTGTCTCTGATGTGCCAGAGGTTGTTGATAATGAGAATCCTAAAGGATGGGAAACTCCAGGGAGACTGACTGACGGCCCACTTTAAACACTGCAGTTTCTCTCTTCCTTTTCTGTCCTCGGAGACACAGAGGATGAAAAGAGGAAGGAGGAGAGGGTAAAAACAGACTGCAATATGTGTAGACACACTCTATATGTGAAAACATACTCACTTTACAAAAAAAGGGTAAGAATTCTGTAGGTCATGAAGATTTGTTAATTTGCTGAGCCAGTTGTACCTATTTGAACAGTTTAAGGTCACATACTGTAGCTGTATGTGATGTATCTATATTTAGACACTGCGTGCACCTTTTGATCATATGTTTAGCTCTCTGGATGTGTTTGATATGTGATGGCATCTCAGTAAGGAAGAGAATAATTGCATACCTTTTGCTGTTATGTCAGGATCCCTTTCCATAGTTGTGCTCTTTCCCAGACAGCTCATAGGCCCTGTAACTATATACAATATATTTATGACATAGATTTGATGAACTACCCAGTGCCACAGAGGACAAACAGAACTCATTTCCTGTCACCGCCTTTGGACCTAATCTCTAGTCTCATTTCCCCCTTTTTGCTCAGAATACAATAAAGTCACTTTATGGTGCATCCAGAAAGGGATGTTGCTTAATGCATTTTGCTTGCAGACCTGTATATATCAAACCCTCAACAAGGCACACAAATAGGTGACGGCAGATTTTAGACATTGTTTGGAGCACTCACTAATTTCTACATGTAGCTTAAGTCATGGCCTAAAATTTGTATTTTCTGGTAAAAATATCAATAGTTTTTGTATTTAAATTTTAATTTTATCTTGAATATTGAAAAAAGAAAAGAAACAATAATAAAAAAGGGAAGCATGCCTTCTGCATCCTTTTTTAAGAGATTTTCAAAAAGTCCAAAAGGCAGTGTCTTCATGTTAAAATATTAGTTTTAAATTCATTTTGAGGGTTATTTGCATACATTCAGACAATGCTGTCTAGGTTTTGTAGTCTCCCATCCCTACTAAACCTAAACTTTTGATCTGTTGTTTTGCTGTTTGTTTTAATAGGTCAAATGGAAAAAGACCAATACAATCAGGGTTAAAGAGGTCATATTGCCACTTTTTGTTGATCAAACACAAGTCAATAAATGGTTCTCCTTCCAAGCTTGTATAATGTAACAAAGATAGCAATTCACTTATAGAAATTGTTTAGTACCTGTCCAGGGTGGACCCTTGCCTCTCGCCTATAATGAGCCGGGATAGGCTCCGGCAGACCCCTGTGACCCTATACAGGATTAAAACGGGTGAAAAATGGATGGATGGAAATCGTTTAGTTGTTGTATGTGTAAAAATAGTGGAAATAGTGGCTTGAGGTAACTATTCATGTATACTGACTGAATAAGAAACTCAATTCACATCATTTACATAAAATGCATGGTGAATGTGGTTACATTCTGTTTGTATTTTTTAATCCAATGTATATATTCTTTTGTTTTAAAATTGTTGCCATATTTTTCTGTTTTTAATTAACTTGTTGCAATGTAGTAACAACTTCTGAAAGATATATAAAGTATAATTGTTTATAGTTTTTATGAGATAACCTCAAAAAGAAACTATAAATATTGTATTATAGAAGATAAAATGAACATCCACCTATCTTTTCAGTCCATGTCATGGGCTCTGCTGCACAACTGTAACCCATATACATCTGCAGTACATTCTGGACAAACAAAGCAGATATGTTGTTTTAAATAATTATACTAAAGTTTGAACGGTGAGGGTAATCTGGATGTTTAAGATAGGATGCACAAAATTTTAAAACTGGACCATAGTCTTCAGATTTAGCTCTTTCCCAGTCCCACAGAATAATATCTGCAGCTGTAAATGATGCAACCAACATATTAACAAACATAGGACAAGAATGAAGGGAATTGTTGCACCACAGTGCCAACTTAGGCCTTTCCCAACTTTAAACCTTGCAAGGCACTAAGGGTCGGGTCAAAATGACCCAAGCCAGAGCAAAGGGCGTCAGTTCCTCATGGGGCTTGCCTATCACATAGCTCTCTGCAGGGGTTAAATTGGAGTTTTCACTAATACAGATTCCCATGTAATTCACAAGAAGGTTCTTGCCTCAGTTGTAAACTTCCAGCATAAATTGACCTGAGTCAATTTCATTTCATGGTGTCTGGTGGTAAAACATGTATATTATCTTAATTGTGTTCATCTTGCTGCTTTTCTTACATTGTTTGTCCATCTGACAGAATGTTAAACAATTTCTCTTGATTGAAGTTTGTCTCTTTGCCATAACGCTTTTACATGAAAAAACCCCAGCAGAGAACAAGATTCTTAGCTGCTCTGTATAATTGTGAATCTTTGTGCCCTGTGTCCCTGTGTGTGTTTAGGTTGTCCAAGTTGTGTTTATCCATTGTCTAATTTCATATCCATTAGACCATGCAGAAAATAACCATCTGAATTTGACTGGTCAGTATTTAGTAACCTCCACTTTGGTTGCTCAATAAGTCTTTATCGCGTTAACATGTAGA
Organism: Xenentodon cancila; assembly: GCA_014839995.1. NCBI lineage: Eukaryota > Metazoa > Chordata > Actinopteri > Beloniformes > Belonidae > Xenentodon > Xenentodon cancila. The sequence continues at coordinate 15,685,222 of CM026206.1, forward strand.
TGTCAAAAATGCACCCTGTTCCACAGATGTAAAATTCAAAGTATTGACAAATAATTCAGATATCGTGTTAACAGAAGCCGGAGCTTTCTCTTAGTTAAGATTTCATAAGACAAGAGTTACAGGGTAATGTAAGGTAATTGGCCATTTAATGTTTTCCTCAGTTTTAAGTCATATTCCCCATGTGAGGTGTGCAGTCTGAAGCGATAATCCCATCTAAATGGAAAACATGGCTTGTCTTAATCCAGCTGCCTCTCTGTTCCCTTAGTGTCTTCATTAAACAATCTATCACGGTAATGAAGTGCTAATCTGCTCAGCTCTTTACACAAAGCATCTCCATGTCTCCTGGAGGCTGAACAGGTACACAGAGGAGTGTTTCTGGGGGTTTTTCAGTCTTTGTTTGATTGTTGCCCTCCAAAGAGAACAAAACTTTCTCAAATGCACTCGACGGGTCTGAAAGTAACAATGTTCAAAAACTAAAGCAAACTTAACAGTCACACAGTTCGAAGTAGAAACTGGCTGTTTTTTTTTTTTTTGTTTGTTTTTTTTTACATTTATAGCATATAAGTTCATTTAAAGAAAGACTTGCTCCTTTGTTCATGTCTGGTGTTGTCATATTGTAGGATAGGGTCAGGTTATAAATCGTGATAACATGGCCGGTTTTTTTAATAGAACATTCAATCTATCAGCAGCTTTTCCAATCATGTTCCTGAAGCATTACATACATTTCATATTAGGCTGCCGTGCACTGTAATCTGTGGCATTAGCCGTCAAACCATATTAATCCATTTGCACTTTCCCCTGTTGATTAGGGCGCATGTGAAATGTGATGGTGGTTGGCTGGTATAGGGCAGCAGTTGCCTGAGGTGCCAGCAAGAGTGTTTCATACCCAGCTATGTACACAGTCATATCATGATTTATTACCATCTTAGCAAACACAACTCTCAAATACACACACACACGCACAAACACACATGTGCTTAGCTGCAGAGAGTACCGAGTGCAGTACACACACACACACACACACACACACACACACACACACACACACACACACACACACACACATACACAAAGTGTCTGGTATTCAGAATCTCACACACACACACCGCAATAGCAATGGCTACAATGGGTATGATGCCAATAAATGCGCTGCACAGGCATCAGTACAGCATGGTTAAGTGTGATGTGTGATGTCACATTTGCTTAAAATAATGATAACCTGACTTTAAATGGATCTTCTTATTATTATTATTTTTATAAATGCATAAAGGATATGGTTGCATCTACATAAGAGGTATGTGTCCATGGGTGTGCCATTGTCACTGTACACACTTCAATATCCCGGCAGAAAAATAGAATGAGGCTGATAAGAGAGCGGCAGGAACGAAGGAGAGAGATCAGAAATCCCATACAGCTGAAAGCACTAGTCCGTTGTAAGTGTGAAAGAGGTCACAGTCAATTTCAAAAGGAGCAGGTCTTGTATATTAGAGTTTGGAGAGATGGGAGACCCTTCTGCTCTCTATCATAAAGGGCCTGTGCCAGAGCAGGGCCAGATGTGATCAACATGGACCTTGTAGAAATTCCCCACTGAACTGAACTGTCTTATTGAAGGGCTGTAAGAACAATAGCAGGACAACATGCAGACCGAGGCCAAGCGTTAATCATAATTTACAAACCCATGAGAACTGCTTTCATAAGCTTAATATAGAAAAACAGCTTAATCCGAACTCCAAAATGGCAAACTATTACTTTTTCTCCTATACGTGTCTTTTAATATAATACAGTGGTCCTATCTTGTAACTGTAAGACATTATATCATTTCCAAATTTGTTAAGCTTTTTAAACAAAAAAACTTAATCCAGAGGGTGATGAGATTTGCATAACAGCTCCAACATAAAGACCAAGGTATTTGCACCTTCATTGATAAATGTCTCCAGTCCTGTTTATTTTAATGAAATAATACTTTGTAGTGCATCTCTTACGGCTCTATATCCATTTTAAACATTTTATTTTTTAATTCATGGATAAACCAATTGAAGCTTTATTTCTCTGTGGCTTCACAGTTAATACTTGTTGAAGCCAAATGGATTTGCCATTTGCTTTGGTTTCATGAGGGAACTATTTACAAGAATAAAAGATACAATAACAGCCAAAGTTTGGTAATGACACCTTACCTGTTAATCAGGGCTGACATTCTTAATGACATCAGACAGGCTCAAAATTAGAAGATTTACCATAGCTGATTGAACTGATGTAAAATGTAATTGACAATACAGAATAACAGTCATACATCAGAGGATAGATAGTGCTGTGGGACTGGCATTCAAAGCTAGAAAATAGAAAACAAAAAAATAAAAGGTCTGATCAAATTCATTTCATTTGGTCAAACCAAGTGAATTCTACATTTCAGGCATGTGACATATCCCAAAATAAGTTGGGATAATACAGTTTAGGGCTGTTGAGAGGCAAAATAATAATGTTATCTTTAAACAGAAGTCAACAGGTGATTTTGTCATGCTTTTGTTCAAATGTAATAATGATTTTTTTATGACAGAAGTATAAAAGGCTGAGTTTTTGAGGAGAAAAGATGTACACAGAATTTAAAATCAGCATCAAGTCCAAAGTGGAAGGACTGTCATGGTCAGGGGTTGTATCGTTGCCTTTGGCAAAGGTTATTTGCATTTCTGTGATGACTGTCTTGAAGTCAAAGCAGAACTATGTTCTGTGCATATAATAAAAAGGTGAAAGAAGAGGGTATGGATATGCAACAACAGCAACAGCAAAAAAACCCTCTAAATATTGTTCTTCCATAATGGAACAATATCATACCTGAAACATCTTCATTGTTTTTCAGTGTCACAATGTAGTTGGTCAACTTTTCTTTTGTGGCACATTGTTTATTAGTAAGAACATTTCCACCTATATTTAAAGTCACATTTAAATAGCCCAAGATGTAGGAATGTGTGCTGTAGGTTTGAAGTGATTTTTAGTTAGTTTTTTCTTATGGAGCCTCCGTTTTTCAATCCAGAATACAATAAGAAGGAGCCTGATATGAGGTATCCAGTGTGCAAAATCTGCAAAATGAAAATCAAGTACTTCAGGAACACTTTAAATGCCAGAGCCCACATCTTACACCATCACCTGGAGACAAAAGCAGTGGCGCAGTAGTCGCTACCAACTTGATAAATCCGAGTTTACATTTTTCTTTGTGAATAATCTTTGACATTCTCATTTTTCTTATTTTTTTTTAAGTTACTGGTCGAGTACTTAAATATTCAACTTTGTACCATAGTAACTTGTAAAATATTGGACTACCTGACTTTCAGAGATACTGTTAAGTGACAAAGAAAGTTAAGTTTGTAAGGTAAGCAAAAATAAATGTTACCTCTGTGTATTTACAATTTTAGAATCACTTGATTGTACCTTGTAATGCTGAATTTTCTTAAACACAACTCATTTTCTTTAAATATAAAACTTTTTTTCAAATGTTTTTTTTTTTTTTTATTTGTAACAATTTTGCAGAGCTCTTTCTAGCTTTTAGAGGAATGTAGTCAATCCTGGAATTGGCACCCTTTGTTACTAAGGGTATTGATTGTGAATCGAGAATCGATTCTGAATCAAATCGACACCCTACAATCGGAATCGTTGTGAATTGTGAGTTGTTCTAAGTATCACATCACTGTTGTAAATTTAAGATGGTTTATTTGAATTTATATGCTTTTTGGCAATCCAGTAATAACTTGATGACTGAGCTAAAGAAGTTTACTACTGTTTGATCACCTATGACTGATGTTTGTTGGATTTGAAAAGGTCTTATGGGATATATGCCATTAAGACATGAATATCATCACAACTTCTAATTATTCTGTCCAGCCCCTTCCTCCTCTTCTCAATTTCTTTTTATCATATTTGTTTCTTGGTTTGATCACCACCCATCTAAGATTACGCTCCCTCCATAACCTCAGAACCTCTCTTCCCACATACCTTACACACTGTCAGCAGGCTCTGGAGAATCACCTCTGAAGTTGAGCAGGTACTTGACACTTGTAGGAAGTGGGTGTTTGACATTATGACGACTGAACACCTAAATCAAAAGTCACCATAGCTCACAGTAGTGAGTCAGTCACCACTCTGGATCAGGCAGCCTAGGAGTAAGTGGTAATTGATGTGTGCAGAGTTAACGTCCTGGGCAGGTGCTTGAGGTTATTCTCTGAGACTGAGCAGCCCATCATTGCCAGTTATTAAGCAGCTTGCACTTTGCTGCACTCACTCAGCAGGGATTGGCTTGTGTCCGAATACTTACATATGGATGTGTCCGCGGAACAGGGCTGAGCGGCAGTGAAATACTCGCCATGTTCTCTGTGTGTGCACGCATAAGGCCTAAGTACAAAAGCCTTGTGCAAAACCTAAAAAGTTTGTGACATCTACTGACTTCACAAAAGTGCATGGGGCAGTAGAAGCTCTTGAGCAAACTCTTGACTCAAATCCAATTGTTCTCTGTAGAAATCAATAGTTTGTAAGTGCAATACTTTTTTCTTTTATTCGTCTTTATGATGTTTGACTTATGGTTGGACCTGGTCAAGTTAAAGGGTCACACAAACTTCTCCATTGTTCAGGCTTTCTTGGCTGAATCTGCAGTCTGGTTCTCTGCTGTTCTGGCTGGATTGTTGGCCAGTTGGCCCAGTTGTTAGCTGACTTGATATTGTTGGCTTGTGTGCTATACTCGGCTCTGCAAATGTCCAGATAAAGCTATCTGTGTACTGCAATGTGCTGGGACACCTGCCCTCTGCTGAGCCTGTGTTGCTGTTGCTGCAGCTGTTGCTGTATTTTATCTACTTTCATTTCAGAGTTTGTAAAACTGCATCATTCATACAGAAGAAAAGCAGTCTGCTTTACCCCTTGATGCCTGATGTCACATATTTGTTACATACCTTTGAGACCTCTGCACCACCTCCACAATCAACACAACAATAACAATAATAATGATAAAAAATTTATACAATTTAAACGCAAGGCATTTCAATTTAACAAAAATTCTAAACAAAAAATAAATAACCCAATGAATTCAGAGCGATACAAAAAATATTAATTAAAAAACTGCTTAAGACAAAATTGGCAGTGTTCTTAATTTCAAAATCATAAACACTTTAAATAAACAAATAAAAACATATCTGTATTATTTCATATATCAGACAACATGCTGATAAATGTGGTGTGAGTATTGTGATTGCATCAGAAAATAAATGTGAGAAAATAAAATATAAAGTTGTTTTTTTTTCTGTACAGTTAAGTTGTTTGACTGGATTTGTTTTTTTGTTGTTTTTTTCCCATATGTGTGATATTGTGATATGTGATATTGAAGGTACTCCGATCAGGGTTTTATTTTTAAATTGACCTCTGAATTTTTGGAGCAGGATTCAGCTGATGCTGATACTGATCAAATAGACTAAGAGTTTTGGAAAGTGAAGAAGCTCTGAGGGTGGGTGGAGATGCAGAGCGGTTTATAGGTTTAGACGTGTGTTGTAGATGTTCGAGACGGAAGGGTTTGAGGTTTCAGTTATGTTTTCTACTGCTTTCAGTATGCAGTCTGCAGTTGTCCTGGTGGAGGAACTTCTGCTTCCGATACACAAGGTGCTGCAGTTGGTCATAACGCTCTCAGTGGTGTCTTAGTAGAAAGAATACATGATGGGTATGGGGCTCTGGCTCTCCCCGTTTGAGGGAGTAATAGAGGCACTGCTGAGCTTTGTTTGGCCAACAACATAGTGTTGTGGCCCAGGATAGGTATTCTGTTAATTATAGACCTATCAGCTTGGTGCTGCTCATCTTCAATATACCAGAGTCTTTGTTTGGTAACATTTATCCTACACACATATAAAGGAAAAGATAAACACTGTTTTTAAAAGTTGTCCTCATAGGTAATGACTCCTGGATCTTTGACCATCACTACTTTAGTTGTATGCTGGTATTTCTTTATCATTTAGGTAATGACAATCCTAAAAATCATTAATTCAATTCAATTCAATTCAGTTTTATTTATATAGCGTCTATTACAACACAAGTTGTCTCTAGGCGCTTTCCAGAGACCCAGAACATGACCCCCGAGCAATTATTACATAAACAGCGGCAGGTTAAAACTCCCCTAGTGGAAGAAAAACCTTAAGCCAAACAGTGGCAAGGAAAAACTCCCCTTTAAGAGGGAAGAAACCTTGAGCAGGACCTGGCTCATGAGGGGGGACCCTCCTGCCGAAGGCCAGCCGGGTAGAGCAAGAAATGAGAAAGAATAGAGACATAGAGACACCGTCAAAGGTACAAGATAGGATACATTAGTAACTGTCCTTGGTAGTCCAATTAGACTTCTGTGAATATGGGTGATATATGGATAGGCGGTAATACAAGGGGATGAGGACTGCAGGTCAGGATGTCAGCAAGTATCCAACAGACATCCACACAGACAGGTGAAGACAGACACTGGGATGGTCAGAGGTGGAACTGCAGGTCAGCAAGCAGCTCCTGAGGCTCTGGTCCGCAGGACATGCAAAGAAGAGGAAAAGTTTCATTAAGTCACTTGTGGCGTGCAACACACTGAAAAAAAAAAAAATAATAATAAAAACCCCAACAAACTAGCAATTTTTATGTCTGCGCAGACGCAGGCTGGCATTCAGAGCTTTCCATGGTCCTGAAACGTCGAGGTTACCTTCTGTGTCTGAGTGAAAGGTTTCACTTCCATTCTTTCCACACCAACTGTAGACCTTAATTCTAACCTTATGAGTATTAACAGAGGCTTAACCAGTGGGAAAGCCCAGGATTCGTTTTCAATATTGTTCTTTATGAAGCTTCACAATAAATCGGTGCTCTTTGTTCAAAACGTAATTCTGTGTCAGGGGGTTACATGAAACTTGCATAACAAGGCTTTGTTCATAAGGTTTAAGATTGTAGGTTTATGTGAAAAAAGTCCAGATATTGCATGCTAATTCTGTCCAAGGCAAGGCAAGTTTATTTGTATAGCATATTTAATGTACAAGCCAATTCAAAGTGCTTTACATAAAAACATAAAGTATGCATTAAAAAGTAATACACCTTAAAAGCAGAATTAAAGACAGATGGATATAAATTAAAAAGAATAAAACAAATGCAAGAAATACAGTTTGTAGTGCATTGTGGTGGATAACTGAAATGCAGCAGTAAATAAAAAGGTTTTCAACTTTAACTCAAATCAGTTGAGAGTTTTCGGCAGCCCTGATGCATTCTGGGAGTTCGTTCCACAGGTGAGGAGCATAAAAGCTGAATGCTGCCTCACCGTGTTTGGTTCTAACTCAGGGTACAGAAAGTAGGTGTGACCCTGATGACCTGAAGCTTCCCTTTGGTTCATAATGGACAAGGAGATCGGAGATGAGTTTTGGCCTGAGACCATCCAGAGATTTATAAACCAACAGCAAGAAATTACCAGCAGGATCTGAATGTATGGAAGGTAAGGTGGTTTCAATGTTCAGGCTTCTATGGTGGTCAGTGTCTGCACCTTGAACTCTCAATGGTGCTGACATCCATGCTCTTCTGTCAAGGGAATTGTGAGCACCATCTGATGAATATTGTGGTGGTCTTTCCCATTGTAAATCACACCACACTCAGTGAATATTAATTCTGGCACCTCAATTAGCTTGAGGAAATATTCATGGCTGTTCCAGTGCTCGGAGAGACCCCGAACAGTCTGTTAAAAAAGACAATACCTGTCTTCTAGTTTGGTCTTGAAATTAGAAAATAATGCGTTACACACATCTGCAGTATATGTGGTAGTAAGTAGTATAGACCATAAAAGTTTTAGTTTTAAAGGGCATGTGCACCCACATACACCAGCATGCACATTTACACAAACTGTACATCTGGTGCTGACAGATTCAGTGGCTCATCTGGGCTTGGTGGAGTGTGAAGAGCCACCTCACGCTCTTTCTCTCAGATGCAAGCTGGTGTGGTCTAGGTCTTGGCTGTGCATTCCAGACGCTGCTCCATATCCTGTCAGTCAGCCTCTGCTGTCCTCTATGGTTGAGAGAGGCAGGACAGCAGAGCAGATTTCCCTGTTTTTTTACACTGGTGAAGGCAGTGTCTGCCAGCACACATCAGCACAGCAGCTCCTGAAGGCAGTTGACTCTCTTTTCATTACTGCAAGCTGAACAGCATGTTGTGGGAGGGATATGCTTTGCGCTGGCCAGTGTTTGGATAGCAGGCTATTATTAAAGTACAGACATTCACATAGATGGTCCAGGGTTATTTCAAATATTTTATAAAGGAAAGCATGTTCCAACAGTAGATTATATTCTACAAAATGTTAATGTGTAACTGTGTTGTAAAACAGTATTTCATTGAAATACACTGAAAACATGGGAGAACAAACAGCTGTTTGTAATTCCTTGGAAAGAAAACATTTATTGGTTCTCATTTTGAGAATTTCTTCATATTCTGTTGTTGTCACACTCTCACAATATTATGACCACACAGACATGAAAAGTGTCATATAGTGATTGTTTCATTATTAGCTTGGATGTCAGAAACTGGCCTGCAGCAATTTCTTTTTTTTTCCCCTTTGACTAATTATTATCTTTCTCCACAGGAAGTCTGGACAAGCAATTCAGGACTCTGTGGTGCATTCCTCTCTATATCTGTCTGTCAGTGTTTTTTCTTTCTTTTTTTGCGTTATTTTTTTCTCTGTCAGTCTCAATCGCTCTCAAACGAATTCCTATTCTGCTTTCTCCCGTGCTAATAAAATCAACTTTTCTTTTAGAGTTCAGATAAATATAAAACTAGTTGGAGAGCCAACAAAAGAGGGTACTCGTTTTAATGGTACTTTTGTGGGCTTTATTCTCACTCTCCCTACCTTCGTGGCTTTTCTTCTCCATATCCTTTCGATCCATAATTGGAAATTTCCTCTGCTTAGCCCTGTCTGAGTGAGGGACAGTGTAGCATCCATGTTCTGTCGAGCATGGTCAAAAGAAATGGAGCATTGTCTCATGTAGGCGAGGCAAGCATGGTCTTGGGACTTATCTAAATTGAATATCTGTCTTGTTTTTTCAGACTTATAATGAGAGTGACAAACTGAGCATGGGGGTCTTTTGCAACTCTGACAGCCATGCTCTTTTTGAAAAGTTGACAGATAACATGGAATAGAATCTATGAAAGCGTATGCTCGGTGGGAATACACCTCAACAATGTATTATTACAGACATCAATGTTTGCACCAGAATGCATAATAACAATTTCTATTGAATCTGTGCTATTTTAAAAATCCAAGTAGTTATTGTTAACTTCAGCACAGCACAAGCGTCTTTCGCTGTTGAAACCTTTAAGTCTAGTCTTAACATTTATATTAAAAAGGAAAAGAAAATCTCTGTTTTGCTGTCATTTAAGACATAAATGTTAAATGTTTCTTCTTTTTTCCATTTTTTTTTAATGACGTAATATTTACACTGCAATGGGCTGGTGACCTGGGATAGGCAGCCCCCAGACCTTTAATAGGACTAAGCAGCTATGGATAATAGATGGATGAATGGAAGATGTAATTTTTTTACCTGTATTTTCACCACCCTCTTATTATTTGTGGTATTTTCTGGGCCATGCATCACTCTAAGGTCTCATATCATACACAATGACACAGCACTACTAATAGCACTTTTTCTTGAGCTTGTTTTGGCTGACTGCTTCATCCCCCACTTGGTAAGATAGCACAGCTGAGATTGTTATTAAATTGGCTCGTTCCTTTAACCTTGGCTTCTGATAATGTCGTCTTTTAAAGGAAATTAAAGTTGGTTGTGAAAGCAATTGAGATATGAGAAGAATGGTCTCAGATACCTGGTGGAACTGTTACTATATCAGCTTTTTTTTTTCCTTTCTTGTTGCGATGATAAAACACATTGTCGTCATTTGTTTTCTTTTTCTGCATCCTATCACAGCATCACACAGGATAAAGAAAGTTTCTTATAAAACATTATTCCATCTCAAAGTATGGCTCATAAGTAAGCTACTGCCCACACCGTTCTTTGGAAGAAAAGGGGACATTATAACATCGATGAAATGTTGATGTAAAGAAAACATGTCAGTCAAGAACAAGGGCCCATGTATAATGAGTAGGCAGATGGTCTTAAGGAGAATACTAAGCAATGGTGATGACAGACAGGCTGACAGGTCGGCACAGACTCTGCCACTCAGGAGATTGGGTGAGAGGCCGGGGCAGTTTCTATTGCATTGTCAGTGCCCCATAGTTGTCCATCTCTTGCTCTCTCGCTCTTACTCTCTCACTCGCTCTGCATGTGTTTGACTTGATATTTCTCACATGGCCCTCTAAAATTGACCTCACTTATTTCGTTTGTTTAGTTTAAAGTAGTGCTTGATATCTGGTTAAGTCAAGAAAGAGATACCTTGTGCAACTTCCATCCAAGTTACATTTTGCACCTGTGTTGTATTTAAAGCTAAATAGAAGAAGTGTAAAAGCGCAATAATAGTTACTTTCTTTTCTCTTATACTGTGGACCATTTAGGGGATTTTCTTTTTTAAATATTCACCATATCGTTAATCTTCTCTGCTCAACAAAATGAGAAATGTTGTCATATAAATCCACAAAATGTGTTGACATGACTTCTTGATTATGAAATTACTAACTACCACTAGTTGGGGTGAAGAAGGTGCGAAGCCTTGGATAAAAATAGATGTGCAAGGTCTTGCAGGTTTCTCAAGTTCTTTTGCAGTGCTATAGTGCACTCTCAGGTGTAAACTTCCTGTGTTTATATTCCGTTTTAATTTAATTACATGGTGGAGTCTAATGGAACAGATTAATGTAATGGGTGTTTCTATCAAAAGGGTTCAGTTACATTAGACATATTTAGGAACTTATATTCTCTGGTGTTTAGTGTTCAGGGTTATCTATCTGCATGTGTTGAGAGAACATGAGCATCAGCCCTTGTATTGCTGATGGTAAACTAATATGAGTTATGGTAGGACAGAGCCATACAGATTGAAACAGAGTAGAACTATATTTATAACACTTTGGTTCAGGTGATCATGGCTCTTAGATCTACTTCAGACCCTCATAGTATTCACTTTTGTTTATTTTTGGGACATACTAAAGTTATTTTTTGTCCTTCAGGAAGGTATCACACTGCATTTCAGTAAGAAATGTTATCCCAGTTATCTCTGTATTTATTTAATGGATTCTTTTTTGGTCCCATATACATTTCTGTTCGGTGCACTAACTTTGCTATTTCAGTTTTGTTTTGCTTTCAGCTATTAGTTTAGTATGTTTTCCATTCCCTATTGAATAGTTTGGGTTGTTAAACCTTTGATTATTCACATTCCTGTCACCTTCTTTGCGTGGTCTCTTTGAAATTAGTTGGCCATGTCTGCAAGAGGAACATATGTATCATTGAATGTCTTTGTGCTTGAACTCTTTTACAAATGTGTTCTTTGCTTTACATGCTCCTGTGCCCCAGTGTCTTTCAACCAGTCCTCAGTGAAGGTCATCATTGGGATTGGAAATTGGTTTTTGCTGATTCAAACAGATGCAGAGTACAGATAGTCCATTGTTTATCTAATCTTGTATCAGTGCTGTAACAAAGTAAAAACAAAGTCGTCACACAATCAGATGAGGGCTCGAGGCTTTTTACACCGTCAAGGACTTGATGCATCTACCCTGGAAGTAGTTTTTTTTTCAGTGTTGCATTAAGGGTGAGGGGGTAGGAGATCTCTTTTGAAGCATTTTTGATACATTACCTGGAATTTTCTTTACACAGTGATTGCAAAACATTAAACAGTCACACAATAAAAGAGGACTCTAAAAACACCATCCAATCACTGTTGGATGGTCGTCATTGGACCATTAACTTGACTATCATAACCTCTGTTTTGTTTGAGTGCTTTAGAGGCAGATTTGAAGGACCACGCTTTTTTTTTTTTTAATTCTTGATGTCAAAACCTTAACCCTGTCAAATTGTTCTTCATCTCTGGATGAAAAGAACACTTTGGATGTGGTGGGTCAGTCAGGGTTTCAGAGCAAGGAAAAGGGCAGAATTGTCCTATCTCACAACAACACAACTTTGCCGTTGAACCTTTGCTGTGCAATCTGAGGGTTGGGCTCATTGGTATTTCACTGTCAGGGTTCTCATCTTTGTTAGCCTTTCATTGTCTGCTTATGCAGATGATGTTAAAACATCTCATTTCAGTTAACAGTATCTTCAAAACACATTATCTGGTTATTATTCTGTTTTTATAAAAGGCCATATTTGCATAGATTAATTTGAAAAATAAAGTGAGGATATATGAGGAAAACCGCTATCTTTCAGGAGGGTTTCAGTGGGAAAGATTAATATCAAAGTTTTGGGACTGTTGCTGGGGTTTAAAGGCCTTTGAAAAAAAAAAAAGAGTGCAGGAGACTGTGTGAGGTTGAGGGGGAATGGCTGCTTCCTCAGCTGTTATATAGGGGAAGGGTTTCCATTGCTAATAATTTGGTTTCCTCAACTCTGACACCACCCAAAGCCCTGGTGAAAGAGGTTGGACTTTTTCTTGTGTGGTTGACATTGTATTTGAGCACCTGAACTTGTCTTGTCTTTTGCAGAATGAGGGGTGGTTCTCACTTACTATTAAATTCAGATAGCTTCCTTTTTGATTAAGACTCAGTATTGGCTCCTGTATGGTTTTACTCCTTACTGGATCGACACAGCAAAACTGCTATTGATGGGGAGTTGCTTGGGCTGATATATGGGACACTTTCTTATTAAATCTGGTGCACAGGGTTTTTCAGACTAAGCGGTTCCAGTGTTAGTGCCAGATTTAGCACCACTTTTTTGCCTTTCGCCAGCTGCTATGAAAGCACCAACTTGGTGCCAAGAAAACTTATGCAACACTGGCCCCAAAACCTTGCTGGGCCAGATGCAAGAACTGCTAAGTTATGGGCGGGGGCGTGATTACTGTAACCAACTAAAACCATACAGCCGCCACATCTGAACAACCTCTGAGAGGTGAGTTAGTTTAGTTACAATAACAAAGATTAGAACCATGAACTCTAAATTGAATCAGCAGTGGAGCTAATAAATTGTCTTCTTGCTCTCTAGCGGTCAGCTGAGGTACAAGAGCAGTTTGAAGGGGCTACCAGGAGGTTGAAGGTGAGAAGTTGAAGTCAGTTTCGGACTCTAGAAAAGATTTTTAGGACCAGAATCAGTGTCTGTACATACCAATTTTTGTTTTTCCATTGTTGTTCTGAGGGATTTCACGCTCTTACACTGATTTCCAGCTTGCACTTTGGTGACGTAATAAATGACCTAAGGTCCTGGCTCTCCGGCCAGGGGAAAAGCAAGCCAGTTCTTTGTAAAACCTGTTTGGAACTGGGTCTAGCATAAGCACTAGCACCAATTTTGAGTTAGTCGAAAAGCCTCTGTTCTGCAGGCATTACAGGCTTGTATCCCTGATGAGATAAATAGTCAAGTGATTGAGGAAACTTTGTTTTTTAATTATCCATCCATCCAGTTTCCTCTGCTTACCTGAAGTTGAGTTGTGGGGGCAGTAGCATAAGCAGGCCCAGACTTCCCTCTCCCACCAAGTCAATCGTATTAACTTTACCAGCTCATCTGTGAGAATCCCAAGGTGTTGCCATGCCAGTCGAGAAACACTCCCTGCAGAGTGTCCTGGGTCTTCCCCGGGGTCTCCTCCTAGTGGGAAAAACCTTACCAGCGAGCCATCCAGGAGCATCCTCACCAGATGCCCAAGCCAACTCATCTGGTTCCTGTTGATGTGGAGGAGCAGCAGCTCTACTCTGAGCCTCTCCCTGTTTTTTATTTACTTTATTAAATTTAAAACACTGCAGCATTATTGTCTTCAATTTAGATTAGGGAAGCAAACTGAACCATACTGTCAGCTGACAGTCACCTGAAGACAGTATTGTCATGAGGTGACATTCCAGGTCCTAAATGCAGCCGATTGTGAGGCGGCAGGGGCACAAAAAAGTAATTTATTTGAAATAAAACTACTGCATGGGCAGGAACCCAAAGGAAATGCTCAAAGGCCTCCGCTAGAAAAACAACAAAAACTCAAATGACAACTGATTAAACAGGCTAACAAATGAGACACAAAAAACTGAGCAGGAGTGAAGACAGACGACTCAGCAGGAAGGAAAGGAAATACAGTACACTTACAGGGGCTTGCAAGATACAGGTACAAACAATCAGGATCAATACGATAGAGGGAAGTCGAGCCAGAACTCATCAACACACAAGGACACAGACTTTTAAAGTAAAACAGGAAATAATTCACAAACACAAGTCCAAAATTAAAGTGCCAAGTGGAAAAAAAGAGAAGAAAAGGCGCTCAAACCCAGACCATGACAGGAACTCAAACATCAGATTTGTAAATTAATGAAAGAAGTGCAGTCACAACTCCTGGGGTCCTGGGGAGTTTTTTTTGCCAGAAATCTTACCAAGGCATCTGGAGTCTTCTAACAAGCTGCCCAATTCTCCTGTGGAGAATTGTGCATGGTGCTATAGCTACAAACAGATGGGATCCAGAGCTTAACTGGATCTGAACGTGGGAGAAGAATGGTGGTTTTGTTCACAAGCTGATACACTGGATTTACACTGGTGTTCCTTGTTGGACTGGAGATCATTATCATTTACAAAAAGTAGTTGTCACTGGATCGTAGAAAGTACTTCTTTTAATGATCTGTTGGTTTAGACGATTTGATGAATTCATTGTGATTTGCTTTTTTCCCCACCTCCTGAATAAAGGGAACTTTAAAAACCAACCTCTACCCCTCTCCTCTTCCCTCTCCCCGCTTCAGTTCTCCCTGATTTCTCCCAATGTTCATTAAATGAGAAATACAGAAATTGACTGCAATTTCTCTGCTTACTGAGACCCTGAGTGATTGTGTGTGCTAGTCTGGAGCTAGAGCCGAAATCCAGTTGCTCTGTGGGTGGAATAATGACGGCAGCACATTGACTGAGGTCTTAAATTAAGGGTACTTATCTTAATTGAACATCTGAAATAATGTTTATTTACAACAAATGGAAGGTGCTGGAGAAAGGAAACAGTCTCTGCTGCATGATTGCTGCCTGCCTTGGTTGGTTGAGCTCTATTTGCTGCAGTATATATTCATGATGATCCTCTCTTGGCTTTGATCATGCACTCAGGAATGTGAAGTACATTATATACACGTTATTGTTAGAAGTTTAGTTCATAGACTTTGCTTTCTCATTAAACTATCTGTTATGGATTTGGCAAAAGTAATCTAAGGTTCAGTTTATCATTGCTTTTAGTAGGATAGTTTCCATGCATTGATATCAGAATTATTATTCCATTGTGTTTGTGGTTTTATTTTCACTTTTGCGATCTCTGAGATAGAAAATATGTTTTTCTTTTTGTTTTTTTTTTCTTCCTTTCTCGCATATCAAAGCGTTTGGAAAGAAAGAATGTTTTCAAAGACTCCAAAAAAAGTACCCAAAGACTTGTAAAAAAAAAACGGTGTCATGTTCAGCTTTACACCTTTTTGAAATTAGGTCACATTTTGCATACCTATCAATTCAACAAAATCAAAATTTAGCACATGGGTGTCCAAACCTTTCCATTTCACGGATAAATCAATACATTCAGATGCCTCAGATAACAAGGCATACAGTTATTCAGGCTTACAGTACCTTGACAATGCAACACATGATTAGCTCAGACTCTGTAGTAGATTTTGTGTGTGTGTGTGTGTGTGTGTGTGTGTGTGTGTGTGTGTGTGTGTGTGTGTGTGTGTGTGTGTGTGTGTGTGTGTGTGTGAGAGAGAGAAAAACAGAAGGCACAATAGTCCTCAGAAACTTGATTATAATGATGAGGTTTTTCCCACAGCATTAATCAGTTGTATTGTTACAGCAATTGCCATGATTGGCTCCCCATCAAAGTGATTATGCTAATTTCAGCCAACCAAATGTCACGTCCAGCCTCTAGGCACACCTTTTCAGCTCTCCCAAAGGCAGCGCGACTGGCATGATTGAGATGGCTGATATTTGACTGAGCATTGGCATACCTTCTTCTGATCACTTCAATGATTACATGAACCTACTCGTTCTGAGGAGGAATGGTTGTAGATAGCATTTATGCAGCGAGAGTAAAAAAGAGGAAGGCAGGAGGGAATTGATTGAGATTTTCAGCAATTACGCTTCATTCTTTGTGACCATATTGTATAGACCATATCAGATTTATTTTTTCCTTTTTAATCATGCCTTGCTTAAAGCTTGGGTGGTTCATTTGAGTAAGAAATTTGATACATTAGCAAATCTACAGTGAAATTGTGGGTCAGTTTAAATTATTTAGGAGCTTTTAAAACTTCTAGACCTTCTTAGACAAAATATAAGTGAGAGGAAAACTTCTAAATGGCAAAACAAGGCAGTGATAAGGATATGAGGAGGGAGTAAGGGAGCATGTGATGGAGTTTCTGATGAGGCGTGCTGCTACAACCTATAGGAAATATACAGGTGGAATTATATTTAAACAATTCTCATTTTAGTTAGCCTTGTGTGTGTTTGCATGGCTGAGTACACCAAGTCAACAGTATTAACTGTAAGTAGAGTTTAGTGTGCATCAATGTGAATGTCTTTAAATATGGGTGCCTGTGTGTCCTCATAGATGTATGAGGGTATGTTTGTGTGAGCGTATGGCTCCTCTCCAGTCATGTGTGCCATCTGCCACCTCTGCAGGAGGCACCACCCAGGGCTGATGTTGTTGATGCATCATCACACCCTGCTCCATCACCTGTCCCACGCTATTACCACACAGCACAGTGACTAATGAACCTCCTGGATACACTTTGTCATGCGTATGTGTTTGCGTGCCTGTGTGTCTTTGTGGACATCCAAGTATATGAGTTTGTGTGGTGAGTGCTGTTTGAAGGGCTCATTTATCATTATTAATTGTTCATACCATTACAGGTCATGACATCTAAATGTCACAAGGGTTTCTTTATTGGAAGTGTTTTTCTCTTCATTGTCTATCTAAGTCTACGTCAAACAGAAATATATGCCAACTAATCCTCCACAGGGATCAATCATATATAATGGATGGCTTTCCTGTCACTGCCATTTAGTCTTGAGTACCCAAATCCCTCATCTGACTTGAAAATCAATGGTGGACTGGGTCTGTTTGCTGTCAGTCAAATTGGTGGCCTTCTTGTGCAAATGCTGTCCTATAGAGCAAAACACTTCTTATCTCACCAGTTAGTCATTAAAGAGTTGTTAAACCACTCAGTAACTTCTGAGAGTCCGTTTTGCCTTGACAGTGTGATCGTACTGTAACCTTTCATGTGTCCTTTCTCATTTGTTACTCTCATTTTCCAAAGTGATCCTTCCCTCTCCACCTGTCACCAATTGTTTAGATGTTTGAACCACTTCTGATCTCAGCCTATTTGGCTCCTTTCCTTTCCTTTCCTTTCCTTTCCTTTCCTTTCCTTTCCTTTCCTTTCCTTTCCTTTCCTTTCCTTTCCTTTCCTTTCCTTTCCTTTCCTTTCCTTTCCTTTCCTTTCCTTTCCTTTCCTTTCCTTTCCTTTCCTTTCCTTTCCTTTCCTTTCCTTTCCTTTCCTTTCCTTTCCTTACACATCTCATACAAAATTCTCCTAAGGGCACCTTGACGGCATTAACTACGGCCTGCAGTGATCTTCAGCTACTCTCAGCCAGACAGCGTGTTTAAATCAGTGACCTGATTGTTTCACAACTTCAGCCATGTATGAACTTGACATTAAAAGTAACTCTGAGAGAGAGAGAGTGTGAGAGTGTGAGAGAGTGTGAGAGAGAGAGAGAGACAGAGAGAGACAGAGAGAGACAGAGACAGAGACAGACAGAGAGAGAGAGAGAGAGAGACAGAGAGAGAGAGAGAGAGAGAGAGAATATCATGAACTTCAGTGAGATTTAAATTTAAACATTAAGGCTACTAAGCAGACACTCAGTGCGTCGGAGTGCTTAACACCAGGAAGTTAGTTCCAAACCACTTCTTCTAATTAACCTCAAATAAGTGCAGTGTTAATGTTGCAGGGATGCTCACTTGTCAGGGAGCGTCCTTCAATTTGCTGTGTGTATGTGAGTTATGTATCTAGAGGTGAATTGGCAGCCTAAATTCTAAGACCGCGTACAAGTATGAATTTACTACTAAGTTTTTCGAACATTTCAGTTTTTTGCCCACACGATATTCGTGCCTGTGGGAATCATAACGTGCTAATCTTTTAAACTTGGTACCAAAGAAAAAAAAGGAACAACCTTAAAACCACCACAACCAAAACACACCTTTCATCAAAATAGTAATGTCACCCCACTCCTAGTTAATTCATTTACACAGCTAGATGTAACGATAATAACGATAATACACCATTGTGTGTTCATGCTGATTTCTCTTATAAGTTCTTGTGTTTAAAAATTGTTCACAGGTGCATGTGCTCCATGCCTTTTTATTCATTTTTGGTGTATAACTATGGCAGTGTTACAATGCCAAAGAGACATCGTGTACATATACTGCAGTGTTTTAAGCCATTTGGGGGGTTTTGTGTGTATGAAGACATTTAACAATGCTGTTTGTGGGAAACATTTTAAAACCTAAAAAGAAGAAAAAGATTGTTTTTGTTCGGATATGGCCTCACTTTGCACCTTAGAATTTGGTTAACCCCTAATTGAATGCAAGACAGCTAAGGGGAGAAGAAAGGAAAACACCACAACTAAGACGAGGGCTATAATTGTAAAGATAAAGAATCATCTATCCTTTTTTTCCCTCTGTGTTGATTTATATGTTTTCCATTTTGCCTGTCTGCTCAGTGGGCTTCCAAATTTTACATAATGTGGATCTCTATGGTCCAAATAGACCTCTGTGATAAATTTCTCTGGAATTTTATTTGCCTTTGATAAATTATACACAACAAAGAAACAAACACTGCATTGTTCTCTTTTCCTTTCTAGGTTTTCCAGCTTTTTTTCCCTTTTCATTAAACTGAGGGACTTTAATCCAGCAGGCTGCTGTACAGTAACACATAGTCATATAACCTTTACTATCTGTGTGTGCTGCCTTCAGCACTTTCCAGCCTGGCTCAATCCCTGCAGCCACGGTGCTGGACCACTGCCTCGCGTCACCAGGACATCCTGCCCCCCACACATTGTTAATTATCTTATCAAGCACAGAAATCTTCAAAAGATTAATGTAAGATATGTGCTTTACTAAGGGTGGAGGGCGAAGAGTAGAGGGAGGAATGGCAAAGTGGGAGGAAGGATATAATTATCACTGATAAGTATCGATCGTCCATCTCTGCCCCTCTGTGTGCCCTCCTCGGCCTCCCCGCCCTTCTCTGCCTATTGAGTTACGGGTCTGCAGTGCCTAAATAATTTGTAATGGGCATTCATTGTGGCAGTGCAGAAATCCTATTTTGTGATGGCCAGCTAATGTGATCAGGACCGCTTTAACCTTTTTTTTTTTTCTTTTTCTTTTTTTATTTAGCTCTGAAATTACATCTGTTCCTCAGAGGGTTCTCTCTCACTCTTTGTCTGCCTCGCTTTCTCCCTATCTCTCCCTCTCTCTGACTGATGTGATTAGATGGACAAACTGTGCCGGCTGTTTGCTCTTCCTTCCTGTGTGACACCCAGTTAACCCCCCGCCCCCACCCCCACTCCCAAATACACACACACACACAAACTAACCTTGACAAAGCCGACTAGTCTCAAGAGTTTCATGACCCATCTGCCATCTCCAGTCCTCTGTCTCCATCTCTCAATCTTTCAGTCCATCTCAAGCACAAGGTTGTTGAGCTTAGTGAAGTACTTCAGTCTATAATATCTTGGAACAACTATTATAAACTATTCTCTAAGATAAAGAGTATATACATGTCTTTATGTAAAAAACAAACATAAACAAAACAAAAAAGAATTCAGGTTGAGGTTTTCAAATGTGAAGATTGTTTTAATTAGAGTAAGGCCATCATTTGGAGAAAATGGGATATTGCTTTGCATAGATTCATACCCAATGATATAGGTCAAAGTGATGGAAACAAAAAAAAAGAAGAAAACAACAAGTTACATCACTGTACTCAGTTCTTAGAGACCTTCAAGTTGGAAATCATTAAAATATAATTTATTTAATAATGTAATTTTATGTAGCATTACTCCTAGAGGATTGCAGCCCTGCATGGGTGAATAGTATTTGGTCACTTAAGGGGACTTATAAAAAAAATAAATTTGAAAGATAAACAGTTAGGATAAAAAAAAAACTTTTTGAATTCCAAGAATTCAAAAAGTGACAGTTGTGACACTGAACAACTTAAGAGAAAAGGTGGATTCAACGTAATGTGACTTGCAGAGTAGGACAGATGATATTTACATTTCTTAATTGTTTTCTGACTGAACTGGAGTATGTCGTTTATCTAACATAGAACAATGATCAACCCTGGGAAAACTAAAACAGTTGGTTAAACTTGTTGATGACAAGTTACAACTCATTACGACAAACCTATTTCTAATTTTTGCTCCACTTAGACAAGCATTTGGCAGTTTGTTCGCAAAAATTTTTCCTAGTTGACAGAAAAGTTTTTTTTTTTGTTTGTTTGTTTTAGAAGCATTGAAACAGGATATAAATATGCCGTGGAGGGAGATAACATCCATGATCATTACTGTTCATCCACCGCTGGGTATTATTTAAATGAATTTCATTTTAATTTGTCTATTTTTGAAAGGCATGACTTTAGATCTTCTGCAGTCAGAACTTCATATTTAACTGCTACACAGTAAGTAGCAAATCTGAAGTTATCGCACTTACCAACTTCAGATTGCGATTCAGACACTAGCACAAGAGGTTATGAAGATATGATGCCAGGCTGCCTAGCACTAACCTAAAGTTATAACTTTGCATCTGGTCTCTGTAGCTCCATAACCTGAGGTAGACTCATGCTGCGGAAGTGATCGTTAGTGCTAGATAGCTAACTTAATATGGCAATATAACGACTGTGATTAGTTAATGTTAGCGCATTTTAAAGTGTCACTGCTTTGATTTACCTCAGAATAAATCTAGACATCCTTTTCTGATCCTCTGGATGTTAAATTTGTAGTTTAATCCAAATATTCAGCTTTGTTTTGTTTAGATTTAGGAAATGGAATGAAATAAATTGCAGTGCCCATCTCCTCTGGATGCCTTGAATCAGTATTACAAGTAGCCTAGATGCATTCTTTTAATTTATCTATGTATTTACTGTTTGGCCATAACTGCACAAAACAGATGGGAGTTCAGGATCTTTCAGTTCTGTTGGAGCTGTAGGGTACAGATGTCCCAGATCTGGTCTCTGTGCAGCTGATACTCAACAACAATTGGCTTACTTATCTGCATTGGAGGGGCGGCAGATAGGTCAGCTATGGTGGGTGTCCATTTCATGCCACAAATCGCTCCCATCACACACATCCCATTCATTTTCTATGGTATGCAAGGAGGCGTGTTAATTGCCTGCGCAAGGAGGGCAGTGAGCCCGAGCAGCATGTCAAAAAGTTGAGCTTTGCTCAACTTTATGCATCACAGGCTGGCATCACTTCTTGCGTCATTGAATCAGGGGAGGCTCAGGTCCGCTCCTCTAGTGGTTGTATCGGATTTTGATCCTTGTAAAACACTGTGGAGGAAAAGCTAAATGTGGCTGTAGCAAGTTTCCCTCTGTTCCATGATCCTTCACTGCCTATCGGGACAGTGAGCGGATGAATGCCGCTTGGACAATAGGGCAGAGATTATTTGTGTTCTCCCTCCAAAACTTTAATTCCCAGCGGGAATATTCACGGCTGGTTACAGTTATGGTACACATAACCTATCAATTCTAGTTTGCCCTTTAACTATTTGTTTGATTTATTCCAGGTCACATATTTCAAAGAGGTTAAAGGTTAATTTTGACCTGGCTATCTGGATGAATTTGTATTGATCCATTACATTAACATAGCAAAGTCCCAACCCAGATGCAGCTCAAATATTTAAGAACACGAGATCAAGATCCAGAGTTTAAATTTATAATCCACTATAACATGAAAAAGCTTACCGTGTGAAACACTTGCTAGAGTCCATTGATGAAATGAGTGCATGAACATTATTTAATGTTACTTTGGGCCTAGTGACTCCTCAAAGTGGCACGTCGACATGGGTTTTGTAAGCAAACATTTAAAACCTCGGGCAACAAGCCTTTGTGTAAAACTGGGCATTAGTCTTTAACCTAATTGAAACATTAGCTCAGTAGTGATGTCCAGCTCTTTTCATCTGAGGCAACTGGACAAGGTTAAGACATTTCTTTCTCAATTTTAATCCATGCTTTTATCACAACACGCTTACGTTACTGTAATGCACTTATGTTGGGGTTAGCCAGAAGTCACTTGCACAGTTGCAGTTACTAAACGTTGCTGCTTGGCTTTTAGTTGATGCAAGAAAACAATTGCATATTACTCCAATTTTAGATTCACTTCATTGGCTCCCAGTTTATTTTTGCATTATTTTAAATTCTTTTATTTGTTTTTTTTTAAATGTCTTCATGGTCTCGCTCCAAAGTATCTGTCCGACCTGCTTCGGTTGTACACTCCTTCACAGTCTCTCGGGACGGCAGATCAGTTGTTAGTCCTCTCTAAGACTAAGAGGACGCTTGGAGGTGACCATCTTTTTCAGTTGCTGGCCCAAATTTGTGGAATGACTTGCCTTTACACATCAGGCAGACAGGCTCACTTTCACTTTCTCACATAATTTCCTTTTGGCTTTTACCTCAGTTTGAGATCCAGGCTTTATTGTTTTATATATATTTATTTTTATTTTTTTTCAACATTTTTAATATAGGCAGCACGGTGGCTTAGTGGTTAGCACTGTTGCCTCACAGCAAGAAGGTTCCTAGTTCAATTCCCGGCCCGGAGGGAAATCTTTCTGTGTGGAGTTCGCATGTTCTCCCCGGGCTTGCGTGGGTTCTCTCCGGGTACTCCGGCTTCCTCCCACAGTCCAAAAAACATGCATACTAGGTTGATTGATACATCTAAATTGCCTGTAGGTGTGAGTGTGAGCGTGTACGGTTGTTTGGCTCTGTATTTGGCCCTGTGAGAGACTGGACCCCTGCCTCTCGTAGTAACGAGTGCGGATAGGCTCCGGCAGACCATGTGACCCTGCGATGGATAAAGCTGGTATGGATGGATGTTTTTAATTCTGTAAAATTTCCTTTGACCCTATATTTGTATTCAGCACTTTAGCGAACTGTATTATTTATAAAGTGCTTTATAGTTGAGTTAAGTTGAGATGTAATTTTTTTTTGTTGTGCATTGATGCTATAAAATTGAATTTGGTTGGAATCAATTGAATTAAATCAAATCTGAGCTTTCGTGAGCTGTTGGAAGTGGCATCTTCTCAACTAAAGCCAACAGTTTGAAATAGCGGTTCCTAAAACATGGGGTCACATTTTATACTGCTTCAAAAAATAGTAATAAATTAAAAAAAAAGAAATATCTACTTTTTTTTTTTTTTTAAATTTAATCTATGAACGTTTTTGCAAGGAAAGGCTGTGTTGCCCCAGACTGTATTTCTCTTTGTCAAGATTCATCGACCGATTTTGACTGAGGATCGCATCAGGGTGACCTTCTTACGGTTTAACATTCATTTTATTTTACTTTATTTACATTAAAACAAAGTCATCTTTTATTTTCTATTATCATATGACATTTAGATTATAATTGTTGTTTATGGTATCATATGATTAAAGCAAAACATCTGGTTCAATGAAAAAAAAAAAAAAAAAGCCTTATTGTTGCACAGATATTACGGGTCCAGCTTGGATAGTTAGTAAACAGTATCAGAAGATTGTTGGAGCAAACATCCACTTACAGCCCGCACTTCCTTCTGCCTGTGTCTGAGCACAGCAGCCCAACCCAGTGCCAGAGTGCTGTCAGAAAACTGCGCTTTCGTCAGGAAACATATTTATTTCCTTTTTGCCAGCCTGTCTGCCAATCCCCACGGAGCTGTTTTGTGTGAAAGCAGAGATTTGACAGAGTGGAGACAGAGAGTGGGAGACTGAGGGCTTTTGCACATTTATGTGTTAAAATCAAAGTGCTTTGTGTGAAATGGGGAGTTTGTGCAGTTGTGTGTTACAGGGTGTGTTCATGTGCTTTGTTCATGTGTGTACATCCAAGTGTGTTGTAGCGTGGCGGTGAAAGTTGGCAGCGGGTCTGAGTCTTGCTGTGTGGTGGCTCTGGGGTGCAGCACACATGAGGGGTGGAGGGAGGGAAGGGTGGAGGAAGGAGAGGAGGACGTGGGGGAGGGTGATAGCCGAGCGCTCGCCCTTGGGCTCCCCAGACGCCACACTGCTGAGGAGGAGGGTGCAGTAAAAGTGTGTGCGTGTGTGTGTGTGTTTGGGGGGTAGCGAGTGGGTGGGTGTGTAAGAGAGACCACGAAAGCAAGTGCACATACATATATGTATGTGTGTCTCTAAACGCTCAGATTCTGCTGATCCAGCAGCCTCCGCTCAGCCCCCACCCCTTTCCTCCACTCCCCTGCTCTTTATAGCAAAGCACACAGGTCACCTTCTCAGTTGCTGAATTTAATACTCAGCTGGAGAGAAGCAGGAGAGAAAAAAGGGAGTGAAAGACTGGCACACGAGTGAATGCCAGAATAACCCCACCCCACCACACACACACACTTTTGGGCTGAATTTCTGAAATCATTTGAGAAAATGATTGGTCGAAGACCTACAAGCAGATCATGAGCATCTGCCTGAGTGGGTAACTCTCCTGCAGTACAAGTACACATGCAGGGACACACCCAGGCACATGGTGCACTGGTGCTGTGGTGGTTTATTAGCAGTCGGGTCACCTTTCTCCAGCTGTGAGCGTGGTTCATTTAGATGGGAGTGATAAAATAGGGGAACACAGTAAGCTGCGGGCACACAGCAGATAGCAGCGTTGGCCACCAAACATGTCACATCACTTCTTAAACGTATGAAATGCTGGGGGACGAAAATTAAAGTAAAAAGGAAAAGAGAAAAATAGGATTTACCAAGCCATTTGTCAATTTAGAGCTGTATGAATCAGGGTGGTCACTTATATAATATGTTTCATTTCAGTTTTAAATTTCCTTAAGTGATGTTTACTGTTTTTTTTTTTCTTTTGTTTTCTCTCATTTACATTTTACATAGACATCTTTAAACCTCTTTGCTTAGAAGTTGGAAAAGCTACTTTAGATACTGAGGGCTATAAATGTACTTTATCTTAAAAAAAAAAACTCAAATTATTAAGTTTAAGTCATTTCATCTAATTGCAGTTTTTATGTATTCATTTATGCAAATTATTGAACTGACATTTAAAAGAAGAGATTTTATTAAAGATTAAAGGAACTTGTGAGATATGGAACACGCTCGTGCACTCGTTTTGCCCTGTTGTCCTATTGGACAGCCACTCTCATGTGGCACAAAAACACGTTCCCGCACTGATGGAAATTAAAATGGATGGAGTGACAGACAAAGCTTAGTCTTCCGGCTCCTCAGGACTCCTGCCACATGGGGGCATGCCTTCTCTAATGTGTGGCCAGGCTCCTCACTACTGTAGATATGTGACCATTTTTATTTTTTTTGTGTGTGTGTGGGGAGGGGGTTCTGTGTATGTGTTTGTGTGCGTATGTGCGCTCGTGGTTTTGGTGGGGATGAAGACCTTGTCTTCACCTGGCTGGCAGAATGTCTCCTGTTCAATCTCAGCTCTGTCAAACTTACTTACCTTCCACCACTAACAACAGATGTCTGGCTAGCAGAAGCTGCACCTTGGGTTGTTGTTTGCGCCCTCAGGTATCACACAGACACACACTCGCAGAGCTGGTTGTGTTAGCCATCTGCCAGTCAACATCAGTATCTATCACCTTTATTACAACAGGCAATAAGTCAGTGTAGGGGTGTGAACTGAGGGAGATTTTGATGGAGTCAGAGAGAGATGAGAAATCAACCTTCACAAGAAAACCAAGAAGCAAAGAGCTGAAGGCTGTTGCGCAAAACCAAAATGAGGGATTAAGCTGAGACACGTCAGTTATCTTTGCAGAATTTACTCTTGAGTCAGTTGCATAAAAGCAGGGGCGCACAGGTTACCATGGAGATTATTTCTGTTTCTTCTGGTTGAAACCAGGCTAACAACCAAACCTTAATAGTCCTGCTGGTCTATCTCTTCCAGTCGATCGGAAATAAATATAACAGTCATTTGTGATTCAGCATTATAATAACCATTAAATATTGTACGTAAAGTTTACAATAATAGACGAGATAGACGAAGAATGAAGCCTGATGTTTTTATTGATGTCCATATGAACATCAGGTAGCAAAGGTAATTTAAATAAAATCATTGATGAGGGGAATTGGTGAGGCCATATAAAGTCCAGTTTTATGTGAGGCACTTTTCACGATGTATTTTTTTAAGGATATTTTTGACCATGAGCTCTCATTCTTTGAAGGACTTTTCAACAGGAGAGAGGGTTTTGGAATGAGTTGGCGTTTCCTCACAACTAACTTCATGAAAGGCTTCACTTCTGCTGTGATGGTATCTGTTACTTGTGCAGCTTACTAGGTCTCAAAATGCAGCATTACTAATGCGGAGACGTAAATGTTTTTCTTTTTCCTTTTTCCTTTTTTGTGGCTTTAAAAAAACATTGTGGGAGTGTTTTTATATTTGTGAATTATCTCATATTCTGTTGATTCATCTTTGGCTTTGAACAATGCGTAAAGTGCTTGAATTTCAAAATCAAGACAATCATCAACTGTGCTATCACTCAGGGACCGGCAGCTGTTTCCATTTAGTGCTGAAGTGAATTTAAAACATTTTTCTTTAGCTTCCATTGCTTTGTTGTTGGTCACATAAGGATGTTGGAAGTTGCAGGTGCTGCTATATTTCCAGTTACATCCTACTAATGGAAAAAAAACAACAACAACCCACTACTGGTATGGATCCTGGTTGTAGTTATAGTTATACATTATGCTGATATTGTCAGAAAAAAGACAATAGTAAATTTACTGTACAAATGGAATGTGTTTATTAGTTACACTGGCTAGTATACAACTAAAAACTAATTTTAAGAGTAAGAGACACATTATATATTGCAGCTTTTACTAAATAGCAACTTGCATAAAATATTTGGATAAGCATCACAATATGCACACACACAGATGCATCCATAGATGCATGCATACTTACTTTCTGGCCGTCTCTTTCAACTACTCTTGCACACACTGCTGGCGTGTAACATGGGCAGTAAAACATCAACAGCTCCCCTTGTGGAAACTTGAAAGGTTGTTGATGTTTGACTCTGTCTTTTCATGCTTGGAGCAACACTTCAGCACAGTGGGAGTTGCAGTGTCTTAACTAATGATATCATAATTAGAAGAGTGGTTCTCATAATGTCTTTTGTAAGCATAATTTTATTAAAGCTCTGTCTTCACTGTGATGGAAACAATGCAACACTGTTTTACTCAGCCTTCGGCTGATTACAGCTTGGTTTCTGCTTGGAGACGGCACAAGTAACCATACTATCAGAAACATGCACTGTGCTTTGACTGTTTGAGTTATTGGCCTGGTTGACTTATTGTTTTTAAGGTTATTTACCCATAACTTCACTAATTAAGTCAGCATTTGTTCTCCTCTATCCATCCCTCATCACCCCTCCTCCATCAATCGAGGCTCTGATTAATACTAAGCGGTTGTCCTTCACACAGCCAACTCCAAAGGATTTATCTTTGTGTATATGCAGGGTGGTTGTTTTTTTGGGGGGGTGTTTTTTATATATACGAAAATTACACCAGTTTTAATTAATTAACTTTTTTCAACCAGGAGGAAAGAAATGGATCACCTTTGACCTATAATGTACGTCTGCAAATCTTCAGTGACACGTCCGTAATGGACTGGAGGTGACACAAAATGATTGTATAGAAGTTAAGCGTGTGGGGATGAACCATGTGAGTGTCTGCATATGTGCAGTCATTTACAATTGAATTCTGAGACAGTGCAGAAGAGATGACCAAATTATGTATCGCGGCCATTTCCTCTTAAACAAATACTTTCTGTGCGTTAAAATGTCCATTAACCTCAGCTGGAAAAAAAATCATTAATTACTTCAGTGAGCGCATTAGTCATCAAGTCAATTATTGCCGCTGTCTTTTGGTGCTTTAGCGTTGCGAGTACCGGTTCTGAGACGAAGATATAGCCCCCTCCATCACTAGACATGAAAGGATACTGAGGCAGACACAGCTGAGGCGAAACAACAGACATGCAAACCCACACACATCCACAAACATAAAAAAACAACCGCACATCCAGTCATGTCTTCACATGCGAGTGCACACATGCATAGAAGTCTGTTCATGCACACATACGCACAGACGAAACGCATACCTTTTTCTGTTGCCAGGCTTATCAAGACTTTCATTATGCCTCACAATGCAGGGTAATTAGGTATCTTCTGCTCTGCCTGCGTCTCTCACTAACGGTAGAGAAATAGACCTGTCACTATTTGGCCACTCGAAGATTCAACAAATGCTAAGCAGTAATGGCTTGCTTTGTATCCCGTAATGCATTGCAATGACAGCGGGGACGCTTCAAAAAAAGAAGACACTGTTTTTTTTCCCTCAATGTTTTACCCTTCTTTCACTTATTCATTTGACTTCTTCTATCGATGGCGGACTGAAACTTTGGCATTACAGATTCAGGATACTGGGACTAGTCAGAGAACCTTTATGTTTATGAGACTGTGATTTTGTTGAAAATATAGTAGGACAATCTACGATATACCGAGCATCTCCTAATTTTCTTTTTGTTCTCCTTTTTTCATCTACAAAATTCAGTAGCATTACTTTTGAAATGAAGAAAATAAAAAGAAGAGGACGGTGAAGACGCTGAGTGATGATGATTGGTGACATCAGAGGAAAAATGTAGAAATATAAGGTCATAAAATGGGGAAAAAAAATTGAAGCGATGAGGATAAAGAAGAATAAAGGAGAGAGAAGACAGGAAAGGAAGGTTGAGAGAGAGTTTGTGGCCAGTGGTTAATCCCTGTTTTACTGATCTGGCAGTTACATGGCAGCTGAGGCCAGCAAGCTGCCAGGATCAAGCCTCCATTCACCTCTCTTTACCCTCAATCTTCATCTGAAACAATTAGTCATGTCATTCATTTGTTGTTCTGACCCACTTATTCCAGTTCAGGGTTGGTGGCGTAGCTGGACTGAAGCCTGTTGTAACAGACTGTGCTGAAGGCAGACCGCTTTGCCACATGACCAAGGAACAGCTTCTCCACCAGCAGTTTTTGTCCTGCTTCTAAGCTGACCAAATAACTCTTCATATTATAAGCTCTATTAACATTAATGGCTGTCAAGGGCAGTGCATAGACATCAGGGGTAAAATTTGTGTGAATCTGTCAGGAGAGAACAGAGGATTTGCTGTTAGTAGTTGGGGCATGAATGGACTGGTTATGACTTCCATCAGGGAGCTCATTCCAGAGACGGCATTCTGCATGATAGCGTGGGGTCATACTGAGCTGTCATAGACCAATGATCTATTTCTCTACCTGTCAACTCCTCAGAGAGCAAGAAAACAGACAGCAGCCTTACGCTCATCTCTTTCTCACTCTCTCCCTTTGTGTGTCTCTTTTCTTGCGATTTCAAGCTTTTCAGCAGAGAATGTTGTGTGAAGAGCCAAGCTGCTGTCTTTAATACATAAAAAAACAAAACACTAATGTAATACACTGTCTACATTATTATACGATAAAAAATATGTTTAGAAGACATTAAATTGGGAAATGTTTGTGTGTCTGTGTGTTCTAACTGTAAGATATAAGTTGTTTCTAGCTTCCATAACTGTCACACACCACTGAAGGAAAACTGAAGAAATCAAAAGGTCATAGTTTATGACAAAAATTGGGACTGGGCAAGGTGTGCAAGGTCTTCTCAGGGGCCCTTGATACTGGGATATTGCTGATTTAAAAAAATGTATTTTTAAGACGCTAGTTAACCTGATCTTGTTGCAGTATATGTATATGTATATGTGTGTGTTATTGATTTATTTATTATTTTTAAATGGAAGTGAGGTAAGCTCCAGTCCAGACTTTCTTATTCTGTTTTTCAGGTGGACTTTAACATGCTGCATGCAGAATAAAGTTTAGTCACAAAAGGCCCAAGCATATTGGCCAAGTGACAGATTTATAGTCATTTATAAATGCCCATGAACGAGTTTTTAAACATAGACAGGTACACAGTCTGCTGCTAACTGGACATTTTGGAGAAACGGAGAAACATTTAAGGTCGAGGGCTGATGTTCCTGAAAAATGCACCTCCTTCTGCAGAAAGCCATGAGGTCACTTAATTCACAAGGTGCTCAAGCACTGGTTCACATGAGATGAGCGAATGGGTGGACACAATTAAAAAAGGGTTCATCACAAATATGGCTTGAGGAGTCTTAAACAAATCTTGCTTGACAGGACATCATGCCCGTGGGATCCAGTTGATACAGGAAATTAGGCAAGTAGGTTGGAATATCAACCAGTTTTATTTTATTTCATTTCATTTTGAATGCCTGACACATTTATGTGACTTTAAGACTTTTTATGTGGGATATATTTTGCATATTTTTATAAAAAAGGAACATGTTTCTATTAGGCATATTTTCTGTTTCCGTTTTCAGTTTAAGTTCAAGGGTAATGAAAACATGCTTAAATATTGTTCCAGTCTTTATTAGTAGAATGAATTTACACTGTATGGAGATCATGGATTCATGTTTGTGAAAACTCAGCAACTGTGAATCATTCATATACTATATAAATATAAAATGAAATGAGATTATCGTGTTGTGAATTGTACTAGAGGAGACTTGTATGTGTAGTAAGTAGACTTCTATCAGGGATATATGGGAGCCTCTTTGCCTTTGTCTGTGCTGCGTTCATGAAGTCATCCCTGTGTTTGTGTGAAGTGTCTGTTAGAGAAGCCTGTTGTATGCAGATGCCAATTATGGATAAAATGATTGAAAGATTATTTAAAAAAAAAAAAAAAACAATTAGTCCAGTCTGCATAACTTTTGTTTCTTTTAAAAACTGCTATAAAGTTTACACGTTAAGAGGATTAAAGTGCTATATAAAACCCTTCCGCCACACCTTATGGTTGTTACAATAACAAGATGCACAAATTACAGGCTATTCACTGCACTGCCGTGCATGTTTGTTGTTTTTTTTTATCCAGTTTATGGTGTCTGCATTAGCAGATTAAACTTTAAAGAGTTTTTGATTAATTGGTTTTCTTACTCTAGATATGATCAAATTACACTCATTGAGTTTTATAAATTTGTTAAAGTGACAATTAAATGATAGTTAAAAATTGTGTTTTAATCACCGTTTTTGTTATGAACTAATTTTCCTTCAATTTCATCTGACGTAGGTCTCAACCTGTACGAATGGATGCAACCAGGGTAGCCGTTTTAAGTGAACCAGTAAAAAGCTTAAACATAATTAAAATGTGAATTTTTTTTTTTTTTTTGGCATCCAGAGAAAAGCTGCTGTTATAAAATGATGATCATTATCATCTAAGTAATCTAAAAAATATTACTAATTATTCTTGTGCAAGTATTCTTTCTCATCTTTCATCAATTATTACATGTATTGGTAAAGTTTTTTTTTTTTTAAATGTTCACAGTACGTTTCTGTGTCCACATGAAGAATTTAATTCATGCAGCTAATTGTTATTCAAATTCCGTGAATAGCCGTTCAAAGGCTTCCATCACTTGAGTTTAGTTCCATCACAGAGTGAGAGGGCAGTTTGAATGCACCGAGGCCTCTGCCTGCCGGATAAATAGGGCTGCTCTGTAGTAGATAATGGCTGAGTCACATATTATATTTATCCAACTCAATAAAGCAGGAGCAGGCAGGCAGATTACTCTGCCCTGAGTCAAGAAGATAATGATATCTGGCTGCTAGCTGTTCCAGAACTGGCTCCAGACAGACCAACAGGCGAGTAGACTGACAGAAAAGCCTGCTGAAGGAGTTGTACATGGATCCTGTTAGCATAAGTTGTCTCTGGCCTTCCTAAGCTCAGTACTGCTTATGTCAGCCCTCTGCTGTGCCATGAATGTCACCTTCCTTCCTACTCCTACTTTCAGGGAAAACGATACATGGATTTTGCTTGTGAGACTCTGCATTTCCACATTAGCAAAATACAGAATGTCTACACAGACTGCGAAGCAGAAGCGGCATGTATTGGCATGGACAGCTTTAAACAGCCTTCTAGAGAAATAAAAAAAAAAAAAAAACGGTCTATTTTGATTTGTCCCCTTGCAAGAATTTAACATTATCCTGCAAAACCTTTGCATTACCTAACAATAATTTCGCTTTCCCTTTGTCAATAGGTTTTCTGTTATCGCCTGATTTCTTTCAGGCATATCCAGACATATTGGCAGCTGAAACAAGCTATGAGACTATGCAAAGTTTTGCAAAGATACCTTGATCGGTTTTTAGCCATTTTCACAGCTTACCAAGGCACCTGCCAAATATTTCGAAAGACCAACCAATCAAAAGGACCAAAAATCTAGCTGGATGTACTATGTAAACTGCTGGACGGCGCAGCTAAACTAGTGCAGAAAAATTTGCTTTTTATTCTGAAGAACCCCACCAGAACATACAGTGCATTATGACTGGAGCCAAGGACCCATGTTCAATGAACAAAAAAGTTCTTCAAACTAACATCATTTGTTCATTCAATTCCCCAACAGTGGCTACCATTAAGACACAATTGCCTGCTTAAGAAAATGCTTGATTAGAATGACTTACATCTTCATTTAACGACCACAATGACCTATTTCATCATCTTAGAGTAATGACATTAGTGTCATCTGCACTGTATATACAATGGGATGTTGACATTTTGTCAGGACAAGCAGACAAATGTTGGTTTATGCACCCAGTACCAATTACAACGACCAAGTTATGCTGTTACAACTTAACTGGTAGATCAGGAGTGGCAGCCATGAGAGCTGCATGGTGGCACTTGCTTTAGTAGGTTGTTGCAGAAGTTAAAAACTACAGAAGCTCTCCTGGTAGGGTTCAGGAGCTGCAGCCAGGTGCTCAAAGTTATCAGTTCTTCTAGTTCCAAAGTATCAGTTCTAGTTTAAATATTCCAAGTAATGCAAATTTATTATAAGTTTAAACTAAAATCTAATTCAGGAAAACACAAAAAAAATATATATACAGAGAGAAAAATCAAGAGTTAATGCAAAAGCACTGGATGGGAGCACAACAATAATCATGAGGTAACCCCCCCATGCACACACACACACACACACACACACACACACACACACACACACACACACACACACACACACACACACACACACACACACACACACACACCGTTCCTTGGAGGGTTATGTGTGCAGTCTTCTAATGTATAAATAGTATGTCATTTGTGTTTTCTGAGAACTTAAATAATGTTTTTTTCAATTCTCTCTACTTTATTTTCTATAAGAAGAAAATTCTAATTTCTTAAAACGAATAACCTGATAACCATGGCGGAGCCTTTGGATTTAACAAGTATGTTTAAATTGTTAAGTTCAGTGTTTAAGCCGTCAACCATTTTCCTTTTTGAGATCGGCGTGTTGTGTTATAACCAAAGGACAGAACAGCCTGCTCACTAATGAAAACGTTTATTGTCAGTCCAAAAAATGGGGTACATGAAAGAGTAGGAAAGTGACTGGTCCAATCACAACAGCAATAACAATAACAAATAAAAACAAATGAACCACAAGGGGAGGGAACAAAAATGAAAGTCATTAACTGAAGTCCCTGTGTAAGGGGGCTGTATTAAGTGCTTTGCGTCTTTCAAGATGTTGTAAGAGATCAGGCAGTTTATCATTTATTTGCAAATTCTCAGTTAGGCTGTTTTTATTTTGACTATAAACAAGAACATAGCTTTAAAACATGTACATTGTTATGGTCTGAGAAAAAAGAAATGAACCAAATAATTAAAACTAAAAACTGATTAGGAAAACAGTTCACCTAAGATAACCAGTGAAAAACTGAGTGACTTTGTAATAGTTGCATTATATTCTTCCAAGCTTGTGTCCCCTGCTATCCAATCAAGAGACTGCAGTGAGGAGATGCACACACTGATTTGGATTTTCAAAACTGGAACCAATGTCCTTCTTTATAAAGAGCAGTGGTTTCCAAAGTGGGGGGGCGTGTGCCATTACAGAGACCGCGTGGTAGGAGTGAATGAAAAAATGAATGCTTGGACACTGCTAGTATGATCGGAGGCGTTGCCTGCCAACAGACATACCAGGCAAATGCTTGGAGCCCCAAGCCGGACCAACTTTGAGTCACAACAGGGCATTAACAATGAGGACAATTTGATTTAAATAAAATAAAATATATTTTTTTCTTTCACATCTTTCGCTAGTGTCAGATTATTTACTATACAAGTTTATTAATTAGTTGGTGGGGCCCCCTGTGAATTTTTGCCTGGCAGCCCAAGAGACTGTAGAAATGAACCCAAACCCTCTAGACACACATTTTGTGCAGAAGACGTATTTAAAAAAAAAAACAAAAAAAAAAACAAAAAGTATCAATAGCAATGTTAAATATTGTTACACAGTGGAAAAAAATAAATATATATGTTACACTGACAGCAAAGAATACTGTTACACAATAAATAAAACAGTTACACTTGAAATAATTACACTATAAATGTGGTTTATAGTTGTGTTATTGAAAGGAGGTTGTAGTTTGATTTACTACAACCTGTTTTAGTGCATTTTACTTTTATTTGTTCAATTCTTTGAAAAAGGTTGGTGAGGTGTGAAATAACTACGGTGGAGTTGGAAAACAAAATATGTCTCTGTAAATATGTCTTCTGCAAAAGGTTTGCTGATAGCACACACAGTCTGAGTTTGGGTGTCATCGGTTTCATTGGCTGATGATCATAACGGGCATAACAGATTTACGACTTCAGCAACTGTCGGTTTCAGAGAAATAATATATGTTTTTATTCTACCAGTGAAATAAATGCATTGTGCATACAGTGATTTTACCTTAGACAGTCCAGCACACGCATTTCCTTGGTGTGAAGGTTTTACTGTGGATCAAGAAAGCCCAAAGCTCACTTTGGGCTCAAAAAGAAGAAATAAAAAAACATTTTAGGTGCTTGAGCCTTACAGGAGAATGTTTATAAAAGCTCATGAGATGAATCAATGAGTTCTGGATGATAATAATTGGATCTCTAGGTCTTTTTACTTTATCTGATTTAGACAAAACAGCCCTGATAGATAATTAAACTATGAACAAAGTCTCTGAATATTTCTCATATTTTTACAGAATCGAATGATCACCAGAGCTTTTGTGATTTTTATTTTATCTATTTTCTTCAGTGAATAAAAGCTAACATGCTTAGAGGATGCCTAATTTTTCAACTTAGCAGCAAACAGAAAAAAAAAAACCCTCAGAGGTACACTGCAACGACAGCTCACTTAGCTGCAAGAAAGAGATACTTGAAGCTCACTCTGTTTCACTTTGTCTCCTGCATGCCTCTTCTTGGTCATAAAGCTCTCCATTTGCCGAACCCTGCACAGTCCACTCCAATTGCTTCGTCTTTAAACTGACAACTGATAAGGATGGATTATCGTGAGAGCCGAAAACTCCTGAACATAATCCCTCACAGACAAAACAATGTGACATGCCCCCCCCCCCCCCCCCCCCCCCCCCCAAAAAAAAAAAAAACAACCTCTAAGCGCTACGGTTTGTTGAGGCATTGCTGTTTGAATTTTTGAATTAGTTTTAATCAAGACTGAAGACATGACATATCTTGGCTTTAGAGCTACTCATTTCTCCTCTCCTGGTCTGAGGTTTTGGCCTCCTCCACTTTTTGTGATTCCTATAAGAATGTGTAGAACAAAATTAAGCCTCCATTTCAGTACAATAGAGGGATTTTATAACAACGTTAAGTAGAGAATCAATACAAAATCTAAAAACCTGAAATGTTATTGATTTAAATTTATCGGTGCAAATGATCAATTATGTTAGTTTATTGAATTAAAACGGACAAATGTGGTTTATCTTTAGTCTACACAGCAGTTTTATATAATATTGAATGTAGACTTGTATAGTAATGTACTCTCATTGCTGCTCATTACAAAGTAAGGAGAAGGATCCGCGAGCACGAGTGCTGCACAAAGCCGTGGTTCCAGATGTTTACTTGACATATTAGAAATCAAATTTAAACTAAACCTAAAAGATTATTTCTGTGTTAGGGTGTATCTTTTTTTTTTTTAAACCTGTTGTTTTCTTACATGGACAACTGGCAGATATCAACAGATATTTTTTCCTAACACAAACAGAAAGCAACTCTGCAGACTACCCACTGCTTCAGTCTTTTTTCTTTTTTTTTTTTCCCTTTTTTAATAAAAGTTCAAAACATATTCTTGCTTTAATTAGATCATTGACTGTGACATAAAATGATAATTCACCTTTTTCAAATCATGAGATTGAAGAGTGTGTTAACATTCTTTGTTTTTCTTTCACACTTAAGAGGTAATATTTCTGGACAAAAGCTGTTTTCTGTGCTCATGTGCTCATGGTGCTGCCAACCGTTAAACATAGAAATAGTAACGAGACGATCATCAATACACAGACACTTCAAGAAGACTCAAAACTTCAGGGTTCCCTCTTGTCAAAGAGAATGACTTAAACGCAGAAAAAGGAATGGCAGGATAACAGAAACAGAAGGAGGAGATGTAAACCAGAAGAGGCTGGAAGATAAAATTCTGGATAACAGACATCTGCAATGAGGCAGTAAAAGTCTGGGTTGAGAAAAGTCCC
Organism: Xenentodon cancila; assembly: GCA_014839995.1. NCBI lineage: Eukaryota > Metazoa > Chordata > Actinopteri > Beloniformes > Belonidae > Xenentodon > Xenentodon cancila. The sequence continues at coordinate 15,722,050 of CM026206.1, forward strand.
TGGATGGACACTGGCCCTGTGCAATGAAAATAGATAATAAGGAGGAGAAATTGTGAAGGAGAGAGAGATGGGGAAGACAGAGGCAGGAGAAATGTTGGCAGGACATTCCTTGACAAGTTTTCCAAACAGCATAAGGGAATTTAGTGATCTATTGAAACAGAGGTCGCAAACATTTAGTGGCAGTATAGTATAATTAGAATTCAAGCACATCACATGCAAAGGACTGTGAGTCACTTTAGTATATTTAGGTTCCGTTGCGTCAAAGTCCACAAAGGTTTGCTGAAATTCTTCATTTCTAGGTTGTAAAGCAAATCTTTCCAGAAGGCTACTCAGGGGAGGAATGGACAATAAAAGGCTGGCCAACAACAATTTTTAAGGCAATGAGGCTAATGCTGTATGCAAGTGATACATTATCAATATCTCAATATCAATATTGTCTCATAATGGTTTTTTAATTCTTGAAAATTGATAGAGGGAATTGATACATGTCCAAAACATGTATGTTAGATTGATTGATACTTATTTGCTCGTGGGTGTGTGTGTGTGCGTGTGCATGGTTGTTTGTATATATGGGGCCCTGTGATGGACTGGCGACCTATCCAGGGTGGACCTCTGCGTTTTGCCTGTAATGAGCTGGGATAGGCTCCAGCAGACCCCGGTGACCCCTGTACAAGATGAAGTGGGTATAGGAAATGGATGGATGGATTATATGGAGAAGACAGCTGGTTTACAAGACCACAATGTGTTTAAAGAGACTCTTAAAAAGAAACAACTTAGACCCAGCATGGGTTTGACATGATGCCTGAATGGATGAGGCTAAAATAGCTGTAAATGATGAAGTACTTGTACATGTTGTTTTCTTTCCCCTAAAACTCTGTCACTACCTTTTTTTGTCACTAACCTCATTGTAATCTATTCAGGGCTATTTTAAATTACCGTTCACAGCAAAGCACATTGGTGATTCCTCATTGCCTAAACAGATTTTTCTCTGCCAATATTGAAATTAAAAACATATTAGATAAATATTTGTCATGCTGGTTGCTGCCCCTGATAATCTAACAACTAGTTTTTTTTTTGTTTTTTTTTTATAGAGTTTGCTTAAAAGAGGGCCTTGCAGTTTCCCTTAGAAGAATTCTGACGGACTCAATTACATTTTTTTTGTCCAGGAACATCTTCATTATTTATTCATTTTTTTTCCAAAGTCCAATTCAACCAACACAAATAGAAGTCTGCAAACAAGAGTATGAAGTGGCGCATATATATCCTCCTACCTCTTTCCAATGCCCAAATGTGTACTTTCTTTTTAATCCAAATTGAGATATGTTCTCTTCCGTTTGAAGAAGGCCTTGAAATCCTACTTCAATGTATTTTAAGATGAGGGAGAGCAAGATCTGCAAGAAATCAAAGGTACCTGAGATGCCACTCAGCATACGTAGCTGTCTTGTGTGCTCTTTCCCTTTGACCTACCATCTAACACGTCAGTACGCTGCCTAACTGTCGGTCTTGGACTGGGTCATTCATTCAGTGTGTCTGAATTGCCCCCTTACTCTCCAGTTTTAATCTCCTTTGTCTTTACCTTCCCCTACCCTGCCTCTCCTCTCAAACCCATTTCCCCCTCCTTCAATGTTTGTGCTAAGTGCAGACTTTGTGCACTCCCACCAGTTCATCCGCTTCACTGCGGTCCCTCCAGACTTCTTTTAAAGGTGCTTTCATTTAATCATTTCTTTTAAAAAGATTTTTTTCTAGGGCGGTATGAGGTCACAGATCACATCAGAGCTGCTTTCCGACTCAGTGACCATTTAATCAAGCTAAGGTCCATTTTTCAGCCACTCTTTTCAGACCACCTTTTCTTCCAGGGACTCAGGGGTGAAGTTTGTGGCCTTGGTCCTCAGAATCCTATTCCTACCAAGGCTTTAGAGGGGACTGGGTAACTTACACCAATTCTTAGGGATTTAGAGCTTCACTGGTTGCTCTGTATAGCCTTGCAGACTCACCTGAAATACTTGAGCTGGTCTCTGACCCAAGTAGATACACTCCAGCACCAAAAAAGGTCCTGTATAAAAAAGAAAAATACTCAGGACAGAGGTTGGCTGATGTACCGTATTCTTTTGGGTAAAAGGTGCTCATATTACTTATTCTCTCCTGGAACCTATCCAAGCTGTCTTTGGGTGAAAGGAGGGGATACACCCTGGAAAAGGTTAGGTTTTCCTTCAGTACTACTATTACTACCACTACACCTCAGCATGTTTGTGTTACATAAACATCTACACAGCATAATAAGTCATGTGTTTTTCTTCCAGGGTTGTATTTATTTAGTTGTTGTTGTGATGCTAATTAATTTCAGTTTACCTTCATTCCAATCAAATCTGTCCAAACATACTCATTTCAAGCGTTGCTACTAAAACAACATACATAACAAATGCTACCAAAAGTGAAATAAGGACAAGTACAGGTCACGGAGGGCGAAGTTATTCTGCAGGGTTAGACCCATTGCACTTGGGAAAGCCTTATGGTGTCGCAGGCTGATTGACTGTGAGTTCAAGCAGACCTCCGCTGGAAGGGTCCTGGAATGATCCACTGTGGCTCCTGGCTCCTTCAGCCGATTTACGCCGGAGGAGCCGCGGAGCTGCGGAGCTGCAGGCGAACATTTGTAACGGGACCTCCCGTTTCAAATATTGTTTCAGTGGCAACATCATAAACAACAGCTGCCTTCAACTGACTCTGTATTTGCAAAATCTGAGCAGTCATGGCTGTCTGTTTGTAAAATGGACACCACAACAGGAATGTAATCTGTTTAAAATCTGAGTGACTACAGTCTGTCAGGTCTGTAGCTCAGAAGTCAATGCAGCACTAAACGCTAAGTAGCACAAGTGATGACGACTAGCCATCACTCATCAAGAATCCTCATTCGTCAATAGTTGATGTAAACGCATGGGCAGAGGATTACTTTGGAAGGCCTTTGTGAAGCACCGTGATACAGATACGCAGATAAATGTCGCAACTTAACTGTGAAAAAAACTAAACAAAAACCTTATCCTTAGTTAACCTTATACAGAAGCAAGAACTCTCAGTGCTCAGAGTCATCTTGCATGTAAGTATATCCAGAAATACATCCAGAACAAAGTCAAAAAGGATGATCCAGACTGTTGACAGCAGCAAGTCCAAAAGCCGGGGTCTGTGGTGATGTGGAGTTACTTTAACCCGAACACAATACCAAGCCATGGCTGAGAATAAAAACTGGCACTGGTCTGACTTATCTGCAGTCCTAACCTTTGCCACAGTGAGAATGTGTGGAGAATTTCAAAATAAAATAAAACAACAACAGCTATAATGTTGCACATTTTAAGATAGTTAGGAAAATAGGAAAAAACGGGAAAAAATATAAACAATTCAGTCCCTTGGTTATTACTCATTTAATGTTGAGAGATTTTATTATCCTGAGATTTAAAATTAGCTATTCAGTCCTTAACTGTATTTGATTATTAAGTGTGCTGTGAGCTTTATTATTTGGATCTTAGTCTCTGTGCCACATGTGCTGATTCTTTATTGATCTGTTTTGCTGCCAGTCGATAATGGGTGTGGTGTTTTCCATGCTTATCAGACTGTAATCACTCAACCAAAGAAAAACTATCACTTTTTCTTTTCCTTTTGCACGTGATGTTCCAAAACTTAGTTCATGGATTAATTTCATCACCTATTCGATAAATATTGGACACATTTTGTTTAGTCTTTTTTCCTTCATCCTCTCTCTTGTCTCCCAGGGTGATGATGCATTTCCTTAAAGAAATAGTCTCAGTAATGTTCCCCAAACCCATTGGAGGGCTCAGGATATCATTCATCCTCCCTCTGTGTGCCATCACTTTTTCTTTTTCTTCTTTTTTCTGTGTCCTCTTTTATAGTGACATGAAACAGCCAATACAACAATGTTGTCCACTTTGATACTTTTTCATAATTTACAGACTGAGACCAAGAAGCCGTTTTCAGACTGACATAAAGTACCAATGCTAAAATCAATTGCTATGTAATTTTTAAACACCTGCTCCCAGAGTGAATCATGGAAGGATGAGATGTCTTCTGTGTGTGTGTATGCATCCACGTATCCTGACAAGCTCAATGGTGGAGATTACTTCATTTTCTCTTTTACATTCTCTCCATCATATATGAGCAACCTTAATGCTCCCATTGCAAATGAAATCTTTTCTACATCTGCTCCAGTTCTTGGTTCAGGTCCTAGTACTTCTTTAACTTCTCATCCCCCTTCCTGATATGTTGTCAGCTGGGATTGTGACACCGGTCACAGGTTCTCTGCTGCTTGTTGACCGTCCTTTTTTAAGGTTGGTTATTTATTTGTCACAACATGAAGTCCCACAGGTTCTCAGCTTTTTGTTCTCAGCCAGTTTTGGTGTTACGCCCCAGTGGGACTTGGTGGACATCCAATCATTACTTGGCTCAGATTTTCCTGTTCGATATATCAGCCACTTACTTATGGCTCTGATTGTTTGCTGTTCCTTCTAGGACTTTATATGTGCTGTATATTTTCATCCTTGCACAGCTTTCAACATGGGTCCTGTCTCTTGCAGTAGCCTTTTTCATTTTGCTTTTGACCTGTTCTGCTGCTGCTGCTGTGGCCATGGCCTGTCTTTAAGGCCGACCTTTGGTAGCCACTGGTAGGGTCTCTTCTTTAAATCACCTTTTCCTCTCTGCTGCCTTATACACATCAGTTTATCCTGTACAACTTACCCAGATGTATTCTTGGATGTTCTGAGTTTAATTATCAATCATAATGGTTCTGACGGCTCACTAGTTGTCACCTCTATTTTTTTGGTGAACCTCAGATTGGAGATTGGGTTGAAGTGTCTGTACATTGTCGAATGTTTTTATATATCAACATGAATGACATTTGTCCCCTACTGTGGCCAGCTTACTATTCCATTTTGGTATCAGATGGCTGTTAGTTGGTTGCTTTGGTATTATTTCCATAGTTGAGCACCTCTTAGCACCTGTCAAGCCTTTTGGAGCTTTTTAGCTGTGGGTTATGTCATTGGGTTTATATTATATCTCCTATTGGCCAGCAGGACAGCCTCGTAAATGTCCTTCGTCTCTGCAAGATTGCCTTGGAGGCAGAATAGAGGCAACTCCACTCTCCATCCTATCCGTCGTCCTTCTCTTTGTCACCATGAAGCCACCTTCTGTTGGTGAGTGAGTGTCTTGCTCACTCTTGACATAGAGCTTGTTCTCATTCTTGTGTTAGAAGAGACTTAACGTCATTCCATGTCTGAATCTGTGTCCTTATAGTCTTGTTGTGAAAATGTGGCTGACAGTTTCAGGCCTTTACAAAACGATAGCAGAAACAATTCATCATCATGATATATGTTTGCGGTTTAGGGTAACTTGGGTGATGTCCTTGGATTTTGCTTCTAGCATTGCTTTCTGAGGAGGCATTGAGTTCTCGATGACGGTTATCTGTCGTTTGTTAGTACTGTGTACTGCCAGACACTTTGCAATTCATTTGTGGGTCATTGAGCCATAGAGGCACCGCTTGGTCTGTCTTCTCTTGAAGAAAAGCACGATTGCTGTATGAAACAGTAGCTGGTGCTTTGTCCCTCTGGTGTTGTCTTTTTCATTCTGCTGTTGACTCGTGTCCATCTAACAGATCCTATGATGCCCAAGAGTAGGTTCTATGTTGTAGAAAGAGCGACTGACTGTTGTGAGCAGCCAGTCCCCTGCAAGTACTACCATGCAATAATTAATGGTTATTAGCTGCGTCAAAAAGATGTGCAGGTCATGCCCAGCTCTTCAACGTGGTGACTGGTTCTTTTTCTGGAAGGCTGTTGTAGCGTGCTCTGATGCTCTGAGGTCAACTAACCACTTGACATTGATGCTGGGTGATACCTGTCTCATATCCCCATCTGGTTTCAGTGTCAGCTTTTGGTGGCTCAGTCCTTTGTTGTTGTTCATGGTGAAACTGAATATGAAACTGAATATGTCTTTTCATGTTTGTTTATTTATTTATTTATTTATTACAAAGAATGCACACATTCTAACATAATGAATCAGACTCACATTCTGGTAAAAGTATTACCAAGAGGAAAAGGAAAGAGAGGCTTTACAACGAATGCCTAGATAAGAACAGAGCCTAAGGCCATTCTCTCAGACAGGCTGCCACTAGAGCAAAATAATATTGAGTTCTGAGCAGATCAGATCATTGGGCTCTACATCCCTGTTGCATCACTCACATCCTGACCTGTTACTCTTTGTTTGGTTGTCTTTAGAGCTTCATTTATGAACATTTTGTCATACTTCTTATCCGGAACCTTTTGTGAAATCCCTCTGAATCTCAGTTAACCATCTTCGTCTTCCTTTTAAATAAGGGCTATTAGCATCTCGGACCATGTTCAGTGTTAACTGGAGCAGAGTCCTTCCAGAACGCAAAGGAAAGGAAACCCACTGAAGTATTGAAAAGATAAGTTAACTGTGCCGGGCCCCAAATGCACATCCTCACGTTGCACATGAACTGAATAAAATGAAGTTTTTTTTTCTCAACAACTAAAGACGTGCACTCCCAGAATGAGAGACGGCGAGAGACATTGTGACAGCAAAGCTGTAGGTAGGATGAATCTTTCATAGTTTTTGAGAAGCAGCCAACTTGGCAGTTGTACATTGACCTGCAAGGCAGAGATGGGCAGTGAACCTATAGAGTGTAATTGTGCTGAACCACGTAGAGAGGTTAATGTGAGCAAAATATGTTTCCCAAGTTGTCTACACGAACTGGTTTACAAGGTCAGCGCATTGACTATGTTATGGACTACTTTGATCATGGTAGTGGACAGCGCTGTCCAGCCTGTTTGACCACATTTGACCACACATTGAAGTCATGTAAATGCAAACGGGTATTTGGAGATGTGTGACTGTAAAAGTATTGTAGAGGGTGGCATCAGATCATAAAATCTTCATCACTAAAGAAAAGACAACCTCTGACAATGGCACCTCTAAGTCATTAGAAGAAATACGACAGTAAATATCACAAACACAGCTGCCTGCAGATGGTGATGGTATGAAACTTAGATCTGTCAGTAGCTCATGTTGTAGTTGATGATGCAGGTCTAGAAATGATGAAGTAATCCTAGTCTCTTAATTGATATAAAATGATCATCAACCTGCTCTATAGTGAGTGTGTTATCTGTTTTTGTGAGGTGAGTCACTTCTAAAAGAGGTTGCACGTAATACTGGCTTTTTGTAGAAATGTGTACAAAGTGGTTAATATTCTGGTGGAGTATCTGTTATTCACAACATTTATGCTAAATTCAGTTTCACAGCCCTCTGTGTTTATCTGTCAGGGCTATAGGGTGAGTGACCTCGTCCTTACTCAACACTGACCTGTGATACCACTTCTTGCTGAAGCAGCATGGCTGTCAGAGAAGAGCCTTGGTGTCCTTCAGCCTCTATCTTCTCGTAGTCATGTAGCTGCTGTAAAAACAGACGCATGCACACACACTCACTCAGCCTTTGACCTCTGTTTTGTTCTGTTTTCCACAAGCCTTCAAATTAGTCTGAATGTGTTTTATCGGAGTGTGCTCCAGTGAAGGCCTGCGGCAGCCTTGGAAACAGAGGAGATGGAGAATATGGACTACCGATGGTACTGGACCCTCATTAACCTCCCCACCTCCTCCCTCTTTACCAAGTCTCCTTCATCAGCTCATCACATGTGGCCCTGGAGTGTCAGTAGCGATAAAGATGCCGACACGTCACTGTTTTAATTGGAAATTCTGCTGTTGATGTGTGAACAGCTGTAGGACGCAGAAGGGCATATCTATCATCCCTGCCCTCCACAGACCGCCTGAGGTCAAATGGCACAAGTTACTTTGGAAGAAACTCCCCAAAGCTCCTGTTTATTTATGTTTTTTATATCTTTTTTTTTTTGGTATCTTTTTTTTCCTCCGACCCTCCTCACCATTGTCACATCTGCATATTCATGTGTGGTCAAAGAATGAGTAAGGAAAGAGATGCATGTACTTATGAGTGGGATGGCAGAATGAAATGACCAATAGGGATGTATTAATAGGTGTGGGGTTCACACACTCACACTACTTAATACATACACAAACACATGTACACAGTGACACACTTATATACATTTGTGTGAATCCTTTAGTCTCCCTGCAGACACAGATCCATTATTCATTTCAAAATGAATCATTTTTTGCCCCCTGGTTCCTGGCAGCAGTGTGGTGCCTGACCAAGGGGGGTGCTTTTTCTAATTAATGCAGATTGTGCAAGAAAACAAAAATAACATATTTACTCTGATGCAGGCGTGAAGCGATGCTGATGGCAAAAATCTAGTTCTTGACCTAATATCACCCCACACACTCAGAACCTCTTTTTTTTTTTTTTTTTTTTATTCCTTTTCTTCTTTAGGGATCACGTCAGCTAGGTTTTCCTTGCTCGTTTTCAACTATTTTTGTGGTAGGGTTTTTCATGTGCTGCCAAGTTTTAAATAAAAACAAATGCTGATAGAAGCTCTGTGCATCGCTTATTCTGTATCTTAAGTCACTGCAGCGTTCAGCATTAAGTACAGACATAACTAGTGAAAAGTTGTGACAGCCCATATAAGCAAAAGCTATGCATCACACTGTTCCCTATAACCATAGAAATGATCTCCAGAGGCCTTTCTCTTAAAACGTGATCCAAATTTAATGAATCCACCGAATGTCATTGAAAGCATGGCACGCTGACAGATAGGGCCAGAGGCCTTCAAGCCATGCTGATCAGCATACACAGATGGATGCACATTCATACACATGAAATCCAAGCGTATTTAGCAGACACAGATATGCACATGCTCACAGATATGATTACAAAAAGCAGATCTAGGTAGAGCCACGTCCTATAACTCAAATATTTGGTAATGTGAGACACAGTGCTGCTTTGCATACTATTTGATGGCAATCTAAATAACATTTACATGTCATTTACGTTTATTACGTTTTTTTGACGAGTGGTGTCACCTCCGTGTGTGTATTAAAGCTCATATTTATTCTGGTAGCCAGCATGGTTCCTTAGCTAGATTTGCAAACGAATGCTGATGTGGACTTCCTCCTCAGACAGCTTTTGGAAAGTAGTGGTTATGAGAACTGGTTATGAATTTTGCAGACATAGTGATTTACTTGTCAGAACGATGTCTTAGTTGGGTTGAGTCTTCAGTCGGTAGAGTTAGATGAGCTCCATTTGTGGCGAGTGCTGGTTTGGTTTAAATGTTTTCTCCAAGCCCGTTTAGGTTTCAGCGGGATTTTGTCCGCACGTGCTGTAATAAGCTACCTCACAGGGAATTGTATGTTTTTGCAGCAATGCGTGGGAGTTTCAACAAACATTCAAATAAATGTGCAGGTTAGGTCAGTTGCTCATTTATGTCAAATCATATCATTGAGTATTGAGTTGTCTTTCTCTGCAATGGACAGGCAACCTGTCTGAGAACTCCCAAAACCCCCGGCTCAGATGGAGTAGGTGTAAATGATGGACAGAACTTTTTTCTCAGTGACTTTTGTTTGGTTGTATTCATGTCTTGAGATAGAAAGTATTTTCAGTCTCAAGATGGTTGTAATTTTGTCTTACTGTCTGTTCATCACAGCAATGAGTTTTTTTTTATTCAACTTTACGTAGGGCCTCAGCCATGGGGAAAAATGTTTTTTTTTTTCTTTCAATTATTGTAGACAAGACTAATAATGAAACCATTTAATTGCATTAACATAATGCCTTTGAACGATCATTACTAAAAATGGTGGCGATTATAAAGCAATTACTATTTTGAGACAGCAATTAGCCTGGCACCTTTCCCCAATGTTGTAATTACTAACAGCAAGAGGAATGTGGATGGATGTATGTGTTGCAAGTTTTTTGGAGAAGCTTGAAGCAATGAAGAAGATAAAGATGGGGAGGATAGGCTGTCAAAGACCAGGCACAACACCATGAACACACTGTTGCCCTCTGACACATCCACAATAAGCCTCGGGAGGAGGACGCTTTTTCCTCTGTCCGCACACAAATTTCAGTGTTGTTTTGAACACATCTCTCTATTATGAAAGTTTTTTTTTGTTGTTTGTGTGTTTTTTTTTAACAGAGGTGATGTTGAAATTGAGGGAGTGAGATGGAAGGGGCGAGGCAGGCTTGGATTGAAGAAGGGAGGAAGGAATGAGAGAGAGAGATTGGTTTTCATGCCTGGTAGTCAGCGTGCCTGTAAATCTCCCAGGAGCTTAGTGGAAGACAGCAGAAGGTTGATAGTCATCCATCACTCCTGACAACCCCAGTGCTCTGGAAGGGCCTGACAGCACAGCCCTGTCTGAGAAGAAGAGGTGGGGAGGGGGACCACCAGAAGAAAGATAAATAGAGAAAGATGCTTACTACAGAATGAGCAAATTAACTTGTGCATGTTTGACGCAGAATGCAAAAGGGGAGGCTGAAGAAACACGAGGAAGGAAAGGAGGTTTGGAGGAGGAGAAGTGCTGCAGTTGGTTTCTAGAAGCACTCCATTAAACACTCACTGACTGGAGAGTTGAACCAGCTCTCCTTTAAGGTGCAGTTTTTCATTGTTTAGTAGTTTTTGAGCTTAAAGCCCAGATCTTAAAATGTTTTTAAATTATTTTCATTAGGATCTTTCTTTTTTAAGGGGATAATAGCAGTCATGAGCCTGCCACACTCATTTATTTAGATTTAGTTTTTTCCTAATGTATTTGAGCTGATTCGTGAATGGTAGGTTTTACTATTTAGAGCAACCTTATTCAAAAGTATGTAATGTAAAATGTGTTCTTAAACAGACAAATTAATGTTTTTATCATGGTTAGAGAAAAGTGTTGAATAGATGTATTTACAACTTTAATGATGTATTTTCTGTTGCAGTACAATATTTTAAATGCATATTTGTGATTTTTATTTATTTATTTTTTTATTTTGAGTTTCAATTTTTATCACTACAGAGTGAGAGAGAATAGGTTTATAAAAAATATTTAGCTTTGTATGAGGGCTGCACACACAGTAGGTTGAGTTTGATCTTCAAATCTCTACATTCATGGGTGTGATGGTGCACCGTGTGCCATGGCAGGCTGTAGTTAATAAGGCAACTGCATTTTCAGAGAACACAGCGTCTCTGACAGTTAACCGAGCGCCCTGTCAATTAAACTGACATCACGTGTCTGCGTGTCTGACAATCTGAGGGTAGCTGACCATGAAGCTTTATACACTGTGTGTATGTGTGTATCAACCCGTAAGCTTATACACATACCCACACGCACATACAAAGACGCTCTTTATAAAGTCACATTGATTTCTAATACCATTATAGTGCCATGGTTTGTCAAGTGCATTTCCAGGACGAGTCTTTGTAATTAAATGAAAGCAATAAAAACATCTTTGAGGGTGAACTAATGTTTAACATTTGGTTTTCACAGTAAAAACATTGCATGGGCTGTAAAGCAAAAATGCGTATGTTATACTAGGTTATTGTTTGTATATTATGTTGGTTTATGTCTGCGTATATGGCTATTTGTGTGGCTCTGTGTGTGACCTCCATCAGTGTCTGGAGGGTATTGGCCCTTGGTGTCTTTTAGAAGAGAGAAGCTCTAATTAAAGAAGTTCCAGTTGGACATTGACACACAATGGAAGAGAGAGATTGCTTTTCAGTGCAGCACCCAATGCAGAAACTTCCTCTTCCTCTAGTTGAATAAAAGACGCTGATACAAAAAGCCATGAATGCCTAAACCAAACAAAAGCTCTTTAAAAGACTGTCACCATGCTATCTGATATCTCCTGGAGCAGCACTGCTTTGAATAAATCTTTTTCACTGAAGGAGGGAGAAGGAAATTAAAAGCTGACATTTAAAAGGCTGCCACCAGGACTCATGCCCCCCAGGATCAATAGCAAGGTAACTCAAAACTTCCCCTGCATATTAGTTCAGTTTTCCACCGGGCATTGCAGACTAAGTACAAACAAACCAAAACTCTGTTTGGAATAGTATTGCTGTTTTGCAAGTTTCCCTTTGTGCAGCTGACTGAGAAGGGCTTCGGTGGTACAGTAGTCTTCCTTCTTCTCTCTCTGTCTAACGTGTTTACAGAAGCACATCCTCCCCCTCCTGGTTGTGTCAGCACCTTGAGTTTCCATTTCTCATTGGAGACCTAAAGTCTCTTTAACAGGATTACACTGTAGAGATAAAAGAGGGAAGATGTTAAGTTAAAGAAGATCTGAAACGGTAAGGGTGAGGGTTGTGTGTCCAGTGGTGAAGTAGGTTACCTTAAGCAACATTAGTGACATTTACTGTACACGTACTGGGTGACATTGTAAGCATGCAACTTTGTAAGCCCTCTGTCAAAGAATTTACAACAGTCTTACTCAAGTTCATGCATGTACTTCCCAAGGAGTCGTGCCTGTTCTCTTTTTCTGAGACATACAAACACATGTCCCCCGCTACACACACAAGACCCTGACCTCCATCCTCTCCGAGACCGGCTCAGATTCTCCCTCTGTGTCCCGCTGTCAAAATGTTATTCCTACCTAGTGCTGCCTTGTGGCCTTCCTCACTGTCACCGGGCTTTCAAGGCTTAATCACAGCTGAGCTGCTCAGCCTGAGTGGGAATTTTCCAGAATACCGCCCTTGGGAGTCGCTCCAAACCCCACGGAAGTCCCACTCCTCTTCTGTGGTTTTTAAGATGAAATAAAAATATATAAATAAAATCAGAAGTAGTTTCTGTCGATTTGACTGATTACATGTATTGGCAGTTATTTCCTATATCTTGTATGCGTTCAGCTCGAAGCACACTTATGTGAGCATAAGTGTAATCATTTTCACAGTGACACCTTATGGTTATGATAACACTACATAAGTAAGGTTTCAGGTTGTGTATAAACACAAGTTAAGAAAATTTTGTCTCCCGGCCTAACTAACAGTTTGACACTCATTCAGGATACCAGTTTTGCCTTTTTTAAGCTACTTGAATTAGAGGTAGAAGCCAGACATGATGGCATCGGTAATGTAAAAACATTTTCAGTAAAAGTGCTCGTGCCATGGTTATGGTATGATGGGTCAAAGTTCAGTTATGAAGTGAGTGAAGCTGCTGTTTAGTGCTACATTCACACTCAGGTGCCACACTGTGAAATTGTGACACAATTCCAATGTGGTAAAAATTTGACTGTTCACATTCATAAGTTTAAGGATCCTGCATCGGACTTTATTGTGAATGCAAAAGCCCTCTGAAACGGTGTGCAGCGGATACCTTGTCGCCTTTGAACATGAACAACAAACATCATATTTGTGAGACCATATTAAAGTAGTATGGTTGATTGAGGCACGATACAAACGGTTCAGAACGGAAGCAATCGCAGCTGTTATTGGAGACATTTTCCTCCAGGGTGAAGGGCAAGATTTGGTCTGCTATGTAGGAAAAGATCAATGACGAAAGGCTTGATATTTGCCGCCAAGTTGTGCATTCTTGACTTTTCCAGGAAGTGCAACCCGCCCTCCCTCCAGGAACGTGGACAGCAAAAATAAATACTACCAGATGTAGAAATGTCATTGCAGAAATCTAAAATGCAGACTGTCATTTACCATAAATTGAAAAATAACAGCAAAAAAGTCTTTGTGCTAATTAATAGATCTAAACATTTGTAATTTTTCGACTTACAGTCATTTTTGATAAATGCGCCAAACAATATCTTCCTGTTAAGCCATAGCATTGTGTGCAGGATCCTGTATTGGGGGTTTAATTTCATACACTGAGCACATCACACGTGTAACTTGATAAATGACAATGTTCAGCATATGCATGAGTTTGTGAAGCGAATTCATATGCACAAATATTTGAATCTGCATGAATTCTGAGATGTTTGTTCTTATTCATGTTGCATTGCCATATACCAGACATAGAAATCAGATCTAAGACCACATACTGAAGTGACAAAATTTGGATCTGAACTAATGATTGGATTTTTGGGTCCACACAGCCTTGGGAAAAGAAATCAGTTGTGGGTCAGATGTTGGTCCCGTCACACGACGGATATACCGTCGGTCACTACAGCCAAGTAGTGTGAACACAGGCTAAGTGCCGTTCATCCATATAATAGAGGTCTGTTTAAACTCTGTCTATCGTATTTGTTTTTGCTGTTTGAGCAATTTTTAAGTTCATAACCACAACTTTACGGACTTACATTGTCAGGTGATGTAAAGCTCCAATACATCCTTCTTTCCTGGGGGCGCTCCAGTTAGGATTACCTCAGTTGCCAGTGGCATCACTGTTACATTTAACTTCCACAACTTTCCATCAAAGTGGCCGGTTTATTTCAGTTCAGTTTATATAGCACCAAATCATAACACATTTAATCTCAAGGCACTTCAACAATACAGTTCAACTCATTAAATCATTTTTGCACTAAATTTGGACATATTAACATAGGAGTCAACGGAGATTGGCTCACTTTTGAAGCATGCCTCTAATGGTGAGTCGAGGAACTGCGACAAATCTTACTTTTCCCATGAGCCTCAGGCCAATGGTTGGCTCATGTGTCAACCGCTTACTAAACTGCAACCGGGGTTTCTCTGATGTCTTTTTGGCATTTGATTACCACCATTTTAAGTGTAACAGTTTTATGCTCAGGATGTCATGAATAATAATTTCATACACTGCATATTAATGTAAAAAAATCTGTGTGTATCGTGTCAGGTACTCCCCAGTACTCCGGGTGATGGGCCCAACGTGCGTCAGTGATCAGACTGATCAAAGACAACAAGAGTGTAGCAGGCAGGGCTGCCAGGATCTATCAGCCTGTCTATTCTGCATGGCAGTGGACAGGACCCACAGATCTGGTTGCTTGTGTTAAACTCAGAAGTCACAGTTCAGCCGTGTTGAATCGGTGAACCAGTTTGGTGATGATCACAGGTAACTTCACCTGGTGTTCAGCTGTCTAAAAGTAGGGTTAATTAGATCAACGTGCAATATCTTATATCCAGCACAGCAATGATAATGATACAAATAATTGTATTAAATTCTATTGAGTAGTTTAAAAATATCATAGAATAATTTCCAAAAATAGTGAGACTATTGCAGAAACACTAACTGAAGTACCATATAGTTGTGTGCATGCAATGATGGGACTCTTGATTGGTGATTAGGTTTTCGTAGGGAGCGAAAGATTCAGTCATAGGGGACGTTTAATATATGATGTCACATTGAAGGTTTAGTTTCTACTTCCAGAAATATTAGTAAGTGCATTTTCAAGAATACGTTGCGTTAATAAGCCCATATGTGCTAAACGAAACTTTTTTTCCCCCCACCCTTTTGTTGGCGAAAGGACAAAGTAGTCATGTGCTTCCCAGAGATCATGGTCTTCAAATTTAGGATTTACACTGTTCCTTTAATAATTTATCTCAGCTTTTTTCCTGGAAGCAATGCTATCTGGCCACATGGTGGATCGATGGGGATCAAAAGACAGTCTTTGGTCCTAATGGTAATCTTATCCTGAAGCAGGTCCAAAGAGGCTATTTTAGTCCCTGTTTCTGTGGCTGGGAAGTCTGGTTGAAGGTTAACAAAGAGGATGGGGCTGGAAATGAGTGCTTCCAACTACCTTTTTTTTTTTTTTTTTTTTTGTCTACCACTAATGCACAGCTCGGACATCAATTTAAGTTTTTGCTCGTTGTAAAATGTTTCAAAAAAGAAAACACTTATATTAGAGCAAATTTCTATTTTTTCTTTGTCTTTAGCTTTGCAATAAAGTATTTCTTGAGTCACTGGTTTTGATCAACTACCGCACTAAGTCCCTGCAGATTCATTATACCCATTTGGTGCTGGGAGATTAAAAATCTTACTTACTGCACCATTAAGGTTCGTTTAAATTTTGCACTTTGTTAAATTTTCTGAGCCAAAAGAGTTTCAACTGTTGTAATACAGGCAAACCTACCTGATGCCAGATTTTTTATAATTTCTTTAAATTGCCGTTTACTGAAAAGTTCTTGTGCTAGCTGCAGCATTTAAGAATGTCTGTTGTCGTCTGCATAGTATGCTGTTCACATGTGTTTGCATTAATGTTGCAACACCACGGACACCTGTTCCAGTGTTACATTCATCAGAGATAGAGATGGCACAGGATTTTGACACGCTCTGTCGACATGACAGCTCTGACAGCAGGGATGTTAATCTCTTCTAACTGCTCCCAGCCTAATTAAATCTTCGAGGGTAGCACACACACGTGCAGATACATGCATGCACACACACATGCATGCACACACACATGCACGCACACACATGTGATGCCATCTAAATTGGTCCCGGTTGTGCGTAAGTTTTAACGATCTGGAGAATTGGCCCTGCAGCAGTTTGGTTGATTTTACTACTGTGAAATTCAGAGTTTGGTTTGTGCGTCTCTCTTTGTGTCCATTTGTGTGTGAGAGAGAGGGAGAGAGAAAGAATTAAGGTTATTGGTCAATTACACTCACAAACACAAAAAACTGCTCTAATTTTTAGCAGTTGTTTACAATGTTTATACATGCAGCACTAATGAGAGCCATGTGGGAAAACAATCGTATTCTTGTGTAGATAAAAATTAGATAATTTTTTGTCTGATGTAAGTGACTTTGTTTTTAAAGCAAGCCATTAGTGGAGTGTGTGTGTGTGTGTGTGTGTGTGTGTGTGTGTGTGTGTGTGTGTGTGTGTGTGCGCGCGCGTGTGTGTGTGAATATATATATATATATATATATATATATATATATATATAATATATATAATATCTATATATATATATATATAATATATAATATATATCTATAGCTATCTAT